>CM076570.1:823470257-823921814 GCA_034641835.2 Pinus albicaulis
ACATGCTTCGAGAATTGGATGTCAATAGCGTTTCGAGGTCGTTTTTTTCTCGTCGCAAGAGTCGAGGGCATCGAGACTCGTGTGGCATAGAAGCCACAATCTACAAGGTTCTACTTTTTGAAGAGATGCCAAAGGGAGGTTTCCCGCTCGCGTGGTAACGGGGTTGTTGGAGCTTGTTAGAGGAGTGAGTGGAGTCGAAATGCGGAAGCAAGACAAAACTAGATAAGTCTGGACTTTTAACAAAATGTCTATATTTTTAGATATGTTTGATTCTAATGATGATGACGATTTTCTCATGTGGACATTTGGAGGCGTTAGCTTGGGTAGCATGGGTAGCATTTTTTTCAAAAAAAACAATGTGGTTTTGTTGATGACCACGAGAAACAAGAGGCACAATCTTTTGTGCAAGATCACGATATTGAAGAGTCACGAGTTGATCTTCGGGGAAGGATGTAACGAGGAACAAAGTGTTGAATATCAATTGGACGAGCCACATGAAGCTGATTACGAAGACGTGGCGGGAAGAAGACAGAGAGTCTGGAGAGAATTTAAAATGTGACGATCTCATGAATATTTACGTGTGTACGAGATGTTAACGACGACAAGGAAGAAACAACGAAGATTGAAGAGGAATTAAAGTTTCATGAAGCATGGCTTGAAACGTGTCTTTATGAAATCAACACGAAGTTGCATCCATAAATTTTGAAGACAAATTTGCAGAAGTTCACATGCATGACACCGGAAATAGTGAGATAAAACATTCTCCTATTAATCCCTGTCATAACTTTGAGAAGGGCAAGGATAAGCATTCAAGAATTCCGTTATTGGGGAAGAAATGAGGTGAAGATATATCACTACCTCATGGCGAGGAAAGTGAAGATGAAGCTTGGAATCAGAATGAACAAATATGGACTCACAAGCATAAAGACCAAAATGAAAACCTCACGTTACCAAGTTTTTTCATTTTTTTTATTGTAAGCCTAGTCGAGACTAGACCGACGAGCGTATGTCATTGTTTAGTACCCTTTCTCCATTAAGGGGGGAGTGTTGGAATTAATGGAGAAACTTAGACTTAAATGGTTCTTGTGATGAGGATAGGATTGAGATTCTAATCTTAGATCTCATATCCTAATATCCAGGGAGTGGTTGAAACCATCCCAGTTAGTGTGAAAAGCCTATAAGATTAAGGCTTATCGACTTAATAGTTAAGGTGTGTGTATTCGTGTTTGTACACTCTCCGAGTTCTCACCTTGAGAGCCATTCAATTTAATTAATAGATTCATGGTTTTTAACGGTGTCCAAGCTCAACGAGCTTCATGCTGGTGATAGCATCTCGCTGGTGGGTAGAGCGTTCTTCCATCGAACATTGTCGTTGGCCCCAGACCTAAAAAAAAACCTAACTCAAAAAAAAGAAAAAAACAACGACCACTCCTCTGCCCCCACAACGTTAGAACAAGAATTTCTTCTTTTCGAAAGAGCCACATGTTAATCGAATGTCCTTGCTGCGAATTCTTGTACATACATGTGTCACATATCCACGTCACAGTAATGGTTAGCGCCATCCTCGGCGCTACTTCTCTGTTTGTGCTTTCATATTTCATAATAGGAGTTGTCTTTAGTGCGACTTTTTTGGAGTTTCACGGTGAAAAAAATTGAGGTAAAATCTTGATTTCTATTATTTAAATTATTTTTTTTACGTATATATGGATTCAACACCCTAAAAAACCCCTAGGGCACTTCGATTGTGCAATGTTACCCATTAAACTACATTTTTTCAATGAATTACGACCATATTTTAGAGAAATTAAACCAAAAAATTCCACCGAGAAAAACTTTCAAAAAAGTCGCACTAAAGACTACTTGTTTCATAATATCGATAGATTTTGCTCTCTCCCGGTGCGACTACTTGTTTCATAATATCGAGAGATTTTGCTCTCTCTTATTTGTGGAAACCTATGGAATGAACAGACCCAACAAACTAGCTTGCATGTGTCATCTACTCAAGGCCGGTGACATAAGATGGCGGAAGGACACGTGGCTAATGAGAAAAAAATTACGGAACATGACAGACACGTAGCTATCGGGAGCGTGCAATATTTTGGGTTTAGGGAAAGTGAGGACGGGACCACTAACGGATCATAGGACGGCCACAATTGTTTCCCTCGATTTGACGAAGAGGAATACAATATTAATATCGTATACTAATATTTATAAATAATAGCAACGTGGTTCCTATAGGATGTACTCATATTGCAGAGACCTTTGAGTCTTACAACCATTATTTTTTAAAATTAGTATGGGGAAGATAAATTGATTGTTCCATCCCTGACACTTTCAAAAACGGGGACACAACTGAAAGCGTACATCACTTCCAACATTATTGCAGGGGCACTCTCGACTTTTATGCTCCATTTAAAAAGCGAGAAGCACAACACTAGATTCACATGATAAATATATTTATTGGAATGAGTCATATTGGGAAGCGTTACCGGGAAAGGTCTTTGGGTTCAAGGTGGATGGCACAAAGATGGTCACTTTTGGATTGATTATTAGGACATAAAGGAAGAGATGATTTTGGAGAATAAAGATAGTATTAAAAAATATTATTACTTTCAAATTTAAAGATAAATTGTGAGATGATAATGAGTTAGAGGGAAAGAGATAGCTAAGGTATTATAAGGAGGTGATCAATCTCACCCTTGCTAATCAAGATTATGAATATTGCAAGGATAAGAACTAATTTTCATGAGCTTCTTAGTGAAATTGGATGTTGGTCTATTCCCAAAACATCCCATGACCAAATTGTCGTCTTTGCGATACTAAGAGGGTTGAAAATGATAAACACTTCCTCTTAGATTTCCCAGACTCTTATTCACATCCACTCTCAATTCCAAAACACTTGTCCCACTTCCAACCTTCTTGACTTGTTAAGTCAACAAAACTATGATCTTGGAGAACTTCTCTCCCTTCTTTTTGATCATAGAAATAAAATAATAAAGAGTCACAATTAATCTATTTCTTTCTTAAGGTCGAAAAAATTCTCTCCCTTCTTTTTGATCATAAAAAACAAAATATTTAAAAGTCAATTAATCTCTTTCTTTCTTAATGTCACAATTAATGTATTTCTTTCTTAAGGTCGAATAAAGAGTATTGATCTTAGTGAATGATCATCATCATCATAATATGTAATTAAGCTAGTTAAGCTCGGGGAGGAATCTCAAAGGTCTAAAGAGAATCTAGGAAGATAATGGTAGGTGCTAACCTTATGTAGATACAAGTGAAGTTAAATTAGGTTTATTGTATTATTTTAATATTTAGGTTTAGAGGGTAGGGTGTACACATGTAAGTTTGTGGAATTTACGGATTTAACTAATTTTGGTAGGCACTATAATAAAAATAAGTTTAGATGAGACATTTGAAAGAGCATAGAGATAAATTAGCAACAATGTGTGTTAAAGTTTTGATTTAATTTTTTTACTATGTACCAACCTAGATCTATCTTAACTCTAGGATAGCACTTGAGAGGGATAAAATCTCTTTTCTTTCTATAAGAGGTTTGTATCTAGAGAGATTCCATCCCTCTAAGAGTTAAGATGGATTTAAACTAGTTTTATTATTAATTGTAATAAATTATGATTATAATTATTAATTTTGAATTTGATATTTTATTTTATTTTTATTTTTTAGTTTTATGTAATTTGACAAATCAAAATGTTTAATTTTTTTATTTTTATAATTATCATTATTAGTTATTTAATTTATTTAATTATTGCTTTTTGTATTTTTTTTTATTTGTATTTTATTTTGACAGAGGCAAAATGTTTATAGGGCATTACAACATCTCTACATACTCGGGTTGGAGAGCACCATTCCAAGAAATTACTTTTATTCTTTTATTATTTTTCAATTGAGCTCACATGTAAATGTTTACAAATATTTACACCACGACAATATCTTCCCATACTTTTTGCTTTTAGATTTAATTTAAAACATCTTATAAAGTAAAATTAAAATAAAATATTTAGAAAATATTTTGATTTTGAAATGAGTTATGTTTTTTTTGGCAAGCCATATTGATAAGCCATGGTATTGGCCCATGGTATTGTAACTAATCATATTTACAAGTTAATAATATCCATGGTAAAATGAGGGCAAATATGGATGGTTAAGAATCTTGCTATATTGTAAGTTTATTGTAAGTATTAAATTTAAATTTAAAAAAATGTTATAAAATTAAATTAAAATCAAATATTTTGATTTTGAAATGAGTTATGGTTTTTTGGGCATGTGATATTGATAAACCATGGTATTGGCCCATGGTATTATAAAATGTCTCTTTAAAAGTTAATAATATCCATGGTAAAATGTGAGTGAATGTTCATAGTTAAGAATCTTGTTATATTGTAAGTATTAAATTTTTATGCGCTTATTAATTAAATTTAAATATGGTTGATAATATTTGGGCAAGTGGTATTGATAAGCCATGGTATTTGACCATGGTATTGTAACAAAGTATATTTGCAAGTTAATAATATCCATAGTAAAATGAGGGTGAATATCCATGGTTAATAATTTTGTTATATTGTAAGTTTATAGTAAGTATTAAATTTTAATTTAAAAAAAATGTTATAAAATTAAATTAAAAAAATATATATTTTGATTTTGAAATGAGTTATGGTTTTTGGGCATGTGGTATTGATAAGAAATGGTATTGGCCCATGGTATTATAGAAAAGCCTATTTAGAAGTTAATAATATCCATGGTAAAATAGAGATGAATGTTCATGGTTAAGAATCTTGTTATATCTCAAGTATTAAATTTTTATGTGCTTATTATTTAAATTTAAATATGTTGCAAAATCATTATTGTAACTTAATGCCAAACGAGTCTTAATTTAGAACTACTACATGTGCTATGTATATTATAATTTTCTTTTATCTAAAAAGATTGTTTGTAATTTTATTATAGAAAATATTTACCTTTAATACCTAACATTTAATTCCTACCTATCTATTTTATACTACATTGGAAAGTAATAATTTCACAATGATTTAAGACATTTCCTAAGTAATATTAAAAATGTGTTAATCCCTTATAAAATTTTAGGTAAATTTAAAAAAAATAAAAAAATATAATATAAAAAAATAAATTTATTATTAATAATGATTTTTTTAAATTAAAAAAATATTTAAAAAAATAATAATATTAAAAACAATGTAAAATAAGTATTAAAATAATATTTTATTAGAAATTTCCCGGATGCGGGTGTTTAGCTTGGCGATCGATGCGTGGGCGGCGTGGTGGGTTGGCGCGTGGCTTATTACCATCGCCATCCGGCCTCGCGTGATGTTTGTCATTAATCTATTTGCATCCATCTTCAATGTTGCGTTAATGCGGCTCGTCCCTCCATACCCGGCTCGCAAATTCATCTCGCCATGGTGCCTCCCCCAAGGTTTCACTCACGCTCCTCCCCGCATTCGAGTTGTTCCCTTGTCGCCCACGAGCCTCGCTCTCGGACCAACAACGGGAAACGACTGCGCTGCGGAATGTTGCATCGATTTGTTGTCGGGTTTTCATGTTTCACAAAGTCCTTTCTACAAACTTAGTCGCCTCTCGTCCTCTGTCATCTCCGGTGCTCCTTTGCGGGGCTGAAGCTTGGCCCCCCTGCTTTGCCCTCCCCTACCTCCACAATATTGCTAATTATTTTGCGCCGCTCTGTTCTTCACATCATGCCCGGATTGCACCGAGAGAATGCGTTGCGGGGAGAGGAAGTTCTCGTGGGCGTGTGGTCCGCCAACCCTCCTCCTCAACATCCGACTCCTCATCCTACTCCTCGGATTTCTACAACGCCGCTATCCCGACACCGGGAGTGGTCGTGGACGGGGTCGTGGGCAACATAATTCGGCGGCGCACTCTCACCATTCCTCCCCTACGTAGTCTCATACCCAACTCAATTTCAATTCCCCTTGCACCTTCGGTCATTCCTCTTTCATAGAAAGCTGTTACCATTGTGGTTCAAGAGGACTCTTCGGGTCCGGTTGCCGCGACACCAAGGGTGACTGCGGGAGACGAGGGCGGAAGATAGGCATGGCACACCTCCGAGCCCGACATCGCAGCGAGTAAGGATCCTGGTGGCATTTCTCCCCGGGACGTGAGCTTTCAAGGCTGGTTTGAGCGTCCCCACTAGTGGCGGTTTTTACGAGCAAGGAGGGACATCCTGTCGAGGAAGAAGACCCCTACAAATATGCATGTCGCATCGTCGAAGAGTCGCCTCCCACATCTCATGAATCTTAATCGAGTGCTGCGTTCAAAGGTTTTTGATTCCCCTGTTGCTTGAATGGGCTCAATTCCCTTTTGTTTTACGGTCGTCATATGCTCATCGGTTCTCATGCTCAGACTTTTACTCTAAGGTTCAATTGTCGGTTTCCCCTACGTGGGCGGCACTCATCTTCTTGTTTGTTTGGGTTTTTGTTATGGTTCTCGAAGTTTAACGGGATAGATTTCGAGTTTTGTAATGGGCGACACCTCCTCGCTTATTTGTATGGGTCCAATCATTCCGTCATGGTATTTGAAGTTCCTCCGGTTAGTTTTCGGTTACGTTATGGGCGAATGCCGCATCTCCGGGCTAGACAACTATGGCTATAGGGTAAGCTTGCTTGGGTGGTTGGTTTTCGTATATCACTCTCGTGGGGCTTTCAGGTGCCGAGGCGATGATCGGATTAGCTATCTTGTTCACAAAGATGGTATGAGCATGTTCATATTAGCTTGAAATAACTCGAAGGAATACAATAGAGAATTACCTCTTTGACAACTTTAGAATCCTTTGGAGAGCGCCACGCGACAAAGCAAGAGTCCTTCTTCATAGGCTCCAAATCCGAATCCGCAATCGATCAAAGCACCCACGTAACTTCCGATATAACAAGTATTCTATCAATTAAATCAACAATAAACATCTAGATTATACACATACGAGCCATTCATATCATACTAAACAAATATTGAAATAACAATATAACATTAAGCATCGAATGGACAAAACGAACATAGTTCTATTGATTTTGAAAGAAGGAAGATTACAACCATCGGTTGTACCAAGCCCTCCTCGGTCTCCCAATCTCTCTTCTCTGTCAAGTGAAGAAGTCCAAGCCAACAAGCTCTCTAGGAGCCTCTTTGACTCTTGGCCTTCACCATGTCACACTATTCTCTATTCCACAAGTATACAAGAACTTTTTGAGCAATCCTTCGACCTTCGATTAAGAGCCTTCGGCTCCTTCTTATAGGAGAGGGAGAAAGCCATTGTTGCCCTTCTCTTTCCACTAGTTCGGAATGGAAAAGGCTTAGATGTTTCCTTGATCTCCATGCTTTTGCCTCTCTTGGAGTTCGGTCTTCTATGGCAATGACCAATAATGAGTCGGGTGCTTCTGCAGATTTCCTTTGTGCATCGACTCCTTCGTGAGGGAAAGTCGGAGATTCAAATCTTTCTCCGCGCTCTTTTCCCAATTCAAACTTAAAACACGGAGTAACGCGACCATCAAGTGTAAACGGAGCGTTGCCCTAGCCACTAACGCTGACCAATATATTTCTTGCTGCGTTATAACGCCTTGTCTCGTTCTATATATGTGTTACCCTAGCGAAATAGGTTTAATTTAGGTCTTTGTACTTCTTCCATATTTGTCTTCCCCTCGAGGCGATGAGGAGGTATTTTGACTGTAACGAGATGCCCCCTAAAGTGTGAGGTCGGAGACGAGACGATGGCCGAAATACTTTATAATTTGTAGAGAGAGAGATTGAAAGGGCGAGGAAAAACTCGAAACAACAACATATGTCGGAAAATATAGTATTTGCCAAGAGTCGGGCATGTCCCATGCTCGGTAGCTTTAAACAACATGATTTCTCTAGAATAGAGATATGAAGAATCTATCCACCAATAGTCACAATGTGGAAGTGTCTGTCATAACGGATCGAGTCTGAAGAAGTTGTCTCCATAAACAATATCGCGACTTGGGGGAAGGGAACACAACTTTAATGGTGTGGCCGTTGCCCCAAGGTCTTGACGCGATTCCCTTAAAGTCGCATATTTCTCAACATGTGAATGAGGGAGTTGTCGTCGAACATGTGAGAAATCGTCGATTACCCGATCAATAATGAAAGCCATGACGACGCGAGGTGGCCTACCGATAATGATGATGGTCCCTAAGATGCCCGGTACAATCTAGCGAGTGTGAATAAAAAGGAGTTGAAGTCGAACACTCGTAGAATCATTCGACCAAGAGCCAATGATGAAAATCCTTGATCAAACACAAGACTACACACGCAACGATGTACGCAAGTATACGAGTGCTGATGTGTTTACGGATCGACTTCCTAGATAAGGTGTTGAAGTCGATAGGAAGTGATGCTACTTTGAAAGGTAGGCGCGAGGCGTCCTACATCGATCAACACGAAACGGAAACCAGTCGATTTTGTTTATGATTTGAGATATGGAAGAGTAAAATGGGAACGTCGGACGACAAATAATTTACGGCATAATGAACGGTTTGGTTGATAACTGGGGAGCGATGTAGATAACGAGATCTGCTTGAACAATAGAAGGCACTCTAGCGGGGTACTAGGCATCGAAGCGTGTTGAACACCAAAGAGTGTGTTAGGATTTTACCGGTCTGGGAGGGACACTTTCGGGAAATGAAGGCTAATACTCATATATGGTAGGGTTCGGCTAGCATGAAAGAGTTTTCCGGGAAGTGCCATGTTCAAGAATTTTCTTCGCCAAATCGACCTTTTTGAAAAATGTAACAGAGGTAATATCCATCTTGTCCAAATTTTTCCCCCGTACGATTAAGTTTACTCGAGTCCCGGACAGAGTAAACTCGGTGAATTTTTCATGTTTAGAGAGTCACGAAAAATGTCGGGAAAGACAACTACGTGCCCCATCTGATTAGGTTTAACGAGTCCGGATGAGAAAACTCGGTGAATTTTTCATGTTTAGGGAGTACGAAAAAATGTCATAAAAAGACGGCTCCATTGGGGGTACCTTTGTCATGTCTTGATAACCGGGACACGGCAAAGGGTAATAGTAAGCCCGAAACGAGTTCATTTTCCGTAAGTTAGTCCATCGAATCCGGAAAAGTGAGAAATGCGTGTTCAATGGGACGTCTACCTCATTTTTGTTATGAGTACGAGGAGACGAAGTAAACTCAATCTTCTTTGTGAAATTTTAACGAGTCCACCAAAGAAAACTAGGTACTTCAGTGAAATTTTAACGAGTCACGCGGGAAAACTCGATACCTCCGTGAAATTTTAACGAGTCACGTGGAGAAAACTCAATTTACTTTTTTCTGTTTTAAAGAGCGTTGAAAAAAGAGGGAAAAGAATGGCTCCTTGTTCTTTGTCTCGGTAGTTTAACGAGTCGACAAAGGTGACTCGGGATTTTTTTCGGTTTTATGAGCGAGAAAAAGATTCCTAAAAAGAATGCTCGGAGCTTCTTCATGGTTTTAACGAGTACGAAGAAGAGAACTCTAGGTTTTTCGGATTAAACGAGCAAGAAAAGACCAAAGAAAAGAACGCTCGATGCCAACTTTGTATAAGTTTAATGAGTCTGAAGAAGAGAACTTGAGGTTTTTCGGATTAACGAGCAAGAAAAATACCGTAAAAAGAATGCTCGATAAAACATGAGTATGTCTGCTCATAAATCTTGATCCCTAATTAGAACATCAGTACCAAATCTCAAGATTTGCGACATGTGTACAGCGAGAAATCATGACTTTGCCAACTGACTTAAGAGATTCATGCCCCAGAATTTGCTATAAGAAGGTCAGAAGACTTTCATTTTCACTATTTTGAGTGCTGTGAAGAAGCTCTGGAGTGGAAAAGGGGTGAAAATTTCAGCGGACGATTACGGTCAATCCGGGCAACAGTTTTCTATTCCGCGAGATCTAGGTAAGAGCTAGAACCTCCTGTTATCATTTAATTGTTGATTTGTTAGTTTTTGCTGGTTCAATTTTAGGAAATTTTGAGGCCCTAGAAAAATATTTGCGCCTAACGCGGGTCAGGAGTATGACATCCGCGTTAAACGCATAACCCGTGAGGGACTTGCGTGTTAGAATGCTATGTTTTGTACTAGTTCCCGCGTTAGGCACACCGTGCTTTCTAACAACTCAATTTCTCCATTTTTGAAGTGGTCCATTTTTGAAGGTGTTCAGCTGTTAATCATGAATATCTGGCGAGAGAGAGAGCATGAGCAGGAAGAACGAGAGATGGTGACGGATGCGGCGAGCTTAATGGCTCTCCGGAGGTGCGGATTTCTCAAGTATGCTCGTTTAGAACTGATGAAGGGTCAAGAGGACCTCCTGAGGTGGCTGATCCAGCAGCGGGACGAATGGCATCATGTCTTTCGGATTTGTGGCAATGAGCTCGCCATCGAAAAGGATGATGTTTAATTTTTGACCGTCTTGTCATGTCGTGGGGCAAGGCCCAATTTGACGGGGTCCAGAGCTGACCCTCATTCCACTACTGATTTGATCCATGCGCACTGCATACGTGGTACCCAGGCTGTGAGTAACCGGATACCTATTGCACATGTGACTCTGAGACCCCTGCGGGCTATATTATGGATGATTGTTCACTTGGCAGGTGCCAAGAGTCAGCATGTGGCGACCAAGGCTCAGATGCTCCTAGCCTTGGATTGCATGCAGCCTCAGGTTTTCGACTGGTGTGACGGTGTGGTCCGTCGGGTCCGAGCAGAGCTTACTGCATGCAAGACCCGTACTCAAAGGGAGTTTGGGTACGGTACACAGATTGTTTCTTTCATACTGGAGCGGATACCACTGATGAGGCCTAGGATCCCTACAGCGCCATTGGGTCCACGTGAGCCGAGGCAGGCTCGGTGGGCCACTTTGCTTCTATGAACTGGAGAGGGTCCCGTCCGTCACTGTTTTGATGAGGGGTTTTTTGATTGGCTGGACTCTCAGATCATCATGATTGAGGATTATCCCTATGCAGGGATGAACTTCACAGGTGATCCCGAGTTAGTCTTGCCCCCTGGCACCCAGTGGGGGCCCGATGGTAAGAAAAAATGATCAGTGTTTTTTCAAAGAAGTTTTTGTGTTTTTAGCTTTTGAATGTTTATGTAAAAAAAATTTGTTTAAAAAAGGGGTGAAAATTTAGTTTTGACATGAAGCTTTTGCTTGCTTGACACAGATGTGGCACCTGTCCGTCCAGTTGGGGCCCCTCGCTATGCACGGCGAGGATTGCAGCTACCCGGGGCTGGCGCACCAGTAGAGGATGCGGAAGTCGGCGACGACGATTATACCCAACTTTTACATGAACTCTCCAGGAACCTGGAGGGTCTGAGTATGGGTATACCACCGCTTCCTATGTGGGAGGTTCCAGTTCGTCTGCAGCGGCATACTGTGGGTGTGCCGGAGAGATACTTAGTCCCTCTGAGGAGGATAGCTAGAGAAGTTGTATGCTATCATGAGCATCAGGCCTAGCTGGTGGAGTAGATGTATTAGTGTCAGAGCATGGCTTAGTGTAGCCAAATTTTGTAAAACACCCCAAGTTTTGGGAGATTTTTCTTTTCGATGTTTTCTATGTACTGGACATGACATATATATATATATATATATATATATATATTTGGTGATTTGTGTTTTTAAATTTTTATGTGTTTTTGATGTGATAAAAATATATGTACTCATGAGTAAATATTTTACAATAAATGCGATAAATGCCAATCTAACACGTAATTTGCCAAAGAATTGGCTAATGCATTAAATTCTCTAGGAACGTGTTCAAATGTGATTGTTTGAAATTGACGTTCTAAAAGTCGCACTCGTAAAAAATAACGCAGCAATACCGGGTGGCGGACACGGTATTAATTGTTTAACTGCATAATGATGAGTTGGGAATCTAACCTGACCACTAAATCGGAGATGTCATGATATGCCGCTTCCGTGAGGAGTTGGATCACTGACATGTACTCGGAAACATTATTGGTGGCGTTACCGAGGAAAATTCCCCCGGAACCAAGAAGGTCCAACTCAGGAGTATAGAGAACCCAAGCAGCTGAAGCAATGTGTCTAGTGTGACGACTAGCACCGTCCGCATATCCGACGTATGATAACGAATGTGATGACATTTGTGCGAAAGAAAAAGATTACATGAGAAAAACACCTTAAACCAAAAACAATAATCTAGAAGCATCAAAATAAAATAGGCAAAACTTATATACATAAAATTACAAAGCATATGCCTAGTGCGAAACTAGGCAAAATACTTCTTCAGATAGAGCCCGTTGCGGGGCTCCTCGAGCGGAATTCCATTATAGTCCTGTAATTCGTAAGCTCCTTTTGAGAGGGCTTTAGTAACGATGTAAGGACCGAGCCATAATTGTTGGAGTGTTCCTGCCCCCAAGAGGTCGTGCTTTTGATCATACAGTAGAACGAGATCGCCCTCTTGGAAAGAACGAGGCTTGTAAGATTTGTCGTATTGAGCTTTAACTCGGTGCTGGTGAGCTTCGATTGCTAGTGTAGCATCTCGACGAGTTTCTTCCAAATGATCGAGCGAGAGCAAGCGCTCTTCTATGGCGGTAGTGCTAGGCAGGAGTTCAACGGCAAGTTTGAGTGATGGGATTTCGCACTCGATCATAAGTACTGCCTCCAAGCCGAAAGCAAGTTCGAAAGGTGTGATATTTGAAAAGCAATACGGAATATTTTCCATGATACCTGTCTTGACCGAGATATAAATGAGCAGTGTCTTGCAAAGATTACCCATGTTCCCTTCTGAATCGCTAGTGTAAACGGTCGTATAAGAGAAGGGAACTATCTCGGATTGGTGAGAAGACGGGATTTTGGTTTTTATCGCCTCCGAATCAATCGTCGAAGTGCGATGGTGAAAATCTCCCCAAGGTCGTTCTTCTAATGACATGATCTCTCGAATAGCTTTGTCTGTAGGCCAGACTTCATTGAGGAGATCCTTAGAGAGAACTGTTATGGGAGAGAGGCTTGTACCTGCGGTCGAAACCATATTAGTGGAGGGTTCAGATGTGCTTTGGATGGCTTGATAAGCCAACTCAACCGGCGAAAGCGGCATCTTATCTCCATAAGAATCAATATCTGAAGGTGTCGGGATGATCCATGGGTCGATAGAGCCATCTGAAAAGGTGGATATCAATACAACCGTGTTTTGGATCTGTGGCGGCGGTAGAGGAAAACAACCCAGTAGGGAAGATGCCTTTAGAAGACCGGTACTGATACTGACGTAAGAGTCAGGGACACCTCCTATTAGGGGTACAGAGCTACTTGGTAAAGTGGCATAATCAGGGGTGCAGAACGATAGCTGATCGACCGTGACTATTTTTCCATCCAATGGAAATAGGATGAGTCGGAAGACCGAAGACACGATGGCGGTCATAGCATAAGACCAACTGCGACCGAGCAATAGATTATAGTCGAGATGACGCTCTACGACTTCAACGTCCACGTTTACCATTTTCCCACTCAGAGTGATGGGAAAGCTAGCAAGGTATCCTTTTGGTAGGAAAGTGTGGCCATCGAAAGCTTTGAGAGAATTCGATGGCGGGGTTAGAGTAGGAGAACCTAAATGGATCCAGCAAGCTTGTGACATAACGCAGGTCGAAGCACCTTCGTCTATGACAGTATGATTGATTGGTCTCCCTTTCGACACAACCTGCACTTGGAATGCGAGTTGATGTGAGAGGCGAGGTTTAGCCTTTTCCATATCAAATATTGCTAGCATGGAATCTTGGGGATCTATTCCACCAATGGCCGAAAGCAAGGCTTTCCTTTGTGTTGGACAGGTTTGTAATACTTCAAGAGCAGACATGGCTGATGGTGCCTGTGCCAAATCTTCTACAATATTGTAGTTTTGGGATACACGTGTAGAGTTATTATGAGTCATGCGTCGAAGTGTCCCTTTGGGGGGACGAATTACAGGTTCAACAGTAGGCCTTTCGATATGTAAATCGTTGGGCGGCGGCGGATTGGAACTAGTTCCAGATTCCTGAGCATCTATGGTAGGATTTCCATAAAGCTTGGCACGAGTTTGAAGGTCAACACTCTCGATGCCATAAATGGCAGATGGTCCTTCGCCGGAAGGATACGAACCACCGTTGCCCCGTTGATGGGGTTGTGGCGGATTGTCAACCATGTGTTGATGTTGCTGTGGTTGATTGGGGAAAGGATTGTGAAGAACGGCAGGTGTTCGCCCAGAATCCTTGTTAGCAATAAAATCGGTGCATTCCTGCAGCCGAGGACATTTGTATGTCAAGTGATCGTCCGCACATATTTTGCAAGGAAATTTCATGGGTTTATCCTTTCCTCTGTCATTTCTGGCAGCATTTTTCTGATTAGGGTTGTTCTGATTATCCGACTGCTCTTCCGAAGAAGATGTTTTCTTCTTGTTCTTCTTATTTTCCCCACTAGGTTTTTGTGAGATTTGCACCGAATTTATCTCAGCGGGAGGAAGAGGAGTCGTTTGATGGGGGGGGGGGGTGGCAACCGAGGATGGCTGGGAGGTTTGCCCCCGAGATTGATTGGTGGCTACACCAGAGATCGTGCCAACGAGACCATCGGCATGAGCTCCGATTTTCTGAGTAGCCGTAGGGTTTGGGTTACCAGGGGCATGGGGGAGCAGATCGTAAAGCGTGCCGGATTGTGAATATATTAAATCCAGGTGTTGGGCACGACGAATACATTGATCTTCTGTCACCACACCATAAAGGCCAATGTCTTTAGAGATATGGGGTAAAAGAGACTTGCAAAACCAATTGGCTAAGAGATGGTCCAAAGATTTGGCGTTTGACGAGGATCTCCTACGCTCTCATTCATACTTACGGTTGGAGATGTGGGTGGCGGTGTCTTGTCGCAACGATGTTAATACCCCGTTCGGTTTCCACTCTAATTGCGCTGGAAGTTCTTTAAGAACCTGCTAAAGCGCCAAATGTGATTGGGATGGCGGCGCGTGGTAACGAATGTGTCTATTTGCCGCATTGCCCAGAAGGGTATGGAAAACAGCCGAAGTCGGACACTATCATCTACGTGAGTCAGATATGGACCATAAGTGGAAAGTAGTGATGTGTGCGGCCGGGTCGTCCCCATGTTTCCCGTCGAACTTTGGGATATCAGAAGGAATCTTATGCAGTATTGGAGGCCAAAGCGAGTTATGGTTGATGGGGTCGTTCATCAGCTTATGGATGTCGGGTATGTCTAGAGCTGCCAAGAATGGAAATTGTGGATTTTCCCCTGAGTCTAACCAAGGCAATATGGGCTGACTACTTGGACCATAGGGTCCCCCCATCCATGTGTTACCAGAAGGGTAAGTGGGACTTTCAGATAAAAACTCCATAGGTGGAGAGTAAAATATAATGCTACAGTCCTTACAGTTAGAAGGTATTGAGGGGCAAATGGTTGGTTGCCTCCAACATATGTTCTCCCACTCCGGCATTTGTGAGGTTAAGGTTAGGTCCAAATGCAGCACAGAGGCCTTCCTAGAGGCATACTAGTACTTGCATAATTTTAAATGATAGATCCTACACCTGAATTTGAACCACTTAAGGGGATAGTATTTACAACAGTTGTTTAAGATTTCTGTCTCAAGGATTGCATAGGAAGAGAAATATTCCCTGCTACCTGCGTATTGATAACACTGCCCCCTGGTATAGTGGCCAGGGGGTTTGAACTCAACAGAGGGTTCCAACCGAAAGGGTTGCTAAAGGGCACCGAAGTAGTCATGCTTGTGGGAGGAGCTACCGTGGTCCCCAACGTGGTCACGATAGGAGTAGATGCCGAAGGGTTAGGTAAACTAATGACAGTTGTGTTGACCATAGGATTGGGGGTAGGTGTATGTTGACTACTGTGGTTACCCAGTAATGGCATAGAACTGACCACCGGTGGGGAGGATGGTGGCGAACCAGAAATGGTTGCCATTGGCATTGACCCTGTGGATACCGGTGGAGAAATAGATGTTGGTGCTGCCGCAGACATATCTTGGTGTGGTGTAATTTGGATTATCACAGGCCCTAACGGATCAGTGAGCGGAGGATTGTAATTAGGTACAACTCCTTCAGTGAAAGGGTCCTCGGGGAGTTCCGACTAATAAGGGTCTATGTGATAATCAAGATTAGTCAGAGGAGACTGCTCTTCCGTAGAAGGCCCAGGTTCACCAAGGTTCAGTTCTTCCTCAAGGTTGAGAGGAGGTAGACCTTGTTGTCGTCGAGACAAACGGCGTGGGTCAGGGGACACCACGGTGACTGGTTTGATTTTAACAAATTTTATTAAATTGTGATGTATTATGAAGTCTCAAATGACAGTAACCACAATCTTAACAAAAAGAAAAAGGACTTTCTAAAAACAATCGGCCAAGTGTACCGAATAGGGGTGCCTGCCCGAGTACTACTATTCACCGGTGATGCGCCCCAGCTCTGCACCAGTATACACCGAGGGTTGTCAAAAAGGCGGCCACGGCCACTTGTAGCCGCCCTCGAACCTCGACGATGGGGGTGTAAGCACTTCCGTGAAGACGAGTACCCTCCCAAAGACCGGCCACACGCAGTGGGTCTGTTCCGTTTCGCACACGGTGACATCCCCGTACCAAATACCTTGTGTAAGTCTCATGGTGCATGGCCACTAAAGATATCTCAAATCACAGACATCATCAGGGGGGTCACGGTCTAGGACATCATGCTATATGGGAAGAATACCTAGATCTCCGATCTAGTTTCGACATCCCCAAAGGGAACCTCAATATATAACATACCGACAAGGATGTGGGTCAAGGCTAGCCACTCTCTAGTGCACCCATGTTGTCTCACGCCGAGTTCCCATGAAATCTGTCCTTGGCAATATGAGTGCAGCAGGTTTTCACTCGTTAATGACTCTAGTTTTCAAGTTTTGAGATCTTGGGTAGTTTTCTCACTTTCCTAACCCAAGATCCTAGCCTGAACTACTGTTTGTGTGAGCTCAAAAAGAGTAATTAGATTGATTTTAGTATCACTTTATTTTTAGTGTACTTTATTATTAGTCTTGCGGAGGGGGAATGGACGTATGAAGTATAGTGAGACTCTGACTCAAGAAACCATGCAAAACATGCTCTAAATATTAAATTAAATGAAGAGTGTTTCTACAGGGAGAGGTTTCTTTTTCAATCATCCATGCACCAACATGTAAATAACACAGCTCAACTTTTGAAGATTCAGACTTCTATCTACCTCTTTTAACAGTCTGTGAACTTAAATTTTCAGAAAAAACTCAGCTAAATGCAGAAAAATAAAAATAAAAATTCTCTTTTAAAAAGTAAATGTTTTGCACACTAACTAAATAAGAGAAACAAATAACAATGCCAATTTAGCAGACAAGCACAGGGATTCAGTCGCTGAAAGGTACTGATGGCCAAAAAACTCTACAGCTAAAACACAGTCACAGCAATGAACAGCAAGGTTTTTGGCTGAGTAACGCTCTGTCTGTGAGAAAATACAACGTTATAACGCACTGTATTTAAGCCTATACCGCATTATAACACACTGGATAGCCTGCATAGGTTGCGTTAACCAGGGAAAATCTCTTCAGTTGGCCAGACAGGAATAGGATTGAACTCTGCAAGCATTTGGTATGTCTATTGGGCATCAAAAATGGTCGGAAGGATCTTTGAACAGAGAAGAAGAGAAGAAAGGAAGGAATAAATAGTCCGGAAAATATGGGGGAAAACTCCCCAGTGGAGTCGCCAGTTCTGCTATAGGTTAAACTGCTTGGGTGGTTGGTTTTCTAATATCCCTCTCAGGGCTTTCCGGTGCCCGAGGCAGACAGTAAGATTATCTATGTTGTTCACAAAGATGGCATGAGCATGTTCATATTAGCTTGAAATAACTTGAAGGAATACAATAGAGAATTACCTCTTTGACAGTCTTGGAATCCCTTGGAGAGCGCTGCGCAGCAAAGCAAGAGTCCTTCTTCGCCGGCTCCAAATCCGAGTCCTGCAATCAGTCAAAGCACCCGCGTAATTTCTAATATAACAAGTATCCTATCAATTAAATCAATATACAATAAACATCTAGATTATACACATATGAGCCATTCATATCATACTATGTAAATTTTCAAACAATAATGACAATATTAAGCATTGAATGGACAAAACGAACACAGTTCTATTGATTTTGAAAGAAGGAGGATTACAACCATCGGCTGTACCAAGCCCTCCTCAATCTCCCAATCTTCTTCTTCTATAGGTATCCTGTCAGGAAGCTCTCTAGGACTTTGGATAACTTGGCTTTTAATGTCACACTATTTCGTGGCTCCAGCATACAAGAATCCCTGAGCAACTTTTCCTGACTTTCATTAAGAGCTCGGCCATTGTTGCCCTTCTCTTTCCACTAGTTTGGAATGAAAAAAGCTTAGATGTTTCTTTGATCTCTATGCTTTTGCCTCTTTTGGAGTTCAGTCTTCTATGGCAATGACCAATAATGAACTGGTGCTTCTGCAGTTTCCTTTGTGAACTGACTCCTTTGTGAGGGAAAGTCGGAGATTCAAATCATTCTCCGTGCTCTTTTCCCAATTCAAACTTAAAACATGGGTAACGCGTCCCTCCAGTGTAAACAGAGCATTTCCCTAGCCACTAACGCGGCCAATGTACTGATTGTCTGCGTTATAACGCTATTGTTCTGTTCTATATATGCGTTACCCTGGAAGAAATAGGTTTAATTTAGGTCTTTGTACTTCTTCCATATTTTTCTTCCCCTCTGAGGTGATGAGGAGGTATTTTGACATGTAACACTAAAGACCAGTGCCTAGGACATATTAAGACAGGAGGCTTTAAAGTTATTTTTGATGCTAATAAAAGGGGACCTCCTGATGTGGAATGAATTTAAAAGTTTTTTGAATGACGTTCCAGGATATCAGAGAAAGAAAATTGGTAGAAAATATTTCTAGCTATAGAGATAAAGGCTTTCTTAGAATGGGCCTGAAGCGGTCATGAAGAAGAGTTGTTGGAAGCTGGGCCGAATGTGAGATAAATGAACAACTATAAAAGTAATGAAGATGAGATACGGTGTGGAGAATTTAGAAAATGTCAAAGCAAGGTAGGCTTATGCCAACACAAGAATCCATCCTAAAATTACATTAGAATAATAACGATATGTAAAAGGAAATTGAAACAGAAATCATGCCTCGAGAAATATTTAAAATGTTACTGAAAATCAAGACATGAGTACCATTAAAGATAATTTCATATCCAACTCATAGAACATTCGCATTCCGAAAACAATGATAACAAGGAGAATATGTGAGGAAAATGGACATTAAATTGAATCACTATGCCAAGAAAATACATACTATTCATTTATTCCAGTAGGAATCCATTAAAGCAACAGACTAGATTTATATTACTTTTCCAAAAAGGCTTCTTCAGATATGCACTAAGAGCGAACCTCAAAATTACAAAAAGAAAATTCTGAGACTACCAATTCTTCTACTAGAAAATGTGAAACCCTTTTTCAGTCTGTGGTCTGATCTTTTATAGTCTATCACATGAATGCTCAGAGCATATATTTTTCTAAACAAAATATTCCCTAGAGATATTTTTGTTTCCAGCCTTAATAAAAAACAAAAATTGATGATGATGAAAAATTACTTATCATATCAAACAACATGGCCTGATACATGCTATAATTAAAACATTAAAAAAATAAAAGATTGCAGAGGGTGAAATCAATATTTCACCCATTTTTACATTATATAGAAAATAAAATTAAAACAAATCGCATGGGAAAAATCATGAGTTTCATCAATTGGTTTTTCATCGAGGGGTACCAGATGGTGGTGTATGTGACCAAGCCGAGGATGAAGATGATACAAGTGGACGAGCCGGAGGAGGTGGCAACTAAGAGGTGGCAACTAATGAGAAGAAGAAGATACTTGAGCATTACCATATTCACTGCACTTTTTCCACGTACTTTTCCCTCGAGATGGAATTGTGATGTAGGTTACGAGAATGGTTTGCATGTTGGTTAGCTCAGTATAATATACATGGAAAATGAGGAATTTTTTAACTTGGAGGAAGAATTATTTATGTAGCATGACTATTATTCTATCTGATTTCAGTCTAGTTGGTCTTTCCAACGATATGTTCGCATTGTTCATAATTTCTGACATTTTATTCTCATAGGCCGTTAGCTCAGAGAATGTGCCTATTTGTGGATGCTAGCATGGTGGGAGACCTGCTTCTACCAGCTTTTCCCACTCCTAGTCGAATTTCTCCACTCCTTTAAAGGCTAGTGTCAAACAACCTCGTGCGTTTGCGCGTATGGTCTCTTACTCGATTACTCTTATGACATCCATAACCATCCTAAAATAGTCAGCGATTCTCTGCACGCACAATTCCTCGGGAGAGAGCTCATTTAGGTACCGAATATATTTCCTGGCCATTGAGGCCACTGCTTCTCCATCTGTGCATCCTTCCTACAACTACGCTTTGAATAAGAGAATTTCAATATTATTGTCATCCATCAGTGTGAGGAGGTTCCAATGCTGCCTAACCTCTGCTATTATATCTATCCAAACCAGTCGCCTCACTTCCATGAATGACATATTTCCTTTTATTTGCCCCTTCAAGTCCTTGATGGACTTATCACCTACCTAAGTTTCTTCTTGCAGTTTTTTTAACTCCCTCTGTAAAGACATCGTTACCTTCTGATTCACTGCTAGCACGGCCTCAGTCTCCTTTAGCTATTGGCAGACTAAGATGGTCTCATTCTCTGACACCTTCAGATTAGCCAGTGCCTTAGTGAGTTGTTCATGGGTTTGTTCTGAGCTCACCCGTCACACGAGTTACGCATGTGTGCTGATCCCATTTTTCCTTCCATTCTGACAGTCTTTGATTCAGTCCAAAAATCTGTGCAGCCTTTTGTGCATTCTCTTCTTGTTCTCTAACAAGCAATTTGACGAGAACCAGTTTTTACTTTTCTATCTGAACAAACTCATATGTCTACACATGCTCCTCACGTGGCATGTTTAGCTTTCTCTTCAACTCTGAGTCCTCCACTTCAAACTTGGCAATCAGTTGTTGCTGTACTACATCTTTATCATCTCCCTTGTCCCTTATCATTTTTTTGAGGGCTTCCAGCTTTGCATGTTTTTCTTTAGCGCTAGCCTTTTCTCTCTTCTGGTGCTTTAGTACCATATTATGCTTCTGTTTGAGCTTCCTCGGGGCTACTGCATGCTTCACTACCTCAACCCATAACATATCCCCTATGCACTGGTGTAATTCGAGCATGTCTAATAGAGGGATATTGGTTAACTTAAAGATGATTTCTAAAGCTCGATATTGGCCTCCAGTAGCCGAGGGCTATAATTTTTCTTGCTAAATAGCTAGTATAAGCTATTCCTTATCCATATCTAGCACAGAGGTAAGCTGGAATGATGTTTTTCCACAAACCCCTCCAATTTCGCCCTCAATTTCTCTTGGGAAAATCTGTTTCTGACATTTATCTCCTCTCTATTGGAAATATTTTCATTGATGGCAAAGGAATTGGCAAAGACAGGAGCATCACCTAAACTACCCATAAGGAAAAAGAGACAGAGCAGTAGAGTTGAATTAGGGGTTTAATACAGTTTTCAAAGGAGATGACAAAAGGGAGAGCTGCTAGGAAGAGACAAGAGGATACCTACGATGCCTGGAGAAGAATGAAATCATTGTTAGGTATATGTGTATTATATGTGTATTGAATGATGTAATTCTTGTATGGAATCCCCTGAATCTCTGTATGAGTCTCTGCGAATAGAGTTAAAAGTGAAACCCTGTTGAGGAATCATGGTGGTAGGATTCGAATTTCGGATGAGACCTTCTTGTAATGAAGATCTGGCTTAGTTTGATATTTGCAGTCGTTGAACTACTTGGTTGAATATATAGGGGGCTCTCGAGGCATTTAGTGTATCCATTGAAGAACTTAATGATGGCAGAGATATGATGTTTTTTGAATGTACAAGTAGAATCGGAACTGTGACAGGATAGAACTCCGAAATGGAAGGTTGACATGTTATATATATCATAGAAGAATTCAGGAATGACATTGAATTGTCACGAGTTAATGTTTGTAAGGAAATCCTGTCAGAAGAGAACTACATTTGTTCGTTGGTTATTGGAAATCCTGCCAAAGATAGACCAGAGTTATAGCGCAAACCCAGACTAACCCTTTGGAATCATGAACGGAACCTTGAACGAAGGGCGGAACCATGAAGGAGGAAGAGTGAAGGTGGTTTATGGTTTTCATCGCACTGCCTTCAACGGGCAAGTGGTATTCAAGAGGTGGGGAGCGATTCCATAGAACGGGCAACACGCGTCCCTGTACGATTCTACAAAACCACTTTTTACTGTGCACCATCACGCGCTATAGTTCGACCCAAGACGCCTAGTGATATCATTGAGCGTCGTTGATCTGGGAAGGGGTCATCACAAGGTCGTCATTTATTGAAGGAGCGCGAAGATTAACACAGGTACGGCGGGCCATCACACGTTAACGATCAGTATCGGAGGTCGAGCGATATGCATATACGTCGTTGATTTGAAAGCTTGCTAATCTAACGGTGATCAGATGCTGGACTTGCGTGGAGTTTACCTATGGTACCATGCGCGTATTTGATTGGCTATTGACTATATTTGTGAGCCTGGGGTCAAAGTTTTACCATATTATTTGGAAGGGTTAAAATGCGAAGGGATAACTTTAATCCTAAAGTTCTGTTCAAAATTGTAAATATATTTATTTATCAATTTCTTTAAATTGATAAATAAAAATTAAAAAGAGATCAAAAATCCCCGTGGGATAAAATAAAAGGAATATTGTCAGAGGAATACCATTAGCGGTTCGTGGTTTTGACTCATGGTTTTAATAAAGGGAAAACTATATAAGGAGAAGAAAAATAAAGAACGATGTGGGTATCGTAAGGGTTGTGAATGAAAAAATTTCTCCAAGGAATATCTATATGGGCGAGCTCTGTTCTTAATTGATAAATATGAAACTACGATGCACCCATGGATAGAATGATCTGATGATGATGAATCTCTGGTTCTGAACGACAGACGAAATCATGAAGAACTGGTGTGAGTGTACTGAATGAATAAATCTGGTGGCCTGCAAGGTATGTCATGTGAAAATTGATGAAACGTGGTCCGCAGTAGTGCTGAGGGTCGAAGCCTTCAGTCAGGGGGTTGTAGCTCCCTTCCAGTGGTAGCTGGTAAACGAGAGAAGGGGGTAGTATCTCCCTTCTAGGATAGGCTAGTAAACGAGAGCAGGGGGTAGTAGCTCCCTTCCAGGAGAGGCTGGTAAATGAGAGAAGGTTGTAGCCTTCTACAGGTGGGTGCCTGCGTGCTGGTATAAGTCTACACCAGAATATATTGTAAGAATTTTTCTCTATAATAAATATTGAAGACTGAGATTACAGCAGCGGTGGTTTTCTCCCGAATTGGGTTTCCACCTTAAATCCTGGTGTTTATATGTGTTGTTTATGTTTGATGGTTTGTTTTGTTATTTCTGTTCATGCTTAATGCTTATCTGATGCAATTCTCTAAGTAAAGACATAATAAGATATCTGGATATACATGTTGGATGTAGTACTGTGACATATGATTTTAAGAGAAAGAAAAGAAAAATTGTTCAACCCTAAATACTGATTCACCCCCCCCTCTCAGTATTTTTCCCAACAATTGGTTTCAGAGCAGGTCCTTCTGAAAAAGCTTAGCCGCTAGAAGGAAGATTAAGCAAGATGAGAAATGAAGATGGAACAGCATCTATCAGGCCTCCACTCTTTAACAGAAACAATTTAATCTTCTGGGTAACAAGGATGAGATCCTATCTTCAGTCTCTGGGAGTAGAGGTATGGGAAATTGTTGAAGGAGGATATCAATATCCAGCTGCAGTACCAACAAATCCGACGGAAAGAAATAATTATGAAAAAAATGCAAAGGCGGTCAATGCTCTATTGGGAAGTCTAACTGAATCAGAATTTGTCAAATCCATGCATCTGAATACAACAAAGACAATATGGGACAAAATTATTCTAAGTTATGAAGGTGATGTAAAGGTAAAAAGTGCTAAACTCAAAACTCTCAGAATTCAATATGAGAATCTAAAAATGGATAATGAGGAGAGCATTGCCAATTTCTTTTTAGGTCTTGATTATATTTTAAATCGTATGAGAAATCTAGGAAAAACAATAATTGAATCTACTTTGGTTGAGAAAGTCCTAAGATCACTAACGACAAAATTTGAGTCAAAAGTATCGGCTCTTGAAGAAAAGCAGGATCTTCAAAATCTTACCATGGTGCAACTTCATGGCATACTAACTGCATATGAAATGAGAAGAGGAGGACCATCTGAAGTCAAAGAAGCAGTCTTTATAACTTCTACAAAAGGGAAGGAAGTACAAAAAACAGAAGGATCAGGATATATCTCAGAAGAAGATGAGATAAACTTTGTAAAGATACTTCAACTTGGCACAGGACGGTTAAGAGGTAAGCTTCCTTTCAAATGTTTTCATTGTGGAAGAGTTGGTCATTATGCTGCTAAGTGTCCTTATAAAGAAACATATAAAAAGGGGAAGGAATTATCAAAAAGGAATAAGAATCGTTTTAGCACTAGAAAGAGTTACTATACTCATGAAGACAGTGATGGGTTATCTGATAGTGAGGAAGAATGTGAACAAGATCTTAGACTTCTCATGGCATTTGAAAAAGAATCTAGAGAAGAAAAGGATACTTTTGTGGATGCTCTAGAAGAGAGTGATTTTCTTGATGAAAAAAATAAACTCAAAATCTGCTTAGAAGAGAGTAAAATAACCATAGAAACTCTGAAAAATCAGCTTGAAGAAAAGGAGAAACACAATGAGAAATTATAATGTGAAGTAGTAAGTCTAAGAAAAGAACTTGAGAATGTAAAGACTCTAAATCTTAGATTTGCTAAAGGATCTGAAACCTTAGATGAGATTATCAAGGTACAACGTTCTCCTCTTATAAAGATAGGTCTTGGATATATCAGAGAATCTTCTCAAGCTTCAGCACCAAATTATCTAAAAGTAGTTACAGCTGGTTTACAACATGCTGCCACTCAACAAGGGAATAAAGAATCTTTACAGGTAAAGCATGATAATCTCAATTCAAAGAACAGTAACAGGAATGTCTTTCAAAGAGACACCAATCAACAGGTAAATTCATGTAGAAGATTTTATGATCGCAAAAATTTCTTCTTCAATGGACAATGTTTCTCATGTCACAATTTTGGTCATAAAGTTGTTCAATGTGTTGCATATAAAACCATCATGACAAGAGAAGCAAGAAAGAAAAGGATTGATATTGAAACAAAGAAGAATACTTATAACAACTTTTCTCCTCTTCAAAATGAAGTTGAATGTGCTTATTACAATAAATTTGGCCCTGAAGAATCTGAATGCAGGAGCAAAGTTCAGCCAAAAGAACATGTTCCTTCAAGCTCCAAAGTATGGAAAAAGAAGGAGTTACAGGTTGAAAATTGTGGCATAACGTTATTTGCAGAAGATGAAGAAAACCAATGGTACATTGACAGTGGATGCTCAAGACACATGACAGGTGATAAAGACAAAATTCTTGCATATAGTGCTCTAGAAAAAGAAAAAAATGTTACATTTGGAAATGATACTCCTACGGTCATTAAGGGAAAAGGGTCTGTTTTTCTAAAAGAAAAGGTGAAAGCTAATGAAGTCATGTATGTGGATGGATTAAAGCATAATTTGTTAAGTATAAGTCAAATGTGTGATCAAGGAACTGAAGTTGTCTTTAGTTCAAAAGAATGTGTGGTACGTGATCTTGATACAAGTAAAGCAATTATAAAAGGAAAAAGAACTCCAAACAACCTGTATATATTAAAGAACCCCAAAGAACAATGTTATTTGAATAAATATTCAAAAAATTGGCTATGGCATAGAAGGTTGGGGCATCTGGGCTTCTCTCAAATCAACAAATCAAGCAGACTTAAAGTTGTTCGTGATCTTCCCACTATTACTCTACCCGAAAATATTATATGCAAATCTTGCCAATTCGGCAAGCAAACCAGGGTACAATTTAATGCCAAAGAAGGATCATCAAGTAAGCCTCTTAAACTCATTCATACTGAAATATGTGGACATGTGAGGAAAAATTCACCACGTGGTGAAGAATACTATATCTTATTCATTGATGATTTCTCTAGAATGTGTTGGATTGGGCTGCTTAAACACAAAGATGAAGCATTTGAGAAATTTCAGATCTTCAAAGAACTAGTTGAGAATGAATTAGATCTAAAAATCAAGTGTCTCAGATCTGATCGAGGAGGAGAATATACATCCAATGAATTCCTTGAATTCTGTGAACAACATGGCATAAAAAGATAGTTCTCTGTAGCTGGCACTCCACAACAGAATGGCGTTGCAGAAAGAATGAACAGAATAGTTCAACAAATGGCTAGAACTATGCTTGATGATTCCGAAACACCTGACACATTTTGGGGAGAAGCAACACATACAATAGTAAACATTCTCAACAAAGCACATGTTCGTGTAAATAGTGATAAAACTCCATATGAACTCTGGTATGGTAATCCTCCTAGTATAAAGCATTTTAGAATTTTTGGGAGCAAATGCTTTATCAAGAATAATGATGAAAAACTTGGCAATTTTGAACCCAAAGCAGATGAAGGAATATTTCTTGGTTACTCCTCTAGGAGTAGGGCATATAAATGTTACAATAAAAGACTTTGGAAGATTGTTGAATGTATTGATGTTGTTATTGATGAGTCTCCTGTAGCTCCAAAAGAAGAAAATCAAACAACAAATGAAGATGATGATGACACATATCCTTCTACATCAAATAGTAATGATACAAACAGTGAACCCAGTGAAGAACCCAAAGAGGATTTTTCTAAAAAATCTCCATCTAGATATGTTCAAAAGAATCATCCAGAATCTCAAATTTTGGGAGAAAAGGGATCAGGTGTACAAACAAGAAGGACTCTTGTGGGATCTTCTAGCAATCTGGCATTTCTGACCACTATTGAACCTCACAGTGTCAGTCAAGCTAGCAAAGATGAATGTTGGATTCAAGCCATGAATGAAGAGCTTGATCAAATTGAAAATAGTCACACTTTGGAATTAGTACCAAGACCTCATGACAAAAATGTCATTGGAACTAAATGGATATTCAAAAACAAGTTAAATGAGAATGGTGATGTTATAAGAAATAAAGCTAGACTTGTGTGCAAAGGGTATGCTCAACAAGAAGGTATAGAATTTTAAGAAACCTTTGCTCCTATAGCCAGAATTGAAGCCATAAGAATGTTTCTTGCTTTTTCAAGCTTCCAACAAATCAAAGTTTATCAAATGGATGTTAAATCTGCTTTTCTCAATGGTGATCTAGAAGAAGAAGTCTATATAGAACAACCAGAAGGATTCATTTTGGGAAATGAAGAAAAACTTGTTTGTAGACTTAAAAAGGCTCTATATGGTCTCAAACAAGATCCAAGTGCAGGGTACTATCATCTTGACAAATATCTTCATCAACAAGGATTTTCAAAAGGGTCTGCTGATAACAACTTATACACAAAAACTGAAAATGAAAAACTATTGATTGTGGTTGTATATGTTGATGATATCATTTTTGGAATTAATATAGAGTCTATGAGTCAGAAATTTGCTTCTGATATGCAGCAAGAATTTGAAATTTCTTTTCTTGGGGAACTAACATTCTTTCTTGGCTTGCAAGTGCAACAAGCAACAGATGGCATATTCTTATCACAAGAAAAATACCTCAAGCAAATCCTGAAGAAGTATGGCATGGAAGACTGCAAACCTGTAAGTACACCAATGATAACCGGATGTAATCTCAGTTCTAATGATGATTCCCCCACAGTGAATCAACCTGAATACAGATCTATGATAGGAAGTCTACTTTATCTCACTGGGACAAGACCAGACATCATGCATGCAGTTGGGATTGTTGGACGATTCCAAGCTAATCCAAAAGAGTCTCATATTCAGGCTTTGAAAAGAATATTCAAATATCTACAAGGAACTCAAGACTTTGGACTATGGTATCCAAAGAATGTTGATCTTACTCTTCATGCATACACTGATGCAAATTGGGCTGGAAGTATTGATGATCGGAAAAGAACTAGTGGTCGTGCATTCTATATGGGCCCCCGGTTAGTATCTTGGTTCAGCAAGAAGCAAAGCTCCATTGCCTTATCTACAGCAGAAGCAGAATATGTGGCTGTTGCATCATGTTGCACTCAACTTCTCTGGATGATGCAAACCCTACAAGACTTTCAAATCAAATGTTCACCTCCTATCTCCATTATGTGTGATAATACAAGTGCTATCATTATCTCAAAGAATCCTGTTATGCATTCCAAGACCAAGCACATTCCCATCAAATATCACTTCTTACGTGAACAAGTGCTTGAACAAAAGGTGAAATTGGAGTATGTTTCCTCCAAAGAACAAGTTGCTGATATATTTACCAAACCTCTACCCAGGGAAGCGTTTGAATATCTCAGACAGAAACTGGGAGTAGTCTCTGCCATGCAAAGGATCAGGTCTACTTAAATATAGAAGATTAAATTGGTTGTGAGGTGTTGTTAGGCATCTCTGAATGCACAGGCTCAGTGGGATCATTGGTCATATGAAAAGGATGAATTGTTGGTCATATTATGTTTGAAGATGTAGCATGATCTCAGGGGGAGCATGGCATTATCGGTTCAAAGGATCTTGATCAAAATCTTTGCCATTGATGTCAAAGGGGGAGGAAAAGCAACAAAGGGCTTCTGTAAGGCCATCAGAGGAAGTTTCCATCAATGCCAAAGGGGGATATTGTTGGAAATATTGTCATTGATGGCAAAGGAATTGGCAAAGATAGGAGCAACACCTAATCTATCCATAAGGCAAAAGAGACAGAGCAGTAGAGTTGAATTAGGGGTTTAATACAGTTTGCAAAGGAGATGACAAAATGGAGAGCTGCTAGGAAGAGACAAGAGGATACCTACGGTGCCTGGAGAAGAATGAAATCATTTTTAGGGATATGTGTATTATATGTGTATTGACTGATGTAATTCTTGTATGGAATCCCCTAAATCTCTGTATGAGTCTCTGCGAATGGAGTTAAAAGTGAAACGTTGTTGAGGAATCATGGTGGTAGGATTCGAATTCCAGATGAGACCTTCTTGTAATGAAGATCTGGCTTAGTTTGATATTTGAAGTCATGGAACTACTTGGTTTAATATATAGGGGGCTCTCGAGGCATTCATTGTATCCATTGAAGAACTTAATGATGGCAGAGATATGATGTTTTTTGAATGTACAAGTAGAAGCGGAACTGTGACAGGATAGAACCCTAAAATGGAAGGTTGACATGTTATATATATCATAGCAGAATTGAGGAATGACATTGAATTGTCACGAGTTAATGTTTGTAAGGAAATACCGTCGGAAGATAACTACATTTGTTCGTTGGTTATTGGAAATCCTACCAAATATAGACTAGAGTTATAGCGCAAACCCAGACTAACCCTTTGGAATCATGAATGGAACCTTGAGCGAAGGGCGAAACCATGAAGGAGGAACAATGAAGGCGGTTTATGGTTTTCATAACACTGCCTTTAACGGGCAAGCGGTATTCAAGAGGTGGGGAGCGATTCCATAGAACGGGCCACACGCGTCCCTGTACGATTCTACAAAACCACTTTTTACTGTGCACCTTCGCGTGTTATACTTTGACCTAGGACACCCAGCGATATCGTTGAGCAACGTTGATCTGGGAAGGGGTCATCGGACGGTTGTCATTTATTGAAGGAGTGCGAAGATTAACATAGGTACGGCGGGCCATCGCATGTTAACGATCGGTATTGGAGGTCGAGCGATATGCATATATGCCATTGATCTGGAAGCTTGCTAATCTAACGGTGATCAGACGCTGGACTTGCGTGGAGTTTACCTATTGTACCATGCACGTATTTGATTGGCTATTGACTATATTTGTCGGCCTGGGGTCAAAGGTTTACCATATTATTTGGAAGGGTTAAAATGCGAAGGGTTAACTTGAATCCTAAAGTTCTATTCAAAATTGTAAATATATTTATTTATCAATTTCTTTAAATTGATAAATAAAAATTAAAAAGAGATCAAAAAGCCCTGTGGGATAAACTAAAAGGAATATTGTCAAAGGAATACCATTAGCGGTTCGTGGTTTTGACTCATGGTTTTAATAAAGGGAAAACTATATAAGGAGAAGAAAAATAAAGAACGATGTGGGTATCGTAAGGGTTGTGAACGAAAAATTTCTCCAAGGAATATCTATATGGGTGAGCTTTGTTCTTAACTGATAAATCTGAAACTACGATTCACCCATGGATAGAATGATCTGATGATGATGAATCTCTGGTTCTGAACGACGAAAGAAATCATGAAGAACTGGTGTGAGGGTACTGAATGAATAAATCTGGTGGCCTGCAAGGTATGTCATGTGAAAATTGATGAAACGTGGTCCGTAGTAGTGCTGAGGGCCGAAGCCTTCAATGAGGGGGTTGTAGCTCCCTTCCAGTGGTAGCTGGTAAACGGGAGAAGGGGGTAGTAGCTCCCTTCCAGGAGAGGCTGGTAAACCAGAGCAGGGGGTAGTAGCTCCCTTCCAGGAGAGGCTGGTAAATGAGAGAAGGTTGTACCCTTCTACAGGTGGGTGCCTGCGTGCTGGTATAAGTCTGCACCAGCATATATTGTAAGAAGTTTTATCTATAATAAATATTGAAGACTGAGATTACAGCAGCGGTGGTTTTCTCCTGAATTGGGTTTCCACCTTAAATCATAGTGTTCATATGTGTTTTTTATGTTTTATGGTTTGTTCTGTTATTTCTGTTCATGCTTAATGTTTATCTGATGTAATGCTCTAATTAAAGACATAATAATATATCTGGACATACATGTTGGATGCAGTACTGTGACATATGATTTTAAGAGAAAGAAAATAAAAATTGTTCAGCCCTAAATACTGATTCACCCCCCCCTCTCAGTATTTTTCCCAACACTCTCTTGTCTCTTTCCTGTCAATCGTGATTTTCTGTAAAATCCCTAAGGGGGTCGACGAAGGACCATCGTTAAATGAAATATGACAACCTACCTTATTCTTGTCAGGAGCCCCAAATTTAGGAATTTCCTCATATGATGCCTCATTCCCTATGTCATCTGTGCCTTCATTTCTCTATTTTTTATGAGGTTGAGCACCCTCATCAGTGTCCATGCCCTCATGAATTCCTAAATTTCGTGCGCTTGTTCCTCTATCCCAATAAACACATTGTAAAATTTTGCTTCCGCGGTTGAAGTGTCGGCCTCCATCTGTGCATCCAAAGGCCATGTATCAAGATTATATCTCCATTCAATGAAGGGCTTAGTCTCATTTATGTATGTAGTTGATTTTATTTTCCTCTTCCTACTGGAGAGAACTCCTTTAGGGTCATGGGGCCAAACTTTTCCCTATGGAAGGTCCATCTCTTATAGCAATTTCTCCACTGTGGAGAGGGAATGCCTCGAATTTATAGTGAAGGTACCAACTGAAGTTGGGAGTTTGAGAATGTATCCTTTCTTCACAGGCATGAAGTGGATCTAGTCGGCCTTCAAGGTATTTCGAATGAAGTCGAGGGTAAAGACTCACATAGTTGGAAACACCGGCAGGGGATAGGGAGGTACCTCTACACCATAGAACCTTATCTTAATATAATCATTAAACAAGTACCAGTACCTTGTGCAATATTCCTCATCAAACTGTATCCATTCCTTCTATTCAGGAAATATTCTAGGTGGAGGGATGCCATGTATTATGGCATAAGCTATGGACATGAATTCATTAATAAATTTTGCATACCCCTTCCCCCTGGCTGCTGGAAAATTGTAGCGGTCCACTCAAAAATGGCTCTGGGTTGGGAACTTATCTTCGAGATTTTGTTTAGGCCTAGACTCTCAAATCTATCTACATGCTCAAATATGAACAAGTAGAACACTAGGGAATATAACTTAAAAGAACCAGTAGAGTAAATCTATTGAAACTGGGTTTGGATAGTCGAAGCGAGGAAAGCAGGAATATATAAAAGGGTACTGTTGGAACACGGTCCCCTAAAAGCTGCGATTTTGTATAAAGTTTTGTATATTTTTGACTTAATTAATCTAACGCAGGGGTTTTGGGGTGGGTCAAAGCCCCTAATGCATTGTAACGGGTCAAGTGTATACCAAGAGTTATGCATAAGATAAATTGGTATAAATAGATTAACCTTTTTGAGTCATAGGTAGAAAGGAATATAGATGGATGATAATTGCAAATTTTTAGGTCTGTTTGGGTTGCTAAGGAAAGGACTCCTACTGGCTATGTGCGCGGTGATCCTCAGTCCTACTGTGTGCAGACCATGATGGCTGTGTGCACAGGCTGTATGGGATTGTATTGGGTTTTGCATGATAATATATGTGGATCTAGTTAAAGTATCTCTGCGTTGTTTGAAGTTTATGTATTACCGTTGATGAAAATTGTTGAATCTAGTATTGGTTATCCATTGTTGATGCGTTATGGTATTACATGTTATATCTATGACTGATAGTAACTATGGGAGTTGTGCACTATACTAATTAGCAAACCTGCGAATAGATTTGTTTTATAGCTGTGAGAGTATCCATGTTTCTGTTATATAAATCTATGTCTGTTGATTACTACAATTACAATTGTTATACTAATAGATTGTGGTTACACATGTGGATGCGAAGGTAATTAGTAGATATTAACTCTGCGATATAAGTCTGTAGCTAAATGTATTAATTACGAAGCTGATAGACTGGGAACACAACTCTGTTGACTTACCTACTCTCTCTCAGGGTGTGGAAACCTCGTTCTAGTACCCTCCCATACTGCTTCGAGTGAGACTTTGGCCTGCGCAAACGGGTCACTGCCGAAAGGGCCAGTAGCATAGGGGTTTTTTGGAAAACCTTAACCTCCGAACCTGGGTCAGGACCCCTCGAACCAACAGGTACCGTTTTGCATCATGAGCCATAGAAAAGCTATACCCTCTTTAGTCACCTGTTCGACCTCCCGAAACCCTAACAAACTCGAGATCAGCGGTAGGACAGGCTGCACATTGGTTTGGAAAGTAGAAAAGGGAACATAGTCCATGAGTAGGAAAGATGTTAGGCTAGAATATGAGAGGAGGCTGAGTAAACTGCTTTGTGTTTCGCAGGGTATCTTTGAGAATTGACAGGAGAGGGAAACCTCAGAGAACTCAACATAATTTTGGCTCGGAGGGTAGCGAATATCTTTCCTTATGAGTTCGGGATAAATGCGAAAAATATTATTTCCGTGAGCAGAGAGGAACATGTCTCTGCACTCGTCATAGTCCTCTCCAAGCTAGCTAATGAACTTGAGAACAGGGTATGTGGTCATGGCAATCTAGTAATACATGCTTGACTCAATGACTCTGAACATATCGTCACATTTTAGATGATATTTGAAGATCTCTGGTCTGATGTGGGCTACACTGAATGGGTATACTGGTTCATGGATCCATGCATGGGCATTGATGAGGGGTTCAGGTCTAGGAGCAATCCTGGCCTCGCGAGCTTGTGGGGTTTCAGGCTCAGACTTCTTGGTTCTCATTTTCCCCATGGCCATTTTAAAAGTAAAAATAGAAGGGAAAAATTGAGACGGGAAAATGACTAAATACCTGAGAATAGTGAAGGTAGCCCAGGAAAAACGACGCAGGATTGAAAATGACCCTGCACTTGATTTTTACCTCCTCTACATGAAAAACAAGTTAATAACCAATATTTACATATTTTGAGAGTAAAACAAGCTTATATCAGACCGATTTTTTTGAAATATGAGACATGGTGACAGCTATAGGTCTGGCGTAATAAGGACGTCGACAATGGGACATGTGGCGATGGGTTATTGGTTGACAGTAGTTGGGTAGGTGAAAGCCACGTGCCGAGTTAAGGCAAGTACCGGTCTTCGTACCATCACCCTAGACATACCTTACCTTTACTTACTGACACCAACTGTATTTCTTCATGGGCCTGCTTAGAACTACAACGGGTTTCATAGGAGCTTTATGAACCATTCTCCCACACCACAGAACACTTATTTTTGGCCCTCTAAAAGATGATGTCACCTTCTCCAGGGGCCTGTCTTTCAACCTTATCGCTCTCCTTTGGGGCCGATGGAAAATCCTTCCAATGCACTTTGTCCCTCATAGTTCCGAGGTGGAGCCCTAAACATGGTTTTCCACTGTGTTATGACCCCGATCAAGTATAGCCTCCATGCTTATCCCTTACGAAGATTTTCTTTCTACGTCCTTTCCAACTTACTCAGCCTGCCACTTTTATAAATTTCTCGGATTTTCCACTTGGCCGCTCCTTTTCCTTGATATATGAGATGCCTAAACAACATTGGCTCCACCCGAGGATGGCACAGTTGTCCTCGAGTGTGTCGAGAAATTTGTAGACCCTTCGCATGTACATCAGTTAGTAAATATGGGGCTTCTTCAAGATTTTGAGCATTTATATGATGAATTGAACAAAAATAGATGCAGAAACATAAAAATGGAATGTATATAAAATATGGGGGATATGTACAATAGGCCGCCAAGGCCATTGTCTGTATTGGAAGTAAGGCTTCAAAAAAATCCCATTTACGGGCACTTCGATTAGATCACCTTCCAAATTTTCCAATATGAAAGTATTGTTTCCTTTCACCTCACAAATTTTAAATGGTCTGAACCATAGGGTGACGAAATTTCCATGTTCACCCTTATCTGCTCTCCTAACATATCAACTTAGCACTGGGTCTCCTGCTTGCATTTCTTTATCTTTTGGTTGCTGATCAAATAAGCTTGTCATTTTCTCCTTGTAATCTGATAACCTATCATTTACTTGGGTTTGACTTTCTTCCAACTCGACCAGCTGGTTCATCCTCTTGATGAGGTCATTCGGCTCTTCTTGACTATCTTGTAGAAACCTAGCAATAGGTAAGGCAAGTTGAATGGGAAACACTGCTGCTCTACCATATACCATTTCATAGGGATACTTACCCATGGACCTCTTACTAGTAATACAATTCGCCCAGAGTGTGAATTTTAGCTAGGAACCACAGTTCTTCTAATTTTTGTTTATGGTATTATTTAATGCCCTTAACAAAGTTGTATTCGAATACTTGGACAATCCATTCCCCTAGGGGTAATAGGGCGTAGAGTGCCCCAAAGTGATATTATACTACTGACAAAAATTACTGAACTTGGTGGACTTAAAAACCTAAGTGTTGTCTATGAAAACCTTGGCTAGGCACCCAAACCTTGCTATTATATTCTCCTCCATGAACTTGATCACAACTGCATCAGTAGCGTTTCTCGTGGGTATCACCTCTACACATTTAGTGAAGTAATCAGTGGCAGTGAGGATACATTTGTGTTAACTACAGGATGCAGGATGAATTTTCCCGACAATATCAATACCCCACTGCCGAAAAGTTTCTTCGATATGCATCGGTATCATCCACAAGGGAGAAAAATTCTGCTTCTTCATGAAAATTTGGCATTTTTTTCATTCTTAACATGAGCATGAACATCTTTGAATAGCCGAGGCCATAGGAAACCAACCTTCAATATCTCATGAGCTATGGACCTCCAGCTGGAATTTCCCCCACAAATTCCTTCATGAAATTCAGCCATCACTTCCTCCACTTCTGACTCTATAAGGGAGGAGCAGAATTCCTTAGGGGTCATTCCAATATAGTTAGCCATTGGCTATAGTGTACTTCTGAGATTTCAGCCTCAGGGTACAGTACTTCGCCTTGTCGAAATTTTGGGGAAATATTAGAGTAAGGAGGTATTTTGTGATATCTTTGTACCAAGCACTAAGGAGGTACTTCATATGCGTCTTTTTTACCATGGTTTCTATTCCAGGCTATACTTCTACACCCTTGGGTACTTCTCCTCCTTTCATGGAAAAATTTATACCCAATGCTTGAAAATTTGACTCAGATAATATTTTTTCCAATCCCTGTGCCTTAATGAGCTTTGTGGTTCTGATATCCAGTTCTTATTCCTGAATTTTGGCAATCCATTTTCCTCTATTACCTTCATTATCTCCCTGGATTAGAATATCTTTTACTGCAGCTATGGGAAAAAAATCATCTATAGTTGACTGAAGCACAACATTCGGAAGGCTTTTAGGGACTTGACCAGGGCATACACCTGCTTCCCTAGAATATTGTATTTCAACTTTGCGTCCCATAATACCTGTCTAAATAAGGCAATAGGCTATTCATACCCATCTACATTCTTTTGCAGTAACACTATAGCTATTGTGTGTGGAGATGCAAAGAAGAATATCATAAATGACTTACTATAGTCTGGACTTGCCAATATCGATGCTTCTGCAAAAGCATGTTTAATTTTATTGAAAGCATCCCTCGACTCTAGGGTCCATTTTACTTCATTGTTCTTTCTGAGCATATTCGTGATGTGTCGAACTATCTCAACATAGTTTGGGATAAATCTCCTTAAGAATTTTATTCGTCCCAGGAACACCTAGACTTCCTTTTTATTTTGAGGTAGTGATATGCCATTTATTACCTCTACCCTTTTGGGGTCAATTTTGACCCCCTCTTTTGTTACAATGTCTCCTAGCAATTTTCCTTCCTCTAAAGAAAACATGGAATTTTTAGGGTTCAAAGAAAAACCATACCTATGACATTTCTCAAAGGTCTGACGCAGGTGCTCTAGGTGCTCAGCATAATTTTTTGAAAACACGATGATATCATCCAGATATATCACCACGAATTTATCTTGTTCTCCCACAAAAGTGATATTCATTTCTCGCTGGAAAGTGGCTCCTACATTGATTAAGCCAAATTCCATCCGATCATACATAAAATTTCCCCATGGCATAGTGAACGTTGTTTTCTTCTGATCCTCGGGGAGGACTACCACCTGATTATATCCCGAGAATCCATCCATGATAGACATTTGGGAAGATCCCATCACTTTCTGCACAATGTGATCCATTTTGGGAAGAGGGTAGTTATCTTTGAAGGATTCCCTATTTAAATTCTGAAAATCTACACACATCCTTATTTCCCCATTATTCTTCCTGACCGGAACTAGGTTGGCCACCCACTCCGAGTATCTCAAGGGGACTATAATTTTAGCCCTCAAAATTTTTTTGATTTCCTTTTCAATAGATGGAAACAATATTGGATTAATTTTCCTTAGTTTCTATTAATCGGGCTTGGCATTTCCTTTTAGATGGATCTTGTGTTGTATGATTTCCACATCAAACGTTTTCAAGTCTTGGTATGACCATGCAAAAAATATTTGTAAACTTGAAACAACCGGAAGTATTTGTCTCTATACTCCTCTGGGAATCCTTTAGACAGCTTCACTATTTTTGGATCTCCCTCTGTCCCAATGTTTATATCATTCACCTGATCTTCTTGGGTCAAGTTGCTGGGTTAATCGGGATGTCATTATTGTCAAATAGTCTCTCCAAGGGCATAAGGCCTATGGGGATGATATTCTCTTTTAGTAAGAGTAAACGATGTCCTACCACTATCTCTTCCCACTTAGTTTGGGGTTGTTCCTTAGGCTCTTTTTCCACAGAATTAATCACCAGATTAGAGAATTCCCTAATAGTCTCTATGAAGCGTTTCACTTGTTCTTCGTCTTCAAACACCTTCCAGTTCTTAAAATTATTTGGGATAGAAGGACGATAAAATACTTCAACTTCATACCTGAGGAGTGGGTTCTGAGTTGGGAGAAAATTGCTAGCTGCAACAGGGAGCGAATCAACCATCTAATTTTGGTCTCTTGGCATGAACTGTATGTTAAAGTCCAAGAATAAATTCCCCACCAGATCCCATACTTCATTCCTGTAGGGTCTAAGCTGAGGGTGCTTAGCTTAGCATTGGTTCTTGATTTTCCTCACCACCAGCTCTGAATCTCCGAAGACTTTAAGGCTCTGAATATTCATATTTTTGTGTGTCTGCAGCCCCAAGAGCGGTGCTTCATATTCAGCCACATTTTTATTAGCTTCATACTCCAACTTAAATGAGAAAGGGACCAACTATCCCGTAGGTGAAATTAGAAGGACTCCAGCTCCATTTCCTTCTCTCGAATTTACCCCATCAAAATGTAGAGTCCATATATACCTCTCTTCATTACTTATGGACTACTTCTGTCTCAAAGGGTGGAACATAGGTTCCTGTAAGAAATATTCGTCTTCCTCAAACATCAGACAAGATAACTCACCATCCTTGCTATACATAGGGAAATTTACTAAACCATCAACTTTGGTCACCATCTTTACGAATCTAGACTCCCATATAACCTCCTTTCCTCTCCCCAAAATACTAGGATGGTAGCATAAGTGAGATCGAGTTTAATCGACCCACCAATATTTTAACCCCATGATCTTGACAACAACATCCTGAACTGATATGGGATATTGGCAACCATAATATCCATCAACACACTTTTGGTTGGGATCTAGGCCAAGTTCACCACTAAATATTTGATCATTCCCAAACACTTGACCCTATTGGAGTCGAAGGAATACAAATATTTGTATGGACGAGTAATTTTCAACCCTAGTTGCTTCATAACGGACAATGGCAGCAGGTTTTACAAAGCTCCAGAATCAAGCATGCAATTGTGTAACAACAGATCATGAATGACTAGGGATACATAGAATGGCGAGGATGTTGAGTCCAATTGTTCCACATGCGGGCCAAAAAAAACCATAGGTCACTCTTCTTGGAGGTTAAGACTGTCAAGGGGAGGAACTACTTCATGAGGGAGCATGAATTGAGACAACTGAGCTTTATAGGAAGGTCACTTTAACAACTCAACTAAGGGGACGAGGATCTTAACCTTCTCTAATTTATTTTGAAGGTTGAAAAGAGTAGGGTTCTTTTCTGTGATAACTTCTTTTGGCTTCTCTTTAGGGGGGCTAGTGGTTTCGTGACAACTGAGGTATCCTTAGGATTTATAGGGGACTTAGGGACTGACTTAGAGGAGGAAGGAGTGGTATCTTTTTGATGCAAAGGCTCTTCCATGGGATTTTTACCTTTTCTGATTGTATCTGACTGAGTAGTCCCTTTCGATGAAGATTCTCCCTCTTGCTCTTGCACACATGTTCTCTTTCTGAAGGACTTGAGCTCATACTTCTTATGCAGCTGGGCTTGCTTGAAGTCTACAAATTGTCTGCAATAGTCATCAATATCTGGGTATTCTACAAACACTTCTTTCTTCCCTTGCTCTTCTTGTTCCTCTTGCAAGGTAAGCTCTCCCTCTTCATCTTTTGAATATGCCAGAAACTGATCATCCTAACATTAAGGAACCTCTTTAGCTAGTCCTTCCATTTATCATTCCAGATACAATGGAGGCTGGATATGATCCTGCTGCTCCTTTCTATCTTACTGCAATATTTTCAATGGAGGTTTGTGGTAATATGGATTGAAACCTCGGTTCGGTGACATTTGATTTGATCGGGAAGCTCAAATTTTTTCCTCCAATTCTAACTTCACCAACTTGTTAGAAAGGTATTAATCATCTTGTTCATCTCTTCAATATCGTAGTCTACTGCTTCCATTTCTTGGTTAGAGGAAGAGGCTTCCTCTTTACCTCTCCTCCTGAAATCATGATCTATTCTCCCCTTAGACTTTCCAGTAGAGGTGAAGTTTGCCTCCACCTATAACGCATCAGTATGGGCTTGGTATAGAGATGCATATTTTCTCTCTCTAAAAATGAAGCCAAACTCGGACTCAAATGCTCCTACAATACTACCTTGGCTACTATTTGAGGAGGTTTCATATTAGCAGGTAGGTTACTGTACAACTTGTTGAACCTCTTGATGAATTCGGTTACATCTTCATTATGCTTCTTTTTCAATGCATTGAACTCTATAAGAATGTAACCATGATAACTCTTCTCCCCCCACTTTCGTGTGAAAGAATTTTCCATTTCCTCCCAGGTGGTTATCGTGCGGTCTTCTAGAGTTTGAACCAATTTCGGGCTTATCCATCCAAACATTGGATGAAAAGCCTCAATACTACATCCAAGTGTTCCACATTGAATTTCTCAGCAAAAGCACAAAAATATTCACTATGATTCTGAGTAGCACTATTGTCTTCCCCCATGAACTGAGGCAAGAGCTTCATGTAATCTTGAGGCATATCATTTAGGATTTGAGGCAGTGCCAATGGAGCATATTTATTAAGTAAAAATCCTAGTACAGACCTTGGATGTGGTGGATTCTGTAGAGGGTTTTGACGGATGTTAATTGGTATGTGATGGGTCGCAATTTGCAAATTTATCTTAGGAGAAATCTAGAGTATGGTGACTTGTTTGACTTCCTCAGCTTCGGGGGTAGGTTGCAAGGAGACGCCAGATGTATTCACTGATTCGGCCTCATCTTTTATCTCATTATGGTCTAGAACAGAGTTATCTGAGGATATTCAAGTACTCGGGCGGTGGAACCAGGACCTTGGACTTTAGCCTTCTGGGAAGAGGATGAGTAGTCTTCTAATGAGAATTTGGGTATATCAGTTTGAGCTGGTTAATTCTCTTTCCAAATCCTCTTGAATATGATTTTTTCAGGTTCAGAGACTGAGGGTGTTCTCAACTCAGAGGTATCTGACCTTAGATGGGGCTTAGTGTAAGCCAATATTGCGAGTGATTTGACTTTAGATAACAGTGGAGTCGCCAAGGTGAGGGGTACGCAACTCTCAACCCTCCATGCTCACCTGATTGAAGGGTGGTTACAATGTTGTATTCCAGGGGAAATATTTTCAACTTCGTCCCCAGGCACGACACCAAAAATATGTTGTCACTCCTAGAGACAGCCTCGAGTTGCTAAAGTCCAGTGCCTCGAACATCTTAAGACAGTAGGCTTTAAAGGAATTTTGCATGCTGATAAAAGGGGACCTCCTGATGTGGAGTGAATTTAAAAGGTTTTTAAATGATCGTCCAGGATATCAGAGAAATAACGTTGGTTGAAAAGATTTCTAGCTGTAGATAGAAAGGCATTCTCAGAATGGGCCTGAAGCGGTCATGATGAAGAGTTGTTGCAAGCTGGGATGAATGTGAGATAAATGAACAACTATAAAAGTAATGAAGATGAGATACGGTGTGGAGAATTTAGGGAACATCAAAGCAAGCTAGGCTTATGCCAACACAAGGATCCACCCTAAAATGACATTAGAAGAATAAGGATATGTAAAAGGAAATTGAAACATAAATCGTGCCTTGAGAAATATTTAAAAGGTTATTGAAAAGCAAGACACGAGTACGATTAAAGATAAGTTCATATCCAACTCATAGAACATTCACATTCTGAAAACAACGATAATAACGAGAATATGTAAGGACAATGGACAATAAATTGAATCACTATGCCAAGAAAATACATATTGTTCATTCATTCGAGTAGGGGTCCATAAAAGAAACAGAGTGGATTTATATTACTTTTTCAAAATTTCTCTTCAGATATGAACTAAGAGCGAACTTAAAAATTACAAAAAGACAATTCCTAGACTACGAATTCTTCTGCTAGAAAATCTGGAACCTTTTTCAATATGTGGTCCCATCTCTTGTAGTCTATCACATGAATGCTCGGAGTAGATATTTTTCTAAACAAAATATTCCCTAAATATATGTTTGTTTCCAGTATTAATCAAAAACCAAAATTGATGATGAGGCAAAATGACCTCCCATCTCAAACAGCATGGCCTGATACAAGCTATAACTAAAACAAAACAGAAAATAAAGAGTGCAGATGGTGAAACTAATATTTCACCTATTTTTACATTATATAGAAAATAAAAGTAAAGCAGGCCGCGTGGGCCAAATCATGAGATTCATCGATTGGTGTTTCACTGAGGGGTGCTTGATAGTGGCATATGTGACTGAGCTAAGGATGAAGATGTTACAAGTGAACGAGCCAGAGGAGGTGGCAACCAATGAGAAGAAGAAGGTACCAGAGAATTAGCATATTCACTGCACTTTTTCCACGTACTGTTCCCTCGAGATGGCATTGTGATGTAGGTTTTGATTAGGGTTTGAATTATGGTTAGCTCAGTATAATGTACATGGAAAGTGAGGAATTTCTTAACCTATAAGAGGAGGAATAATTCTTTATGTAGCGTGGCTATTATTTTATATGCTTTCAGCCGTGTTGTTCTTTCCAATGATATGTTCACATTTTTCATAATTTAAAACATTTTCTGCTCATAGGCCGTTATCTTAGAGAATGCACCTATTTTTGGATCCTAGCATGGTGGGAGACCTGCTTCTACCATCTTGTTCCACTCCTAGTCGGATTTCTCCACTCCTTTTGAGGCTAGTGTCAAACAACCTAGTACATTGCGCATGCGGTCTTTTTCTCGATTACTCTTCTGACGTCCATAACCATCCTAAAATGGTCAGGGATTCCCTGCACATGAAATTCCTTGGGAGAGAGCTCATATAGGTACCAAATATATTTCCTGGCCTTTGAGGCCTTTGCTTCTTCGTTTGTGCGTCCTTCCTGTAGATGTGCTTTGAACAAGCGAATTACAATCTTCTTATCATCCATCAGTGTGAGGAGGTTCCAATGTTGCCTAACCTCTGCTATTATGTCTTTCCAGACCAGTCGCCTCGCTTCCATGAGTGCCATAATTCCTTTGATTTTCCCCTTCAATCCCTTCATGGACTTATCTTGTGCCTGAGTTTCATCTCGCAGCTTTTTAGTCTCCTTCAGTTGTTGGCAAACTGAACAGGTCTCATTCTTTGACACCTTCAGATCAGCTAAGGCCTTAGTGAGATGTTTAGGGGTTTTTCTGGGCTCACCCGTCATAGGGGTCACGCATGTGTGTTGATCCCATTTTTCCTGCTAGTCTGACAGTCTCTAATTGAGTCCCACAATATTCACAGCCTTTTGTGAATTCTCTTTTTGTTCTCTAGCAAGAAAATCAGTGAGAACCGATTTTTTCTTTTCTACCTGAACCAACTCATCTGTCTGCACACGCTCCTCGCGTGGCACGTTTATCTTTTTCTTCAGCTTTGAGTTCTCCACTTCCAACTTTGTAATTATCTGTTGTCGCAGTACATATTTATCGGCTCCCTTGTCCCTTATCATTTTCTTGAGGACTTCTAGCTTGGCATGGTTTGCTCTAGCACTAGCCTTCTCTCTCTTTCGGTGCTCTACTACCATATTATGCTTTTGTTCGAGATTCCTCAGGGGTACTGCATGATTCACTACCTAAACCTGTAACATATCCCCTATCCACTCGTGTAAGTTGAGCTTGTCTAACAGAGGGATATTGGTTAAGTTAAAGAGATCTCTAAAGCTCAATATTGGCCTCTAGTAGCCAAGGGATGTAATGCTGCTTGCTGAATAACCAGTATAAGCTGCTCCTTCTCCATGTATAGCACAGAGGTAAGCCGAGAATGATGTTTGTCTGCAAATCCCTCCAATTCGGCCCTCAATTTCTCCTAGGAAAATATTTTTCTAACATTTATCTCCTCTCTTGTCTCTTGTCTGTCAATAATGATTACCTGTGAAAGTCTTGAGGGGGCTGACGAAGACGCATTGTCAAATGAAATATGAAAACCCAACTTATTCTTGTCAGGAGCCCCAAATTCAGGAATTCCCTCAAATGATGGCTCATCCCTTATGTCATCTGGCCTTTCAATTATCTATTTTTTATGAGGGTGAGCGCCCTCATCACTGTCCATGCCCTTGTGACTTCTTGAAGTGCCTAAGCTTTTTCCTCTGTCCCAACAGACACATTGTCACCTTTTCCTTCTGTGACTGAAGACTCAGTCTCCATCTGTGCATCGAAAGGCCATGTATCAATATTAGCTCTCCATTCAATGAAGGGCCTAGTCTCATGTATGTATGCAATTGATTTTATTTTCCTCTTCCTACTGGAGAGGACTCCTTTAGGGTCATAGGGTCAAATGTTTCCCTATGGGAGGTCCATCTCTTACAGCAATTTCTCCACAGTGGAGAGGGCATGCGTCAAATTTATGGTGAAGGGACCAACTGAAGTTGGGAGTTTGAGAATGTATATTTTATTTGCAAGCATGAGGTGGATCTAGTTGGCCTTTAAGGTTTGTCAAATGAATTCAAGGGAAAATACTTGTATAGCTATAAACACCGACAGGCGATAGGGAGGTACCTCACCATAGACCCTGATCTCAGTATAATCATCAAACAGGTACAATTCCCCTGTGCAATCTTCATCGTCAAAATGTAGCCAATCCTTTTTCTTAGGAAATATTCTAAGCAAAGGGCTGTCATGTATTATGGCATAAGCTATGGACATGAACTCATTAATAAAATTTGCATCCCCCTTGCCCCTGGCTGCTGACGAACTATAGCGGTACACTCGAAAATGGCTCTGGGTTGGGCACTTATCTTCGAGAGTCTATTTAGATCTAGACTCTCAAATCTATCTGCATGCTCGAATAGGAACAAGTAGAACACTAGGGAACAAAACTTAAAAGAAATAATAGAGGAAACCTCTTGAAATTGGGTTTGGATACCCGAAGCTAAGAAAGAAAGAATATATAAAAGGGTACCCTTCTGTATCATGAGCCGTAGGAAAGATATACCCTCTTTAGTCACCTGGTCTACGTTCTGAAACCATAATAACCCTGAGATGAGTGCTAGAACAGGCTGCACATTGGTTCGGAACATGGACAAGAGAACAAAGTCCTTTTTTGGGAAAGATGTTAGGCTAGAATCTATAAGGAGGCTAAGGAAACTACTTTGTTTTTCCCAAGGCAACTTTGAGAATTGACAGGAAAGCGAGACCTCAGAGAACTCAACATAATTTTGGCTGGGAGGGTAGCGGATTGCTTTTCTTATGAGTTCAGGGGAAATGCGAAAAATATTATTACATTGAGTAGAGAGGAATATGTCTCTACGCTCATCATAGGCCTCTCCAAGCTAGCTAATGAACTTGGGAACAGGGTATGTGGTCGGGGCGATTTGGTAATACAGGCCTGACTCAATGACTCTGAACATATCCTCGCCTTTTAGATGATATTCGAAGAGCTCGGTTTTGATGTGGGCTACAATGAATAGATAGACTGGTTCATGGATCCATGCATGGGCATCGATGAGGGGTTTAGGTCCAGGAGTAGTCCTAACCTCGCGAGCTTGTGGGGTTTTTGGCTCAGACTTCTTGGTTCTCATTTTCTCCATGACCATTTGAAAAGTAAAAACAAAAGGGAAAAAGCGCGACGGGAAAACAACTAAATACATGAGAATAGTGAAGGTAGCCCAGGAAAAGCAATGCGGGATTTAAAATGACCTTGCACTTGAGTTTTAACCTCTTATCTATGAAAAACCAGTTAATAACTAGTATTTACATAGTTTGAGAGTAAAACAAGCTTATATCAGACCAATTTTTACGGAATATGAGACATGGTGATAACTATAGGGCTGGTGTCATAAGGGCACCGACAATGGGACACGTGGTTGTTGGGAGCTAAAAGGTGTCTTTTAAAACTCCTAATCGCCTCACATTAATTATCAACCAGGGTAATTCTTTTTGTTTCAAGAGTGTACACAATATGTGCAAGCTATAACCCTAGAGATTAATGATAAAACCAATCGTTGAATATAAATGCAATCATAAATCTCAAACTGTAACTTTTAAGGGAAATAATACATCTAATATTCAAGACTCAAACCTCTACTAAAATCATAATTAAATCTCACATAAGCAATTTTAATTAACAATAGCATCAGCCAAGAGCACAGTAGCGATAACTCATCTCTTCTTAGTTGATTCAATCCAAATCGTACTCAATCTCTAGAAAGAAATTAAGACAGGAATAATATCACTTTTGAGAGTCTAATAGAAATAATCAAACTCTTACAGATGACTAAATCAATGCAATGCACTGTCTAGATAACTCACGTTGTGATCAAATGATAGAAATACAAATAATCAAATCAATGTAATGCACTGTCTAAATAACTCACGTTGTAATCAATTGAGAGAAATACAAATTACAAGAAGAATAGGTTATATCAATAACAGGAAATAATGAACAACTAATGAAATAAATAAACTCATGGAAACAGGGAATTATCAAACCAATTAAACGCTAGAAATATCAGAAGCATAATACAAAGAAGTAGTAGACTCCACTAGGGGTCGAGCCCTTAGCCGCCAGTGAGCACTGCTATGTTACTTCAGGCAATGTGAGAGAATAGCAACTTCAATTAAATATTAATCATCAAACTTGAGTAGCATTACAATAAATTTCATTCTCCAACGACGCAGTCTGCAATTAAGCTTACAATTTGGAAAATAACAGAGATCCCCCTTTCTTCCTACAATCATTTCCTTTTATAATCAGAAAGGGTGAAGATTAAATAGTAAATTCAATCCCTCATAACAAAATTGGATTGTTCCTAACAACTTTATCAGCAAAATAATATATTTCCATCAATCATTCAATAGGAACAAGTCGAATTTGGTATTGCAACTCAGATAATTTGGAAAACGACCACAAAAACGAATATAGGAAAATAATCTTCAGAGAACCTTCTTTTTCTCTTAATAAAAACCAAATTTGGGCAAAATTCTCTTTCCTAAAGCTAATTCGGTTAGTTATGGACAAAACCCATCTTTCAGATTTTCCATATTCTTCTCCATTTTCCCAAACTATCCAATGAAAAACTGTCACTTCTTATTCCAACGAATTTCTGAGTTGGAATATTTAATGATGAGCTGGAGATCAAATCTGCAATCTGGAGAATATCTTGGAGGCTAAAATGGTGAGTGATGTTACAAAAAAATTATTAATAAACCATCATTGATAAAATCATGCATAATAATGATCAATTTATTAAAAATAAAGGAGAAGAAATAATATTGATCCATAAGAGCATAAATAATTATAAAATGGAATTATATGATAAACCATGATAAATGACGTGATAAAGAATGGTAGAAATGAATGAAATAGGTGTTAAATGTGATAATAATAATGGCAAACTAGTGGTCGAACATACCCCCAAACTGAATATATTGCATGTCCTCATGCAACCCAAAGCCTCTTTATTAACCAAGCAATAATACAAAAGTTGTTCATCCCAACTCATGAAATGGATGGAACTAATGAATTCTTCCTCAAATAATGAATATTCAATTTTAGCAATCTTGATAAAGGCATAACAATTTTTACATTTGACGTTCAACTATATGTATATGATGTTGCAGCAAAATATAATATAAGTAACAACAAACTTCATTAACCATTTTCTCAAAAACTAGATTTCTATTATATTAATTCTTCTATGATCCAAAAATCAGATCGTTTTGATGCACGGATCATGAGATATAAACAAAAATGGTTGTAGGTGATAGTGCATGATTTTTGAAATTTTATGAACTGATTTAGCGTGAAATTATCTGGGTTTGTGTATTTTAGTGATACCTCTTTGTTATCCAAAAATCACAAGAATTCAGTTCATAGTTTTAAAGATATATGCAAATCAATTTTTGCACTGTATAAAAATGAAACTGTCTGCCTTAAATGAGAAATAAAGTAGAAAAAATCCATCATGTATAGCAATGCCTCCCCCAAACTGAAGAATTAGCATGCCTTCATGCAATGCTAGAAAACGAATAGAGGTGGTTGCTAGAATCTGTTGAAATCTATGCTTGGTGTAAAATAACATGGAAGAAGGGAGGTGTTGAGAATGAATAAGATGGTCATAATAAATAAATAAATGAAAGGAACACTCCCCCAAACTGAAAGATTCTATCTCACTGAAAAATAGGAAGTGGAAAAGATGTGGAAGGAATGATGATAAATAATGCTCAATGGAGTTTTATGAAATTCCTCTAAATTTTCAATAAATTAGAAAATTATGTTATTTTACCTCAATTTGTACCTCCGAAAAAAAATGTGGAATGATATGCATGGACTAGCATTTATTGAAGCTGATGTAGGCTGAGCGGAGACTGAAAGTGATGCAAAATATGGAATCCATGCAAGCACATCATGTTTGAACAAGTGTGCATGTTCGCAAGTTGCACGAGTCTCTGTGGCCTTGCTGCGAAAATAATTCCCCCCATACTTGTTGTTCTCCTGTAAAAAAATCACTATTCTGCATGCAATTTTCTTGAATCCACAGTTTTAGTTTTGAATAGCAACAGATAAGATGCATGCAAAAAAATTTAATTAGAATTTTTTTTGTATAAATGCAATACTAATATTTTGTCAAATCATCAAGTTATGGCAGAGTGCAGTAATTATAATGCGTGCTATCCCATAATGCATACATTCCCCCCTCCAATTGGAAAAAGGATTCGATGACCATAAAGCATATGAGAGGTGTTGTGCCGACGAAAAGGAAAGGGAATGATCAATACGGCAGTAAATGAAGCAAAGTACACATACTAATGATAGGATGGAAAGAAGTGTGGTTATAATGAGGGCAGAGTGTGTAAAGATAGTTATGAATAAGAGATAGGACGCTTTGGATTGATGATAAGTTATGCAAAAAATAAAGGGACAACAATATGCCAAAAAGATGCTTTGCTGACAGTATTCTATCTGAAAATGATGTGATTGATCGGAAAACAATTTCTCATGTGTAAAGGTTCAAAATAGGGAAAAATTAAGGAAATAACATCTCTGATAAAAAAAGAATAAGAAAAGGGTATTATAGTAATAATTGACGATAAGATATAACTTCAATACCATAAGCAGAGCCTCTACTACCAACAGGCATCCATAGCCTCGGCATGGTTGCTTTTTAACCCGTATGAGCTAGGATCCTTAATTTATAAATGGAGAGTTTCAGTGTTGTTCTACATAAGAGATCAGTGTGCTAGCGTGGTAACTAGATAACCACACTGCCATTCACTGGGATGTAGAAAACGTGATCAGGTCGGCTCATGATGATACCTCCTGTTCCAAGGATATTTTGGGTATCCAATGGATCATAACCCTGGTGTGATGGCCATAATGGGAATGTAACTTCGTTACATCCTTATGAACATGGTAGGCTGGTTCGTAATGAGACGCCCTATCCTCCATCTGCAAACAAAATTTTTCTATGATTAGACCGTTTTATGATAAAAACAGGGAGGCTCAGTACTCCTTAGGAGTAGGGATGGTGGAAGAAGTTGAAGATGTCAATAGAAAAAAAAAATGTACCCATAATCTCATTTATTATAGACAGAGAAGATTATAATGAGGAAGGGTGGAACCAGCATGGTATTAAGATGATCAATCAATATCATGTACAACAGAAAATGATGCAGTAAAGTAGTATATAAATAAATGTGTCCCTTTTTTTTAAAATAATCTCTCATCTAGAAGATGTCCTGTTAAAGATGATAATGTTAATGATATTTTCCTGCTTCAATAGAATCCATAATTCTTTTCCTCATATAAGTATTTTACTTCATGTCATGAAAGGGAATCAGAAAAATGGGGCTGAAAATGAGCTAGTGTTTGGGAAAATATATAACAAGGGTACTGTTCAAAACACACAAAAAATATGCAAGAAAAACAAAAGAGAGTGTTGCTCTTTGAATATCAAAAGAGAAAAAAACCACACAAAAAGTGATGTTCCTTAAAGAGAACAACAGTTGTTCCCTGTAGGGAACAAAAAAAAAAAAAAACGCAATTTTTTTTTTTGTTCCTTATAAGGAACATCAAGAGAAAACACACGCAAAAATTGTTGTTCCTTATAGGGAACAACAGCTATTCCCTGTAAGGAATAGCAAAGAAAGCTACACACAAAAAATGTTGTTCCCTGTAGGGAACAACAAGAAAAAGTACACGGAAAAATTGTTGTTCCTTAGAGGGAACAACAATTGTTCCCTGTAGGGAATAGCAAAACAAAATTTACATGAAAATTGTTGTTCCCTGTAGGGAACAACAAATTGAAATAAACACAACAGCAGCTGTTCCCTGTAGGGAATATCAAAGCAAAATGCACGCAAAAATTGTTGTTCCCTGTAGGGAACAACAACCGTTCCTTGTAAGGAACAACAAAGCAAAATGCACGCAAAAATCGCTGTTCCCTGTAGGGGACAAAAGTTGTTCCCTGTAAGGAACAAAAAAGCAAAATGGACGCAAAAATTGTTGTTCCATGTAGGGAACAACAACTGTTCCCTGTAAGGAACAAAAAAGAAAAATGCACATAGAAATTGTTGTTCCCTGTAGGGAACATCAGTTGTTCCCTGTAGGGAACAACAATTGTTCCATGTAAGGAACAACAAAGCAAAATGCACGCAGAAATTGATGTTCCCTATAGGGAACAACAGATGTTCCCTGTAGGGAACAACAAAGCAAATTCACGCAGAAATTGTTGTTCCCTGTAGGGAGCAACAATTGTTCCCTGTAAGGAACAGCAAGAGAAAATACAGAGGGAGAAAAAAAAAAACAATCATCCCTCTTGCTCTAAATAATAGAAGAGCGATGATATAGAAAGAAGAAGAATAGAAAAAAACAGAGAAAAAATGATTGTATGTACAGATCTAAAGAAAAAGTAACTTTTTTACAGAATTGGTGCTGCCAAAGAATTGCCTTCTACAACTGAAAATTGCATGGTGGGGTCCTCAGTGTTCAATCGCCAATGGAGCGAAAACTACAATTTGAAGGAAGCAACACCTGAAACACAAAAACATAAGAGAAATCAGAAAAGAAACAACACTTTATTTAAAAATAGGATATAAGTAAATAAGTTAAGTTACAACATCTATGATGTTATTTTCTAAGGGAATATCAATCTGTCAATGGAAAAAGAAATGATTCTTTGGCAGCAGTGACATGAATCTTCAAATGGGAATCAATTCTTCATTTTTCATGTTATGAATCCATTAGGTAATTAATTGGATAAAATGCCCTTGTTTCATTAAAATTTCTTTCAAGAATCGCTTGTCCATAAATTAACCTTCTTTATTCTCCTAAGACTTGCAAAAAACGAGTGTCTACTTGAAATAAGACATTAAATCATGGAGAAAGAGAGGTGATCGGGCTCCCCTAATCCAAGAACTATGCAGAAAAACAAGTAGCTACTCTGTAAAACAAATCCATAGAAAAATAAAACAAATTGTAATTGTCACCTGCGGGAGAGCAGTGGTCGACCAGACTAACCAACAGTGTTTTAATCATAACATCCTTGTTTTTTTTCTGATTTGAGTGATTCCAAAACCAAATGAGATCTAATTAAATTTTGTATCTCCAACAGAAACAGGTTTTAAAAATTCCATGATATGATATGTCAATGTTACTTAGAACAACCTGCATAACAGAGTCATTTTCGATTATCTATCTTAGACCAATAGTTGATATTTAAATCATAACTTTTTCTTTTGATGATGGATTAAGCTAATTAAAATTGGAAATGAAAGTAGATTCATTTATTTATCTCCAATAGAAACATGTTTTTAGGACAAGAAGGATTGATGGGTCAAATACTTTAATGAACAACTGGAAAAACAGAGTTTTAAGAGTGCTGATTTAGGATAGATAGTCAATATTTGGGTCATATTTTCCTCATATGATATCGAAATCGAGTGATTAAAATTTATTTGTAAGCTATATTCATAGAGGAATATACCATAGAAACATGTTTTAAAATTATAGTCATTTAGGCCTCCAAAAACTCGTTGTCCCAACTCTATTCCTGAGCTGCCTACTAGACGGCCTGTCAATGTTTTGGTTCTAAATAATTTTGTTTCAAATCTAAATAGAGTGATTCAAATTGGGTTGAAAGGTAGAAATCAAGGGCTACTTAGGATAGAAACAGGTTTTTTAAAAATTCACTTTTGGTCCCTCAAAACATGATTGTCCCGACTCTGTTTTCATAAATTTCATCAAGCCCGCAAGCCAAAAAAATGATATTCAAACAATTTTTCCATATTAGTGATAGAAATGAATATGAGTATTTGTAGAACTATTATTTTCAATATAATACATCTACGTACACAAATAAATTAAAATATTTATCACTGATGTTGATATTCACAGCATGTTGCAACAAAAACAATTATTATTATTAATTTTTTTATTATTTTTTATTATTTTTTTTATTTTTTTTACATAATAATAAAAATGTATTTATTTATGTCCTTATTTATTTATTTTCTGCACTAACCTACTCTTATTTTAAAATTGAATATGATTACGTATAAGAGTACTTCCAGTGGAGCCATTTTCAAAATAAGGCCTCTATTATGTACATACCCAAATTTGAAAAATGCATGTTAATAAATAGTAGAGTATGAGAAGCCAACTTCCCTTGAAAAGACAGTGCCAAAAATATTTGAAGTATGGAGTGATGCTGCAAACAAATGGAGTGAAACCAATCTTCAATGTATCCCTTACTTTCTTGGTTTCCCATAGCTGTCATATCATGAAGTTCTAGAGTGTTTAAAATGGCTTGTTGATGCAGGCTAGAAGAAACCTCATTTTCCTCTACAATTTTTGGATTTGATACATTCTGAATCTCAGTATAATTTTTCTCCAATGGTGCATGTGAGAAAGAATGGGTGGGAAAGGTGGGTAAATTTTTCAGTTCAACACTGTAAGCATGTTGTACTGGTTTATTATGGTGAGGGTGTGGAATGAGTTGAGCAGGAAATTGTGCAGGGAATGGAGCATTTTGATGATGTAGTTGATTCTGTTGAGTGGATGATTTTGATAGGAAAGCAAGATGTTGTGGAAGATCTGGTGGATAATATGGAGGATGTGTTTGTGCTATAATATGAGGGAGAGTAGTCATGGAATAATAAGCTGAACCATGCCAAATTTGCAGACAAGATTGGTAGGGGTTATATCGAGATTGACATTGCTGCCCTAACACATGAGTATTCCGTAATGGATTATACAAGTAAGAAAATGGAGAGGAAGTGTTTTGAACCATACCTGTAGGCCACGATTTCCATGGTTTTTACCTTGTTGCAGCTTCCCCATCTCTTTGATATGCTACTTCCATCCTAGATAAGGAAGAGTGAGTATCTATGGGATGCTCCTTTTGGAAATGAGGGAAAAACACTTCTTCAAATTCTTGATTTTTCTGAACCTGTAAAACATCCAATTGTGACTTTAGAGAGCTAATAAAATCATATTTAAATTTTCAAATAAAACATTGATTTCAGCTCTTATATCTCTTGTTCTTGTAGTAAATTTGGAAATGAATGAAGAAAGCTCTCTAGAATTATTACCAGCCTTGGAAATTCCACTTGAATACCTTATGCACTATTCACAAACATCATCATATCATAACTGAAAAACATCACCTTTTCCTATCAGATTTAAGAGTTCTAAAAATTCATCTTTGATTCCTTTAAGAAGGAGTGTTTTCAAGATCTCTTTTTCCAAATGCTTATGCTTTGATTTCTGAAGGTAATATTCAAATCTCTCTACATAGTCCTCCAAGCTTTCATCTTCCACTTGTATCAAACCAAAAATTTCTTCATTGGATTTGCAGTAGTCTTGGTACCTCTTCAAGAATATGTTCTTCATGTCCTCCCATGTTTGGATGCAGTTCCCACCAAGGTTCATGAACCATCGAAGAGATGCTCCTTTTAGAGTAAGAGGAAACACTTTGAACCTTCGCTCATTAGTACAATAATCATATCCTCTAAAAATTATTTCAAACTCAAATAAGAATGTATTTGGATCTTCATTTGTCAAACAATGAAAATTTGGTAGAGACGATCAGGGAATTACGTGAATTTGTGTCACTCCTCCTAGATCTTTGATAGGGAATTCAAAAGCTGTAATGTGAGCCATTTCTTACCATAATAGAAGATGTTCATCACATGTTTCTTTGAGGATCATCCTTCAAATGTTCCTATCATTTGGTTAGTGAAATGGGTGGTGCTCACATCACCACTCGAGTGGAATTACAAGATTTTTTTCAAAAAGTCTACCTCTAAAATTCCTACTTCAATTTCTATGCAATTGTGCTGAAAAGAGGGCAGAGGAGCAAGCACTTTACTTGCTCGTTACGTAGGTTCTTACCTTCCGTTTTTAATACCCAATTCTTTCCTAGCAACAAATATCAAACATACATCACTCTCTGTGAAATGGAAACACTCTCCCCGGTAACGACGCCAAAATGTTGGGTGCTAAAAGGTGTCTTTTAAAACTTCTAATCGCCTCACGTTAATTATCAACTAGGGTAAGTCTTTTTGTTTCAAGAGTGTACACAATATGTGCAAGCTATAACCCTAGAGAGTAATGATAAAACCAATCGTTGAATATAAATGCAATCATAAATCTCAAGCTGTAACTTTTAAAGGAAATAATACATCTAATATTGAAGACTCAAACCTCTACTAAAATCATAATTAAATCTCACATAAGAAATTTTAATTAACAATAGCATCAGCCGAGAACATAGTAGCGATAACTCATCTCTTCTTAGCTAATTCAATCCAAATCATATTAAATCTCTAGAAAGAAATTAAGACAAGAATGATACCAATTCTGAGATTCTAATAGCAATAATCAAACTGTTACAGATGACTAAATCAATGCAATGCATTGTCTAGATAACTCACGTTGTGATCAAATGATAGCAATACAAATAATCAAATCAATGCAATGCGATGTCTGAATAACTCACACTGTAATAAATTGAGAGCAATACAAATTACAAGCAGAATATATTATCTCAATAATAGGAAATAATGAATAGCTAATGAAATAAATAAAATCATGGAAACATGAAATTATCAAACCAATTAAACGCTACAAATATCGGAAGCATAATACAAAGAAGCAGTAGACTCCACTAGGGGTCGGCCCCTTAGCTGCCAATGAGCACTGCTATGTTACTTCAGACAATGTGAGAGAATAACAACTTCAATTAAATATTAATCATCGAGCTTGAGTAGCATTACAATAAATTGCATTCTCCAACGACGTAGTCTACAATTAAGCTTACAATTTGGAAAATAACAGAGATCCCCCTTTCTTCCTACAATTGTTTCCTTTTATAATCAGAAAGGGTGAAGAGTAAATAGTAAATGCAATCCCTCATAAAAAAATTGGATTTTTCCCAACAACTTGATCAGCAAGAAAATATATTTCCATCAATCATTCAACAGGAACAAGTCGAATTTGGTATTGCAATTGAGATAATTTGGAAAACAGCCGCAATAGCGAATCTAGGAAAATCATTTTCAGAGAACCTTCCATTTCTCTTAATACGAACCAAATTTGGGCAAACATATCTTCTCCAAAGTTAATTTGGTCCGTTCTAGACAAAACCCATGTTTCAGATTTTCCAGATTCATTTCCATTTTCCCAAACCGTCCAATGAAAAACAATCACTTCTTATTCCAGCGAATTTCTGAGTTGGAATATTTAATGATGAGCTGGAGATCAAATCTACAATATGGAGAATATCTTGGAGGCTAAAATGGTGAGTGATGTTACAAAATATTTATTAATAAACCATCATTGACAAAATCATGCATAATAATCATCAATTTATTAAAAATAAAGGAGAAGAAATAATATTGATCCATAAGAGAATTATATGATAAACCATGATAAATGACATGATAAATAATGGTATAAATGGATGAAATAGGTGTTAAAAAGTTATAATAATAATGAAAAACTAGTGGCCCAACAATACCTGGCATCTCCTCATAGGTCCAGGAAAAGACATCATGAAATTACTGAAAAAAGTGATTTATAGGTCTCAATCTTAGATGGAGAGAAAGATGCACCAATGTTTAGATTTTTGACAACACCTGGCTTAATAGAAATGTCAAGAAGTATCATCTCTTCTATATTCGAGAGATTCTTCTCAGAATCGAATTTGAGGATAGAAACAAAACTCAAAAAATATCCGACGATATTGGGTAGTAAATATCAGTAAAATTACCCTCAATGGAATCTAGTAAGGAGGAATGATGGTGATGATCATCCCATGGCACATCGTCTAGCATCATGATCTCCACGATGTTATTTTTGGTAGAAAATATACGAGATAATGAATTAGAATATGTACCATAATCCAATGATTAATCGACCCAATTAATTGAGGATAATGTATGAGCCGCACAATCTGAATAGACAGCTTCGTAATAAATTTTAATAGGGCTTTGCGGCATTTGGTCGCCAAAAATATTGATGTCAGTTTCATCTGGTATTATCCATGAATCAGACTATATAGTAGAAGATTATATCATGTTGATATAAGCAAACAAATATGATTTGTCTAGAAGAGGAGGACGAGGAAACAAAAAGGCCCCCATGAGTGAGCATTCCTTTAACAGTCCAACCCTGATATGCAAATAAGAGTGTAAAGCTTCCCTTATGAGCAGGACACTTCCAGTAACATGAGAATCACAGGCAAAAAAGGTGAGTTGGTTGATGGCCACAATCTCGCCTTTATGAGGAAAGGCGGTCATACAAAAATAAGTCGAAACGACTGTGGACATGGCGTAAACCCATGTGCAACCTAGTAGAAGATTATAATCAAGAGGTCCATCGATAACTTCTACTTCTATAGATACTGTCTTGCCTCCAAATTCCACTTGTAAAGAATTCAAAATACCACAAGGCTAATATGTTTTTCCATTAAAAGCTTTGAATGAGGTGGATGAATGACTTATTTGAGGAGAACTAACTGCCTTCCAACAAGACATAGACATGATGCAGGTTTAGGCTCCCTTGTCCTCAATAGAACGATGAACGTTCTTACCACATACAACAACCTAGATCATAAATGCCAATTGAGTCAAAAGTCGGGGGGGATATTTCTCCTGATTGAAAACAACTAGGTTGGAATCCGAAGGATCTACACATCCAATAGCTGAAAGAAAATACTTTTTTTAGGTGGGGTAAATTTTCAACACCTCGAGGGTTGACATAAATAATGGGAACTGAGCCAAGTCCACAACTACATTGTAATTTTGAGTAGCCTTGGCACGAGGGATGAAAGAAAAATTATGAATAATGACCTTCAAAGGCTTAATAGTTAACTCCATAGGAATCAAAGGTGGAGGAGGATCAGATGGGGGTGATGCCTAACTGGCAGGTTGATGAGTAGCCTAACCATTCAAAATATTTTCATTACCATAGTCATTGTTCCGAATAACGACCATAACATCATATTTATGCTTTGTAGAAGAAAGCATTAAAATCATGTTAGAGGAAGATGGGTCCTGAAAAACCATATGGGTCTCCTGATTGGGAAACAAATTGGTCAAAACATCGGGAGAAGTGGAGGACTTCAGAAAATGATTCACTTTCGTAGAGTGAGGAAAGTCACAGGTAAAGTGATTGTCATTTCAAATCAAGTATTGGTAGCGAAGATTTCATTTCTCATCAGATGAATGATTTGTTTGTTTATATTAATGTGAAGAATATTTATTATTTTTTCATTTACCTTTCTTCTTACTTCCTGATTGCTGTTGAGATTTTCCTTTATCAAATGAAATGACATTTATCTCAGAAAAAGATGCCGCAGGAGGATTGGATGAATATTTTTTAGCATAAAAAGTGAGAGAAACACCAGATAGTTTTCTCACTTTCTAAGAACTGGTGGAACCAATGATGCCATCCACATCATGAGATTCTGTACCAGTAGTGGAAGGAACAATGTTCAAAGTTCTCAGAGCATATGGTATATTTTCATAGAGTGTGCTAGGTTATGTATAGATAAGATCCAAATACTGAGCATGAAAAATTACTTGCTCTTCAGTATGACTCTACCTTTGGCTACATCCTCTATGATAGATGGAAACATGGATTTAATGAACCATTCCACTAGAAATTGATCCAGAACAAAGATCTTAACCAACTGGTGACAATGGCGCCACTCATGAATGTGCTCTGAAATGTGAGTGGATTTGGATTTTTTAAGGTTGGTAAGAAGTTCCATTCTAGTTTCATACCAGATGGGTAACTGGAAATGCGCAAAGAAGGTGGCAACATTGTAAGTGAAAATTTAATGCTATTTTTCTTGTTGCTGCATACAATTTAACTTCACTATAATTAGGGCTAATTGTTGCATGATTGAAATGTGGAATAAGGTGTCTATGTAGCCTATTTAATGTATGGGCCATTTTTAGATGAATGAATTTCCTAGAGATCATTTTATCTCGATAAGATTTCACCATTTGTATGAAGTATAAATGCTTGAAGGTAAATTTTCTTCTCTTTCCTCCAACATTGGACAAAGTCAACTTTCTGGGCTTCCTTGATCAAGAAACCGAATTATTATACATTATTATCCTTGAATCCATATCCCTGAGTGAATTAGGGAGTTATCCTTAGGTTCCTTATTTATTCCTTTTCCCCCATCACCAGATGATTTCATAATAGGAGTAGCATCCTGTTGAGGTGGTTGAGGCACTGAAGCAAAGGGAGGGGTCATAGTGACCAGTTGGACCAGGGTCAAAGCGGTATAAGGTTTGAGCTTAACACACAGGGTTTCAGTTGGGGGATCAATGTACTAGACTGGGATCCCCAAGGTCAAATTTGGAGGGCTCAATGTAGCCATAACTAGCACTGAAAAGACTCCAAAGGGTGGAGCTAGAAACAATATATGAACAAAAGGGTAATGGCCTAGCGGAATGGCTCTCCACTAATTAAGGCTAGGGGGAATCGTTCCTGGTTGAAACAGAGTGGAAGGAACACCAAAAGAGGGAGAATTTTTTTAAATAAGGTCCTAAAGGATTTTGGAGACTTCGGTTCATAATATGTTAACTGATCAATGGTAACGATATTTCCATTGTGAGGAAAGCACATATTACGGTGAATTGCATATGCAACAACAAAAGCTATGACCCGAGAGGATATTGTAATCCAAGGGATGTCAATGACTTCAATGTCAATATAAACGGTCTTTCCCGCAAGAGTGATAGGACAATTTCGGTACATGCCAAGGGGTTGAGAAGAGTGACCATCCCAAACACACAAAGTGATGGTGGATGGGGCTAAGTTAGGTGATCCGAGTTTATTCCAAATAGAGGCGAACATCACATAGGTGGATGTGCTCTCGTCAATGATACAACGCGAGACAATAGAATTTTGAATCTTGACTGGTATTGGGAAGGCGGCGGATGAAGGTAAGGGGAGATGTTCTGACTTGTCAACATCAAAGATGATAAAATGATCATCTGAAGGATCCAAAAGACCCAAAGCAGATAATAGAGCCTTACATTGTGAAGGGCACAACTGGAGAAATTCCAGCGTTGACATGGCAGCAAGAGATTGTGCCAAGTCATCTACTATGCTGTAAGTGTGGCGGCTTTGGCAGAAGCAACAATTCGATGTAATGTCCCTTTGGGGATCTTGGGAATGACTTATGCCTACGGCTGAGGGATCCATAAAGGAGAATTCAATGTTGAACTAGACTCTATGGAAACTTTGGTTTGGGACTCAATTGCAGATGGAGCAGGTGGCTTGCCATATTGGCGCGACTGAGTTTGAAGGTTGACATTAGCGGTATTAAACTCTTCAAAATTCATCATGAGAATATAGTATTCAGGGGTACCATATTGGGAAGGTTGAGGAGCAACCTGACCTTAGGGGGTTAAGCGACCACGTATCCTTGTTGAGGGAAAGGATTAATGAAAATAGTCAGTTGAACTGGCACAGTATTTGGTGGAGCCGAAGCAGTGGCTTGTAGTCCTCTAGATGTTGCTTGTGCTTCCCACAACTGGTGCATTTGGGGTAAAAGGGAAAAATCATGAGTATAATGGACATGGACACCACAACAAGAAAACAACTTGTTCGTATGCTGAGGGCTGTCCTGTTTGGGCTGATTGCCCTGTTGTTGGTTGTTAGTGTTAGGTTGGTTCCCTTGTGATTGGGTCACTAGGAAATTGATAATAAGTGTGATTGGAGCATAAGGTCTAATTCTTGGATAACAAGCACCACCCCCCGTTTTCCATCACATTATGAGGATTTTATTCATCATTATGGAACTTCTAGACATTATCCAGCTGTTTGGAGGGACCCGTGACATGTACACATTATTATTTGAATTCCTGAGAGAATTGTTATTTCATTTATGATCTAGTTTGTTGGGTTTGTCACCAAACGTTAGGTTATTTGCACATTATTTTATGTTTAGGGGCTAATGTCAGATCATTAGCTAAATAAAACTACTAAAAGGTGTATAAATATGATTTGGTTGGGTTCATTTGTATCATCACTTGACTTGGGATTTGTCTATCTTTAGAGAACTTCACATTTTTCCTTAGAGGACTATTTTTGGATGATGGATGTATTCTGATGTATGGATTTGGGCTATTTATATCTTGGATCTTATTATTTGAAAATTTGATGGTGGTTGGATATACTATCTAACATTGTAAGAAAAAATTAAATGCTATTTTTCTTGCTTCTACATACAATTGAACTTCACTATAATTAGGGCTAATTGTTGCATGATTGAAATGTGTAATTATGTGTATATGTAACTTATTTAATGAATGGGACATTGATAGATGAATGAAATGTAATAGAGATAATTTTATCTCGATAAGCTTTCACCATTTATATGAAGTATAAATGCTTGAAGGTCACTTTTCTTCTCTTTTCTCTAACATTGGAAGAAGTCAACTTTCTAGGCCTCCTTAATCAAGAAACCTAATTATTCTTCATTATTATCCTTGAATCCATATCCCCAAGTGAATCAAGCACTAGTAACTCAAAAAAGGGTGATAATTTTCCCCTCTTTTTCATATTTTCCCCCTTTTTCGTAGGTCTAGCCCCATTACGTCACCTAGGGCATCAATTTCCTAGGAATATAGCCACAGGAAAAAATTGATCTCCTAGAGGAAGTTGTGATGGTGTGTCCCCTCACTCTCCTCATATTTTGGGCCAATTTCAATGGTTACCCTCTAGATACCTTAATCCTTATCTCTAGGATCAAGTTTTTCCTACATGTTCCCAAGGCTAGAACCTAGTAGGATGAATCTAACATCAATGGAAATAAATTCTTATTTGATCCTTTTCCCTCACCTTGGTCTGGTTAAGGACATCATTGAGTGCCAAAATCTATCCCATAACCTTGACTGGGTTGTTGAAGATTGCAACAAGAAACAGTGAAGGAGGCATCCTGAAACATCTTTCCTAATCCTAGTTGGAAAGTGATCAGCAAAACTAGGTGGGGCCCACACAAGTGATTTTTTTCGCAAAGTCTATTTTTAGACATATGGATCATGGTATATGAGTTGCAGGATGATATTTATGGATGATTGGTCGAGTTGGTAAAAATAGATGGACCTCTATTTTTAGACATTGGGCGGAATCTATTTTTAGACTGCCAGGCTAAAAATAGAACAGTCAAATATTATTAACCCTTAATAATATTTAGACTATAAACATTATCTTTTCCTCTTGGAGCACTTCAGTTTGATGCTTGGATGTGGCACATGCGAGTGACGAGGAAGAGGCACACTTTCCACAGGGTTAGTTGGTGGCCATGGTTGACTTCAGTTAGAGCTCAAGTGGCGGAGTTCGGTGGAGTTGATGCGACAGTTAATGGAGGTGGTGTTCTGGTTAACTAGTTGAACTAATTGTATTTAGTTTAACTGGCTAATACACTAGAGATGAGTTGTGTGAATTAAATATTATTTAATTCACAAATTATTAACTCATTATTCAACTAAAGAACACATCGGTTTAACTCAGTGCATGGACAGTTCAGTGGCGACAAGTGAAAGAGGTAGATGAAAGGGTTGAGTTAGCTATCAGTTGCGACTATAGCTGTGCATGAGATTTGCATGCACATTGATTGAGATTGCCAATGATAATTGCGAAGTTCAAGCCAGTGGGATTCGAACTTGGATCTCATCATTACTCATCTTGGATTGCGCAGTAGAGGCAGGCAGACTGGTGGAAGAGATTTGAACCTGTGACTTGTTCATCTCAGAGCTAGTTTTGTGTGTAGCATGTGAGATAGTGCTGAGAGCTGTGAGAGCTTTGTGCTATGTATTGTTACATGTTCTCTATCATTATAATATACAGATAGTTGGGGGTTTTCAGCTATTTCTTTCCCCATTACATCCTGTGTTGATATGTGTGCTTGATTATGTTTTAATGAGCGCATGGACTGCTTTCTATTTCCGCATATTGATGATCAATTGTAGAAGAGGTTATGTATTATGCATGAAGCTTAAATAGTGTGTAATCAGGATAATCTCGGTGAATAATTCAGCTATTATTCAAAATTTCTACATGGTATCGGAGCGAGAATTGATCATCGGATCTATTACAGTGATTACAATTTATTTCGGTAGACAAAGTCTGTAAGCGGGCTAGGTAGCCTCTGGATCCATCCTTTCTATGAATGGTGATATATCCAGTAAATTCCCCTACAGTCGATCTCTGTGCTAGAAATACTTTTCTCTCACAGATCAGAAGCAGTTGAGTTTTGAGCTGGTGGAATTCGAATTTGCAGCAGTGTTTTCTTGGTGTCTAAGTCAAAATGTCTTATCAAGGACTGCGATTGGAGTATGCCCTGGAGGGTAGCTCAAATTATATTACATGGGGAGATAGGATGGAGGCAGTGTTAGATGATAATGGGCTGAAGGAGTTCATAGATGCTGAAGTTCCAAAGCCTACTGATGCTGCTCAAGTTGAGGCTTGGCAAAAGAAGACAGCAAGGTGTCGAAGGATTCTGTTGGAGGGCGTAAAGGATCACATAGTGTCCAGCCTACATGGAAAAGCTTCTCCATACTTGATGTGGAAAGAGTTGATAGAATTGTTCCAAAGCAAGAGCGACCAGAGGAAGTTGGCGCTCAAGGATAAACTCAGGAAAATAAAGATGGAGAAGAATGACACTATTCTGGTATACTTGACAAAGTTTGTCCACTGCAGGGATGAGCTTGGGAGTGTAGGAGTTAGTGTGGGTGATGAGCACTTGGTGAGCTTGGCTCTCCTTGGTCTTTTGAAGAGTTGGCATTCCTATGGGGATTCTGTCAATGGTCGGGAGAAATTGCCAGGATGGGAGCGAATTTGGTCGGATCTTGTGCAAGAGGAGATAAGGCGGAGTACCAGGGATGGATCTTCATCAAAGACATCTGATGAAGAAGATTGCGCTTTGGATGCCAAAGCAAGGAAGGGGAAGGGCAAGAAGAATGCTTCTCAATCCGGTGCGGATGGTAAAGAGCGTGACATGTCCAAAGTGAAGTGTTTTCACTGTCACGATCATGGACATTACGCCACGAATTGTCCATAGAAGAAGAATAACAAGCAGGCTGCTGGAGCTGCAGTTGGTGAGGCTCTTGCCTCGCAATTTGAGCTGGACTTATCATTGATCACATGCATGGTGTCTAGTGCATTGGGATTGGGGTGGTATTTTGATAGTGGCGCTTCCTTTCACATGACGGGAGATGTGAATATTTTCAGTGACTTGGTGGAGAAAGATCTCCAGTTGCATGTTGAGTTGGGCGACAATGGACGATACAATGCGAACGACATTGGTACCATAACCTTTCAGAGGGAGTCAGGTAAACTCATTATTTTACAAGATGTAGTGCATGTTCCAGGTTTAAAGAAGAATTTGATCTCAGTCGCAATGTTAGTGGATAAAGGGTATGAATTTGTCTTCAGTGAAGGAAAAGTTTTCCTTCAGCACAAGGCAACAAGACAAGTCAAGAAGGTTGGGATTCGAGCAAATAATCTCTACAGACTTGAAGTAGATGGGATGTCTACGGAGCTTCCTACTGTTGGGAAGTGCAAGAAAGACATGCAATTGATGCTTGAGAGGGAGCAAGTTTTGCATGCAGGTAATAGTGAACCTCGGGATATGGAGCAACCGCAAGATGAGGATCATGGAGTGGAAGAAACCACTCATGCAGAGAAATTTTGTGCCAGATGGGCAGAGGGAGTGCATGCAACTATACCACCAGGTGAGAGGTGGGGCGACATGCATGATTAATCCCAAGAGGAGATTTCTGGGCAGGATTCATGGATATGGTGTGGATCTCATGAATTGAACTTGGCTATGAGGTGCCCACAGCACATCAGTAGCATGATTAGTTGGATTGATTTAGGCAGATCAAAGTGACAGTGGCGGATACTGGAGCGCAGATCAGAGTTGACAGCAAGTGCAAGAGTGCATGGGTGCAAGAGTTCAACAACGCAGTAGTTCCTGATGACATGTGCAAATGGTACTAGTAGAAGTCGAAGACTTTGATGATAGATGCATCATATTGATTGAGTTGTTTGGAGCCTATTCAGTTTCAGAGGAGTTTCAGAGCAGATGCATGGAGTTGCATGGCGCTTGTGAAGGTTGCAGGGCGAATGCATGGAGTTGCATGTCGCATGCAAAGACAGTCCTTTCTTGTTGAGAGGGAGTGTTGAAGATTGCAAACAGCAGTGAAGGCATCTGACATCTTTCCTAATCCTAGTTGGAAAGTGATCACCAAAACTTTAGCCAGGGCCCACACAAGTGATTTTTTGTCGCAAAGTCTATTTTTAGACATATGGATCATGGTCTATGAGTTGAAGGGATGCTATTTATGGATGATTGGTTGAGTTGGTAAAAAGAGATGGACCTCATTTTTGAAATAGTCAAATGACATGTCCCTTAATAATATTTAGACTATAAACATTATCTTATCTTCTTGGAGCACTTCAGTTTGATGCTTGGATGTGGCACATGCAGCTGAAAGAAGGAAATATGCTTTTCTTAAGGGTTAGTTGAGCTATTGCATGGTTGACTTTAGCTAGAACTCATGTGGTAGAGTTTGGTGGAGTTGATGAGACAGTTGGTGGAGTTGTGTTCAGTTTAACTTAGTTGAACTAGTTGTATTTAGTCTAACTGATAAATACAATAGTGATGAGTGGTGTGAATTAATTATTAATTAATTCACTAATTATTAACTCATAATTCAACTAAAGAACACATCAGTTAACTGCAATGCATGGACAGTTCAGTGGAGACCAGTGTTAGAGGTGGGTGAAAGGGTGAGTGTGGCTATCAGTTGTGACTATACTTGTGCATGATATTTGCACACACATTGATGGAGATTGCCAATGAGGATTGCGCAGTTGAAGCTAGTGGGATTCGAACTTGGATCTCATCATTACTCATCTTGGATTGCGTAGTAGAGGCAGGCAAACAGTGGAGGAGATTTGAACCTGTGACTTGTTCAGATCTAAGCTAGTTTGTGTGTAACAATTGGAGATAGTGCTGAGAGCTGTGAGGAGCTTTGTGCTATGTATTGTTACATGTTCTCTATCATTATAATATAAATATAGTTGGGGGTTTTCAGCTGTAAGCTTTCCCCATTACATACTGTGTTATATGTGTGCTTGATTATGTTTTAATGTGCGCATGCGACTGCTTCTATTTCCGCAAATTGATGATCGATTGTAGAAGAGGTTGTGTATTATGCATGAAGCTTAAATAGTGTGTAATCAGGATAATCTCGGTGAAAAATTCAGCTATTATTCAAAATTTCTACATGGGTCCACTTGGCCTTGTGGGTCCCATTCTTCATCAAAGTTGATTTATCAAGGACTACTCAAGAATCCAAGATCCTAGACGATTCTAGGGATTGTAATGCTCATTCTTCTACTTCAACCCTCCAATATTCACCCCATATCCCTAGAAGATCAAGTCCCTTGCTTAAAACAAAAGCACATCTCATTCTTCATTCTATCCTAGGGAAAGTGCTTCTAGGGTCACTACACACCTATTCATTCATATATACTTTACAGGTGACTTCCTAAACTATCAGGTCTCCTCCCATCGGTGAAATTCTGTAAAGAGTAGGGAGTCTTAACTATGGTGACAATGGGCTAAGTCTCCATCATTTCCCTTAAACCAACAGTTGCACTCATAGGAACCCCTCTTAGTTCCCCTATTGGTTTGAGTGGTAACATTTATGGCCCCATTTCCAGGGACACGAGACATGTGTTTTTTTCCCCTTAAAACATATTGACATATCATTATTAGCGACTCCATTGGAAGAAATAAGCCCTAATTCTTCATTGAACTTCAAATTTAATGCTTTTAGGGTGAATCAAGCATATATCAAGGCACTTCATTTCACCTTGGTGACTCCATTTTGATCCTAATATGAAAAATCATAGAAAATGGACTATCGTAAAAAGGAGACTAATATTTCTCCTACATTTGCAAAACTCACTGACCAAGGGATACAGGAACTACAAAAGAATGCAAATAAATATGTAGAATATTATTAAAATATATTGGAATGTATGGATATGGAACTCATGCTTGCGTTTTATAGGTCACAACGAGTGCAAATCAACATAATGAAGGGTTTCTATGAGGAGGACCCTAGTCCCCTCTTTGAATTTCCTTGCGTAACCTATGCTTTCAATATTCTAAATGAACTAATGAATGATAAATGTTATATTCAACCAAAAAGTCCCACAAAGGGTAATTAATTGGATAACACTGAATAAAGCTCAAGTGTAACCAAGGACGATGAAAAAATGTCAGTGACAAAGGTGGAAGAAGATGGAATTGTCTCTTTGGAGGATGATGAAGAGTTTATCCTCTAAGCCTCCAAATCACACAAGAAAGAATGGATGAATATATTAGGTCATGTAGAGTGTTAGTAAGGGAATGTAATTATAATGAAGTATTATTTCACTTACACGAAGAAGAGGTGAAGATTCATAAGATGAAATGTTAATATAAAAAATACCCCACTAATGTTCTCCTTGAATCATTTTACCAAAATCGTGTAAAAAATACCTTACCTATGTGCTTCAAGAGAAGAGAGAAGAAGAGTCCTTTCGCTAGTCAACTAACCAATATGAAGGTACCATTGTAGTTATAGCTTAGGAACATGAGTCCTTGTTAGGCCTACATGATGAATTTGATTATTTTGAGAGCAATTGTGTTGAGGATGATGAGGTTATGAAAAGTAAAGTTGAGGCTGTCCTTACCTTTCTCGAGGGTGTCACTCCTGATAACTCTCATTTTGAGAAGCTTTAGGAAGGTGATCCCATGAGATCCTTGGAAGATAACATTGAAGATTATTTCTGCATCGAAAAGGAGAAATGGAAAATGTTGGGCATCCATTTGATTTTTCTCCCATTTATGATACCAAAAATGACGATGAGGTTGAGGTTGGCTTTCCCTTTCTCTCGAGAATTATTTATGAGGCCATATCCATTGATACCGTTGGGAAGGAGAATTATTATTTTCCCTTGCATGAAATGGAGCAATTGGAGATAGTTGATTCTCATTTTTGGGAAGACCCTATATTTCATACCAACAATGATAGGATTGATAAATCCCTTCCTCATACCTACCATCCTTATGATTATGGGAGTATATTCAAATCACTTGAACTGTTAGAGTTGGATTTTCAGGAAAAGGGTCTCGTTGAAACTTCACCTTCCCCTTTTCCCTTTTCTCTTGTTCATCATCTTAAGTCTTCCACAAGTGATTCCCTCACCCTTGTTCATGTGATTCCAAGTATCCATAAGCCCTTTCCATTTTCTGAGTATAGTGTTAAGGAAGAGTCCCTCATAAAATATACTTTACCTCCTTGGGTGCACTCTCAAGGTTTTTATCTCTCCATGACCTCCCCTCTCCAATGCGACCATTACATTGAGAAACCTAGTTGTTGCATTCCTTCTTTCCCTCACCTTTCATCCCCCTCTTATCACAACCTTGTGGCATCTACAAAGCATAATATTATGAAAAATGATTGTGTTAAGGGTTTCTTAAGGATAACCATTCATTTCACCATTGTATACTTAGAGGGAAGCACCCACATATCTCAAGTGACCCATGTTCCTACTCTTGTGGATTTCTTGTACCTAAATTGGAATCTATTTCCCACCTCCCACCCACATAATCCTCCGTGTGTTTGGGTTCATATTCACTTTGGGATTTTATTCATGAGTAATAATATAAGCATGCACATTTATATTTATTTGATGATATGTTGGTTGCACTGGCTATTTGATTACACTTGATATTTGGTTCATCGTATGCATGTTAGGGTAGGATGAATTGCATGCTGATTTTATGCATTAGAATTAATATCATATGATGTTTCTCATGGTATATTAGCTCCATTGATATGAAAATTACATATTTTTATTACTTGTTGATTTTATGGGCTTTATTAGGCATGGGTGATCATGATACACCATGAAAAACATTCTTCCCCATCGCTTTTTTCATTGACATGTGCAGATAATAGGTCTACAATGACCAAGATATTGTTGGAGTTATCATGACCTCCTGTTCCAGTAGCCTTGCCCACTTCTTCAAGAGATCACATACCAGTTGGAGCCACATGTTACCCACCACTTCATGGGTGATATCCCTAAGAGAAATGTTTTCTCCATTTTTGACCTTAGTCAGAAGTTAGTAGCCCCTTGCAGCCCTCAACTAGCTCATTGTGCCATTTCTCCGCCACCTGAGCCAAATATGTGGTCCCTCACCCACTTGTATTGATCGTATGTTTGAAGGTGGGCATTCTGAATCTAAAGGTATGTCTTGTCATTTGGTAATTGAGTATTAGGTTTACTTATCATTGAAACTTTTGGGCATGGATTGATGGGGGAATTTAGTGGAAAGAGTGGGATTAGTTTGTGCTCATGTCCCCTTGATCTCTTTTGGACATTACCCTTGGATCTTAGTCCCATGAGATCTCCTTTATTGACCATTTGGTTCTAGGGTGGTACTACTTGGGAAATCCTCACTTTGGGTGTGTGGTCTTGTTATTTTCTCCACATATATTACTCCCTTACCACTAACCATACCCCCATTCATCATTTTTGCCACCTAGGTCCACATTGCCTCCCCGGGTCCACATAGGGTCAGAATCCATATCCCCTTTCCCCCAACATTGGCTGGGCCTGGAATGATGCCATGGAGGTTGATGCAGCTGAAATAAAAGGTAAAACTATAAATGGCCACATTCAACAGGAAGTTGTAACCCAAAATGAAAAATATGGCCAGGACAAAAATAATGTGTGCAAAAGCCAATACAAGAGCTCTACCTGATACCCATGGTCATCAACCTAGAACCATATTGATCCAGTGGATCAGTAAAGTGCTCAAAATTAAAAGTGTTAAAAATTGCTAAAAACTGGTGCAAAAATAAATATCTCGTTGCCCTGAATTCAACACAACTCAGATCGCTCAAAACTGATATCGTATGCTCCCAATATCGTGTTTTGACCGTTTTCCTAAACAACTAAATTTTTTTCAATTGGGTTGTAGGTACTTTGATTGTGTAGTCTGTATGCTGACTAGGTAGGTGATTGGGTAGTTGACTATGTTTTCTTTAGCCAATGAGATATCGCTAAGTGTCTTCATTTGATTGGTTCGTGGACGATGCCATGAGATTGGTTGGTTGTGAATTTTTGTGGTCTAATGATGGAGAGCCACGTGGGCCAATGGTTGGATTCCACATGGCCTCTTGATTATTTAATAAAATTTTTTATGGGTTGAATGGACTGCACTAGGGTCAAACACAAGACCTTTTGTCAGGTAGCGCAAAGTCTTACCACTCCACCTACAGTTGGTCTTATTATACAATGGGTTACATTACTATTTAAATTTTATGTGAATTCACGTTAGGGGACGAGGTCGTGGTTAACCCATGGCCCTTGGTCCACCCATACCCATGAGACTGTGAGTGGGCACTGAGGGTGTGTGGTTAACCCAGCTGCAAGCCACAGTTAAAACGTAAACCACCATAGTTAAAAATGAGTTGGAACCTCTAGCGGTATCGAAAGCCATACCATATGAAACCACGATAATGGAGCATGGTTGGATTTTGAAGGTTGGTGCAGAGTCTAACCCAACCCACAGGCGGGTTGAACCACTATTGAATGCAGGTTGGGGTTAAAGGTTTTGGAGTTGATATTTAACACTAAACCCACGATATATGCAACCAAACCACGATTCAGAGCCCAATCAACAGTTGGCGGAGGTTTGAACTGGTCTGGATCCAACGATGGGAATCTCGCAACTTGGTTCATTTTTATCTGCTCACAGGGGTCCATGCACATTTAAACTAAGTTAAAAAATGCGCCCAATTCGGCACAAATATCGACGACGTGAGGCAAATTTTTTGCTCCGCGGTGTCGAAAATGGCAGAATTTGTAGGATGGATAGCAGGTGGGTATAGTTTATAGAGAAGTTTGCAACAAATATTTAGGAGAGAACAATTTCTTCAATTTTTGACCAAATTGAGTGCAAAAAGAGTCCAAATAGGGGTGTTTTACTATTTTGGAACCTTTGGAGACATTATTTTTGCATTCTGAGCAATAAAAATGAATGTAAACAAATAATTGATCAAATAATGAAAGAGGCCCAACATTAGAAGTTGGACCAGGAGATGTAGCCCAAGAGGCGTGAACTCCTTCATCTTTTTGTTGTCTTCTGTTTATGTTTATGGTATTGTTGTCTCTGTTTTATGCTACAAAACTGAGTTTAAACATTTAATTTATGTGCTATTGCAACTTGCCTAATTTCATAAAAGACATAAAATTTAACTTGCAAATTTCATCAAACCTTCAAGTTTTCAAATACAGATCAATTTGGTATCAGAGCTTTAGGTTATTTTATTGTATTGAAGGTTTAATTATGTTGCAAGTGTTTTTTGATGCTTACAAGGTTGAAGCTCAAAAGAGGAGAAGGAAAGCTTGTGGGAACAAGTCCTCAAGCTACTTCAAGGAGAGCACATTTTCCACAATCTTCACAAAATTTTTCACCTCAAGTGTCACCAAAGGCCTCACTAGTCATGGCACATGAAGGAAAGCATAACAATATGACTGAGGATGAGAAGGATTTCAAAAAAGCATTCTTTGAAATGACTGAGATGGTGAAACTTATTTATGAGGGAAGGAACACAAGGTTGTATGGTGAGAGTTCAAATCCTCCAAAGGGAAATGGAGGAAATGGAGAAAAACCTCCAAAAGGGAATGGAGAAAATGGTTATAAACCATCTCTACCTCCACCTTTCTCCTCATCTTCATCTTCATTGTTGGGCACAACCCAAATTGGCCTAGATTTTTTCAAAGACTTCGCAGTTTGTGTGGCGGAGCATGCAGTGGAGCGGGCAAAGGATAAAAATTTAAGGAATTAAATATGTTGCTCAGTGTTGTAAGGGATTCGGGGTGGGTCAAAGCCCCTCCTTTTTATGTGTTGTAAGGGATCAGTGGATTTGGGGCCATAACTGCTTGTTTTAAGGAGTGCATGGTATTTGGATGATGGTATTTTGACGATGTAATACTACAATGTAATAGTATATATAGGGTAAAATAATAAGAAGAGAATCATCATAATGATAATAATGTTGCAATATGTAATTTTGGTAGTGAAGGAGGGGCTCTGCAGTTGAGTGCGTAGAGGCCTAGAGAAGAGTTTGCAGCTGAGTGTGCAGACAATCTGCAGCTTATTGCACAAGTCAAGAATTGGATGTTGTTCAAAGATTTATTATATTAAGCAATAATTCTTGTGGATTTGGTGTTTTTATGTGAGTGATGTGTATACATATATTTTTTATCATACTAGTTATTAAATTTGCATTTTACTTCGGCATAATGATGGTTTATGGTTTTATATGGTATGTTTAACTAATTAATATAATGCGAAAAAGTGATTTATAAGTGCTAAATATAATATAATATAATATTTCCACATCTACCAATCCATTAAGGTCATAGAAACTTGGTTCTCCATCCACCCATATTTACTTTGGGTGAGACTGCGATATGCTTGCAAGTCGTTCGGAAAGGGCCAGTGATCAAGGATTTTGTTGGTGTAAAGTGTACATTGAACTTGGGTTAGCCCACAAAAACCCAAAAAATGGTTCCTTTTCTAGGACTGGGATCTGTTTGAGGGATATGTGGATGTGGTATCCGTTGAAGAAGGATATTCAAGACTAGATATACTTGAAATTGCGAGAATTTGCATAGCAATAAAATAGAAACCCTCATCTGACATTCGAAGCATGGTTACAAAAGTATATTTTTACTGATCAATACAATATTTTCTTCAGTTATTTTCTTGTTAAGCTGTATGAGTGGCTATCGAGATTGATCGAAAGGAATAACTATTTTAAGGGTGGAAAAACTACGGTGTGGACTCCTAAACTAATACAACGACTCAAGAGCGCTGACAATAGTATTTCAAGGGTTGTTGATTTCTGGATTGATAACATCTTGGGAGGATTCATTACTAAGTTCATTTTAGACTCAACCATATATTACAGTGAAGCAAAATTACGATACTTAAATGGATTGAGATGTAATTATTTAAAATCCCTAAAACTTTGGATTAAGATGCTTTTGTGTGAAAATGGATTTTTATGGATGCAATCAGATTGCTAGTTTACTTATGTTTGGAAGAAGAGAGAATAAAGCTGAGCAAGAGATTGACGCAACGCGAAGTGGAAAGAGATATAGAGTAGATACCAGAAATATATCTCATGGACAAGACCCAAAGATATTTGTAGAAACTGATTATAGTCGTCTTTTGAGTGGATATGAAAGTGAAAGGGAAGAATAACATCCTTATAACACCCAGGTAACTTCGTGGTATTATCCCTCCTAGCCTGAGAGTTCACAAAAGTCAGAATCCAGTAATAGCCAGGGTGTTTTTGGCTTTCCCACTCCCCTAACCCTCTTACCCCCCATCCCAATCCCCCTCCCGCTCCCCCTCTAGGAAGAAGTATGGATGATGATATTAAGCTACCCATTTTCAAAGGAATTGGATTGGAGGTTCCAGAATAGTTTTGGTTTCTATGTGAAGCTGTATGGATGGAGAAGCATATCAACAATGAGAATATAAATAAAGCGTGGGTCGTTACAATGCTGTGAGATAGAGCATTGACATGGTATATTAAGTATTAAAATAATTAGAACATAACGTTTGTAGATATCAAAACAATACTGGTAATATAGTTAAAGAAGCCAAATTATGAGTCGCAGTGCATCACCCAGTTGAAAGAGATAAAATAGAAAAATACTAAGTCTACTTGGGAGTTTTATTAGAGATTTAAGGTGTTATTGGATCAGGTAAGCTTCAACATAGCTCCACAACAACATCAAGAGTGGTTTATAGCTGCTATGCTACCACATATCAGATTTCCATTGAAGTAAAAAAATATAGGAAGTCAAGCTGTAGCTCTAGATATTACGATGAAATTGGAAGCTTCACCTATATGATATGCTAATAAAGACATGCAACATATTCAGAATCAACTAGAGAATCTAACCCTATAGAAACAAGACATCAAGAACAATAAGGATGTTAGAGAAGAAGTGTGGGGTATGAAGTGTAGATAGAAGGGCCATTCTAAAGAATAGTGCCCTATATTCAGGGATAACATGGCTGAGGGGGCACCGAATCCCTTGAATGCAGGATCCAGCCTGTGGTGTGAAATATGTAATACTAGAGGCCAACATCGTTCAGAAGATTGTTACATTTTACAGAAATATGTACAAAATTCGAGGAATCTATACTACAAATTATTTATATCAGTAGGACATGATGAGAATAATTGTCAGGCTTATGACCTAATGATGGAGCGTAGTGCTGACGCTTATAGAATGCAAGTAGAAGAGCATAGACATGAGGAAAATGGACAACACGGTGTTCGAGGAGGTTACGAGGGAAGAGGTCGAGGTGGTGGAGCTAGTTGAGGACATGGAAAAATCATGTTCTATAACTGCAACCAGCCAGGTCATTTTGCGAGGAACTGCCAGAACCCCACAACGAAATGTAAGTACTGTAAATCCTTTGAACACGTAATTGAAGAATTTCATGTACTTATGACGAATATGCAAGAAAAGAGGAATAAATAGTTGACACCGAGTATTCAAATGATGACTGCTGAAAGGAGGACCAACAAATCTTGAGTTAGTATTATTACTAGAAGTGGAGCTACGACTTGTAGTGATAAAGTGGATGAAAATAAATAATATGAAAGTGCATGGGTTAGAAGTACTACTGAGAAAGCTCCTATTTTTGATATTTAGAAAGAAAAAGAAGTATTTATGGAAGAAAATCAAAGTTTTATGGATGTTGGAGCTTTGACCTCTAGTGCACAGCCAAAGCCTAGTAATTGCGGTGTGTCATTAAATTCGATACACAACCAAGCTCCAATACAGGATCGAGCTCCAACACAAGACCAAGATTGAAAAAATAAATAAGGTATTTTAAAGACTTTTATACAAACTTGAATGAAATTTTTAAGAGATTAAGAGGCTGTAGAAGGACTTTAGGAGTTGATAGATTCCTGTGCATCCAAAGAAACACCACGAAGTGATATACGTGCAGTCAATAATTTGCATCGACATAAGAGAACTGAAAAAGAGACGAGGCTTAGTGTGTAGATAGGAGATTATGAGATGGATCAATTAATTCTGGATCTGAGATATGATGCTAATGTCTTGATGAAGCAAACATGGGAATTAATGGGTAAGAGAAAGCTATAGTGGTCACCTATTTAGTTAAGGATGGAAAATCAACAAAATATCTTCCCTATGGGAAGACTACGAGGTGTCACATTGGATATTGGAGGAGTTTGCACTAATTCTAATTTTGAAGTAATAAAGATTGTCGATGACAATAACCCTTATCCTACACTGCTTGGAATTGAATGGGAATTTGAAAATATGGCCATAATTAATCTGAAAAAGAGACATATGATATTTGAAGGAAATAATATGAGAGTAATTTTTCCCCTGGATCCATCAGAAGGAGTAAGATACAAAAAACCAGTCAAATAAAAATATTGCGCAACTGACATAGACAATATCTATCAAATGGCAGCGAAGGAAAGAGATTGTGTTAACCCTAATGCAGAAGGAAATTCCAGTTGGGAGAATGATAGTTCTTGTACCTCAGACTCAGAATAAGAGTTGGAAAACTGGCAGAATAGGCTGCATGAAGTATCCACAAGACACAATACAAGAATTACCAAATCAATTCATTGTATGATATATGAGGTATGTAACCTGCCTTCTTATGATTGGATTAGGTGATGTAAATACATTTTTGAATGATTATGAAGAAAAATTTCCAGAAAATCAAAGGTTTTCAACCTTGGATATAGCCCTGAAAGCTACTCCTACTATATGGTGGAATGCACACAATAAGAATATAGGAGGTTGGCAGGAATGTCGAAGAATGATGTGGATAAGTTTTGGACAGATAGATACAAAGATGAAGATAAAATATGATGGTGAAACTAATCCTAGGAAGCATATCCAGCTATGTATGACAACATGGAAGGAGATTCCACAACAAGAATGGGTACATGGATTCATTCATACATTAGAGACAATCCCTAAGAATCAGTACCTATAAATGGAGCTTCGACATGGTACCATGAGCTGGGAAGACATGGTTGATGGATTCATATTAACATTCAAATTTGAGGACGATTTACCATACATAGATATGGTCCTTCAGACAATCAAGAAGAGTATTTTTTATAATGTCACCCCACTGACATAGAAACAACCTGATTGGGCTACAAAGATAGAAAATGCACTGGAGTGTTATAACCTTACTGCATATGAAGAAGAATATCCTCACAACATAAACATAGTAGAGTCTGAAGGATGCTACGGAGTAACTGGATATGAGCGAGAGATACTAGACATAATGAAGCCACTGAACACCAAGAAGGTAAACATAGGATCAGTGAAGGAACCCAAGTTTGCAACAATAGGAGATTACTGGGATGAGGAGATAGTTAGAAAAGTTACCGAGTTACTTCATGAATATCAGGAACCATTTCCCACCAAGTTTTCAGAGATAAATGGTATAATAGGATATCTAGGAGTCATGTGAAGCTATTCAAACAAAGACCTTACCGGATAAACCCAAAGTACAAGGAGAAAGTGAAAATAGAGTTTGGTAAGCTGATAGGAGTAGGAATTATTGAACCTGTAGAAGAATCATAATAGGTGAGTCCTATGGTAGTGCAAGAGAAGAACACTCAAGGAGATTAGGATTTGTGTTTATCTCAGAAAGTTGAATGATTCATACTTACATGATCCTTTCCCTACCCCTTTCACAAATGAAGTGCTAGACAATGTAAGAGGTCAGGAAGCTTCCCTCATTTACTAATGGATTCTCAGGTTAGGATTTCACCAGAAGACCATCATAAGACCACATTTTCTATAGAATGGGGCTCATATCAATACCCAATAATGCCTCTTGGATTAAAAAATTCCATTGCTATATTTTCTAGGGTGTTGGTCGTAGCTTTTAAGGAATACATCCACCAATTTTTAGAGGTATACTTTGATGATTGGGAAATATTTGGATCATTGATAAAATGTGTTGGAAGTTTAAGAATTATGCTCAACACTTGTAGACAATATCAAATATATTTGAACCTAAATAAGTGCATATTTTGTGTACCTTTCGACATATTGTTGGGACATATTTTCTGTAAGCAAGGAATAATGGTGGACCCTGCTAAGATTTCTATCATTGTAACTTTCCTCCACCTAAGATATTAAAACAACTTCGCACTATGTTGGGACATACTGGGTATTATAGGAAGTTCATCAAGGGGTATGCTTAGATCACTATGCCTATGGAGAAAAATTTGAAGAAGTATGTAACTTTTTCAATAGAATGAAGAATGTGAGAAGAGCCTCGACATATTGAAAGAAAAAATGGTAGCTGCACCTATACTAGTGTTTCATGATTGGAATAAGGAATTCCATGTTCATGTGGATGCCTCTTGAATAACTTTGGGAGTGGTATTAGCACAACCTGGTGTAGGAGAGATTGATCATCCTATAGCTTTTGCAAGTAGAAAATTATCTAAAGCATAAAATAATTACACCACTACAAAATGGGAAGGACTGACCATGGTGTATGCTTTGCATAAGTTTATACATTCTTTGCTAGGGTCACACTTTAAAATGTTCACAAATCCTTTTGCACTAAAGTATTTGGTTAATAATCCTATCTTAGGAGGAAATATTTGCATATGGTTACTCTTATTTCAGAAATATGATTTTGAGATCATTGTTAAACCATGGAGACTGAATGCAGGACCTGACCATATGTAAAGACTGGAAACAAGGGAAGAACCAACCATCGTAGAGGATAATCTCCCTGTTGCGCAGTTATTTGCAATGAAAGTGGCAGATGACCATTTCATATATTATTTAGTTTCTCACCAAAGGAATGGCTCCTTTAAAATATACTATGCAGCAAAAGAAAGAATTAGTGGTTAAGGAAATTGAATTTTCATTAATAGCAAGACAATTATATAATACATGACCAAATGAGATACTCCGCAGATATTTTTTTGAACATGAAAGACAAATGATTCTAACAAAAGATCATGGGGGCACAACTGGTGGACACTATGCAGGAAAAGCTACTGCGCAGAAGATTTTGAGAGCAGGATTGTGGTGCCCTACACTACATAAATATGCGAAGGAGTACTTCCGAGCAGGTGATGTGTGTTAAATATTATGGAATCCTTCCAGAAGAGATGAGATGTCATTGGTACCATAAGTTACATTTTAGGCCTTTGATGAGTGGGCCATTTATTTTGTTGGACCCATCAACCCACTTAGAAAGAGGACAGGTGCAAGGTACATAATTACAAAAAATAATTACTTGATAAGATGGGTTGAAGCAAAACCAGCAAGGGACTACAAAGAAGTTTATGTTTTATTACATATTATCTAGATTTGGATGCCCGAATATTTTGATGAGTGACCAAGGTTCACACTTCCTAAATAAGACTATTGAGGCATTGAATGAGGAGTTCCAAGTTTATCATCAGAAGAGTACCCCTTATCACCCTCAGGCCAATGGAACAGTGGAGGCATTTAATAAGATTTTGGAGAATTCTGTAATATTCCAAAATGGAAAAGACAGGAATATAGAACATATGAAGCATTCCAAATAAATCAAAACAGGAACATAGCACTAAAATCTGGAAAATGCAGGAAATATGCTGCAACTGGAAATGACATTAAGACATCATAATCTATGAGCAGATACAGTTGGGTTATATCATTATAATAAAAAAAAAAATAAAGTACACAGTGCTCCAAAAGGAATGCACTCAAGCCACAAGATGGCTGAAATACAATAAAGAAAAATAGCATTGGAAAGTATAACTGCTACTGCGAATAATATATATGTGCGAGAGGATGCTGGAGTGCTCACTATGATCAGTGATTTTAACCATGGATTCTATTCAAAAAACCCAAACAAACCCATAAATGGTTTGGTCAGATTTTAACTTTGGATTTTTGGTCCTTTTTGGGTTGCACACTGCACCCTTGCTGGCTGAGTTACGCACTACCTAGAGAAAAATATTGACATGGGGCTGAAAGAATGATATATTAGCTACAAAAAAATCCAATCAACTCAATACATGAAGGGCTAGTCCCTTCTCTTGATCTCCAAGCTAGAAGCTTGAGATCTAGCTCCTCCTTCCTCTACTCAAGTTGCAGTTTCACACTGCACAAACGCTGGACTGAACTGTACTATCAAGAGGGATGAAGTTGTATCTTGCTGCTAGATGATGGAATATAGCTCATAAATGATGTAAATAATCTCTCCAAAGTGAGGGAGACCCCTCACAGGATTCCAAGCTAAAATAATTGGAACTTCCTTCCTCCCTTAGATCTGGCTGACTGGACTGCGCAATTCCTGAAGGAACTGTTGCTGCATGGAGGTGTAGAAATGATGGCCTGATGCCAGATGTAGCAATATTGATCTCAGAATACTGAAATGAAGCACAATATGAAAGGTATGATCCCTCAACCAGTTCCTTAGTTGAAATGCTAACAATTACCTCCTCCTCTCAAACCCTAAGACAAGAATGCATAATTCCTGAAGTTGTATGCGCTGCAGAGAAGGGTTGGATGTGGCACCAATGCCAGATGATGAGTTTCTACTCAAAAAAAACTTCCCAGAGTAGGAACTCGAAGTCCCCCATGGGTAAGGGTGGGATTCCCGCTTGAGAACACCTGTGTGCTAAACATCACAACAAAATTAGCTAAACAACTGAAGCATGCAAAGAATGTCAAACGATAATACAATATCAAATTCCAGACTGATTTTATTTGCTGCCCTCACCTTCCTTATATGGTTTTGAGCCTTTCCTAGCCTTGGCTCACCTCATAACTACGCTGCACATGTGGCCACTAGTCTCCATGAAGACTGCGCTGTCTCTCCATGATCTCCATGATCTCTACATTTGCTTTCCACTCCTCCATCATGTGTGCATTTAATGCACCACTCGCTCCATTACTTCATCATTATTGCTCTATTATCTTAATTTTATTTCTCCATGATCTTACTTTAAATCCTCCATTATCTCCATGATATTCCTCATTAATGATGCATGATCTCCACTCTTCCTTCATTAATAAGCTGCTCCACTTCTCCATAATGGTGATTTACTATATAATTAACCCGCATTCACACAAAAAAAGTGGATTTTATTCATCTATGGGGTTTATGGGTCCCTGCACCCTTTTATTTACTTATCTAAGCAAGAAAAGTAAGAACTCTAATATTCCAATTAACTGATGGAAAATTGGGAATATTACAGTCACCCCCACAAAAATGTTGCTTTTCCTCAAGCAACTACAAAAGTAGATGCTACAAAAATCCTCCTCCCTCCAAATGTCATCCTCATATGGAAGGTCTCCCCATCTGCTCCAATGTGTAATGAATGCCCAGCTCCAAAGATTCCTCTCTATAATGTCTAGAATGGCCTCCAACTGAATATTTAGATGCATCTCTTCACCAATAAGTACCCAAGTGGAAACCATATGCTATCCAAGGATCTCCTCTATGTATGAGATATATGAAATGAAGTGGTTTCTCTCCAAAGCGGAAAGTCCCAACTCATGAACTATCTCTCCAACCCATGCTACATAGAGTAGATTGTATCTCTCCATGCTTTGACCCTTGGCCCTGTTGGCCTTGCTTGCTCCAAGCTCCATCTCAACACTGTGAAAAATAAATAATAGATATATATGGGGTGACATGTGAAATTTCGGACCATACTCTCTCAATAGTAGCCACCGCAACAATGCCTCTTGCTGCCATACCACCCCATCATCATACCAAGTATGGTGGCCATACTCTCCTAACAGAAGCCAACGCAGTAAGGCCTCATGTTGCCAACCTACATCATCATTATGCAATGTATGGGAGAAAGTCAGCCCATACTGTCCCAAGAGTAACCAAAGCAACAATGACTCTTTCTGCCACCTCACATCATCATGATGCAGATCATAGAGCAACAACACTGATTGACATGTAGAATGTCACATCAACCTAATACAACCAAGCTCCCTGCTGCCATATCATGTGAGTGCTAAACAATGTCCCAAATAATACTCCACTCATTGACATAGGATATGTCATGAGATAACCAAACTCTCTCTAGATTAGCTAGCGCATCCATGCCTCCTGGCACTGCAACTCACTAGTAATATAAAAAACATGGATTATACAAATATGTGATGTTGGGTAGTAACCATACTCACCTAAAAGCAACCAACACAACCATGCTTATTGTTGCCTCGTGTCATAAATCTGCAAGTATCTCACCAACCACTTGCTTATCATCCTCACCCATCCATCCAACTATAGGTGATGGCTCCTATCATGCTCCCACTTGGTATCCATCCAATGCAAAATACCATCCTCCTCACTCTAATAATATTTTCACTCCATGACGTGTTGAAGTGCATCCTCCTTGAGGTTTCTCCATGAGAACCTCTCATCAATGACCCGTAGAATCCATAAGATTATGAATATGTTGTAGGAAAAAAATTCTCTTTGAGCTGTGAGATGATCATCAAGAAAGATCTATCATAATAATGGAAGATGTTATCCATCACAAGATGTCTATCATCGACCATCTTCCCATCCAATGCTTCATAAGTGAAGTGGTCATCGGAATGCTCCAAGAATAGTTGGGCCCCCAACTCATCACTTCTCCTCAGTGACAGTGCTGCTGATCTCCATGATGGTGCATTTGCTGTCTCATGGCCATACAAAATGTTGAACTCATATCCCTACATTGTACTGACTAGGACTATGCTCATCCCATCCTCCAAAACTCCACACTTCAACACAAAGTGTTGTGTGTAGGCTCAACAATGAAAAAATCGGATGGCTATACATCTCTTCCTTGAGCAAGTCAAGGGTCCTCTACACAGTGATAGTCTACTACTCCAAATCAACAAGGTGCTCTAACCCTTGGTTATGAAATTTCCCTGATGGAATGATCCCACAAATCTAAACTGAGGTGCTGAAATAATAGGGAATAGAAATGTTTGCAAACCTTAAATCAACTGAAACTTGGGAACATCTTGCAAAGCTGCAAGAAATCCTCCAACCGGTGCAATGGCTTCTCCAACTGTTGGTGATGGTGATGGATGCTCCTTTACTGCTGCACCAACGCTAGTATCTGCCTGTTCTTCCTCATGCATCTCATGAATCATGCATGCGACTCTCAATGTCAAGTTCTCAAGACCATCTTGCAAAGATGAAAGTGCTCCTTCACCTGATGCAAGTACTTCTGCAGCTAATCGTGGAGGTAGGGGTTCCTCTTCTGGAGTAATAATGAGGACATCTTTCTTTGGCTCCTCTTGTACTATCTCAAAAATTATGGGAGATGTCTCAGTGCGGGATGTCTCTGGTTTCTTCCTACCAAACTTCTTCTTTAGTCTCTGAATGAAATCTACATAAGCATACACTTTCATATGTGATAGATGACTGAACCACCAATCTTTGGCTTCATCCTCTAGGTGCAGCACTACATTATCCACAACCTCTCTTTATACTATAGGATATAGCTGAAATAATGTAGCTAAATCTTACCTCCAAGCCCTCCGTGTGCTTGCGGGAGATCCATCAAATGTAGGTAAGAATAATATATGCCTCTTTCTTCTATTGCTGTTGCGGGATATCCTCTCCTCTTTGAGTTTTAAAAACTGTTGGAGACTTAGATTCTCCTTGAATGCTCTAGACTGTGATTTTTAATCTGCCAAATATTTACCTAGAGTCTCATACTCCAAGTTTCCTCCATCTCCATGCCATTCACCTTCCTCTTCAAAGAAAGTGGACATAGTAGAGTGTTGTGGAGCTCTATGCATGGCTGGTTGTTTATGTTGCTGATAGGAAGTGCTTAGACCTTCCTCATTATGAAACCTTCTTGAGGTTCTTTTTTTCCCTTCCCTTCTCATTCCTTTGATCTCCATGGTGAGATCCTGCATAGATCTGAAGAGAAGTGTGGAAAAACTCAATCCTTCCGCCATTGTAGACTTCTTCTTTTCCTACTTTCTTCTTCTTATTCCTTTGATGTCATGAAATGCCCACAAGATGAGCCAAAGATAATGCTCTGATACCACTATAATATTCCAAAATGGAAAAGACAGGAATATAGAACATATGCAATATTAAAAATAAATCAAAATAGGAACATAACACTAAAATATGGAAAATGCCGGAAATATGCTGCAACTGGAAATTACATTAAGATAATAATCTATGAGCAGAAAAAACTGGGTTATATCATTATAATCAACATCAAAATAAAGTACGCAGTGCTCCAAAAGGAATTCACTCTAGCCACAATATGGTTGAAATACACTAAAGAAATATAACACTGGAAAGCATAACTGCTGTTGTTGGAAATTACTGCTACTATTAAGAAGATCTATGTGTGAGAGGCTACTAGAGTGCTCAGAATGATCCAGTATTTTAACCACGGATTCTACTAAAAAAACCCAGAAAAACGCAGAAATGGTTTGGCCATATTTTAACTTTATATTTTTGGCCCTTTTTGGGTTGCACACTGCACCCCTGTTGGCTGAATTACGCACTCCTTGGAGAAAAATATTGATATGGGGCTGAAAGAATGATCTATCAGCTGCAACAAAACCCAATCAACTCAATACATGAAGGGATGGTCCCTTCTCTTGATCTCCAAGCTAGAAGTTTGAGATCTAGCTCCTCCTTCCTCTGCTCAAGTTGCAGCTGTACACTACACAACTGTTGGACTGAACTAGGCTGTCGAGAGGGCTGAAGCTATATCCTGTTGCTATATGATGGAATATAGCTCAAAAATTATGGAAATTATATATCCAAAGTGAGGGAAAGACCCCTCACAGGATTCCAAGCTGAAATACTTTGAACTTCCTCCCTTAGATATGCTTGATTGGACTGTGCAATTCCTGAAGGAACTGCTGCTACATGGAGGTGTATAAATGATGGCCTAATGCCGGATGTAGAAATTTTGATCTCGGAAGACTGAAATGAAGCACAAGATGAAAGGGATGATCCCTACACCGGTTCCTTAGCTGAAATTCTAAGAACTACCTCCTCCTCTCAAACCCTAAGACATGAATGCGTAACTCCTAAAGCTATATGTGCTATAGAGAAGGGTTGGATGTTACACCAATGCCAGATGATGAGTTGCTACTCAAACAAACCTTTCAAAAGTAGGCACTCAAAGTCCCCTGTGGGTAAGTGTGGGATTCCTACTCGGGAACACCCATGTGCTAAACAACACAACAAACTTAGCTAAATAATTGAAGCATGCAAAGAATGTAAGAAAACAATACAATATCAAATTCCAAACTGATTTTATTTTCTTCCCTCACCTTCCTTATATGGTTGTGAGCCTTCCATAGCCTTGGCCCACCTCATAACTATGCTGCACATGTGGCCACTATTCTCCATGAAGACTGTGCTATCTCTCCATGATCTCCATGATCTTTGCATTTACTTTCCACTCCTCCATCATGTGTGCATTTAATACACCACTCCCTCCATCACTTCATCATTATTTCTCTATGATATTACTTTTATTCCTCCATTATCTTACTTTGACTCCATTATCTCCATGATCTTCCTCATTAATGCTGCACGATCTCCACTATTCCTTCATTAATAAGCTGCTCCACTACTCCATAATGTTGATCTATTGTCTAATTAACCCACATTCACAAAAAAAAAGTGGATTTTATTCATCTATGGGGTTTATGGGTCCCTCCACCCTTTTATTTACTTAACTAAGCAAGAAAAGTAAGAACACTAATATTCCAATTAACTGATGGAAAATTGGGAATAAAACAAATGCACTCACTAAGGTATGAAATGTGAATAGAGATGACTGGACCTTAGAATTCCAATAGTGTTATGGGCATATAGGACCACATGTAAGATGTTGACGGGTCAGAAACCCTTTAGGTTAGTTTATGGGAAAGAAGCTATGATTCCCATGGAGTACATCGTGCCTAGCTTGAGGATTGAAACTTTTACGTATATTCTAGACCCTGATACATTAGAGGAAAGGATGTCATAGTTTCTTTCTTTAGAGGATTATATATTTATAGCAAGATTCAATAAGCAGGTACAGAAAGCAAGGGAAAAGGCCTGACATGAGAACATATTAAGAAAAAGAAGTTCTAGGTAGGAGACCTTCTTCTCCTTTATGACAATAAGTTTGTAAAATTTCCAAGAAAATTCAAGATTCATTGGTTGGGCCCATGCATTATCAAGAATAGTACAGATGGAAGCGTAGTTCAATTTGCAAATTTAAATGGGGAATTGGTTCAAGGAAGAGTAAATGGTAGCAAGTTGAAGCTATATAAGGACAACCCTGCCCCTACAACTTTGCTCTGAAGAAAGGAGAAAAATATTAGTGCCACCTAAAGTTGAAAGTGGGCACTGGGCTATAAACTATCCTTCAGAGAGAGCTTATACGTAGGAAGTTACTTCTATACAATATCTATTATGTTGAAGTTTGAAATAATGGTTGCTTCGCTACAATATGGGATATGCCAAAGTTCACTGGAAAAATATGACTGTTAAAAAGGAAAAGTTTCTATTGAAATATGTGGAAAGATGCATTTATGGGTACAGATCGATAAGATCTAGTGACAGATATGAAATTAATGAACACAATATAAGCTAATGATGGTGTTAGAAATTCATATTTGTTGTAAAAAGTTGTGTCCCACCCAGATTTGGCACTTTTTTGTCCTAAGAATTTGAGTATTGTGACTGCACAGAAGTTGCAGAAATTTGTGTTTGTGTATGAATCCTGAGGATTTTATTCGTATATTAAGTGAGAAGGGCTTAGCCAGAATCATGGAAGCAACCGAAACAATGTTTGATGTACCCGCAACATCATCTGACATTCCCGGAGTAACATCACCACCCACATCAACATCATCGCGCACGCAACAGATATCCCCACGAAAGAAAATGAACAAAGAGAAGAGAATGCAGAAGAAATGGGAAAATAAATCTGTTTAGCCTCAACAAGAACCCGAATAGGTGAGAGATAGTAAGGAAGAAGCAAAGCAAGTGCAAATGGAAACATACGAAACAACGTTTCCATCACCTCTCCCACTAAGAAAACTAGATGCAAAACAAGTCATAAAGTTGAAGGATGCAAAGTATGGCACCTTCACACCCTTATTTCCGGAGTTAGTGCGATTGATTGGGGAAAAACCCTGGAAATATTCTGCAACTAAAGTTCACAGACTATGATTTCAATGACAAAAAGAAATATCTACAATTCACACTAGACAAATGCTTAAACCAAGTGCACTACCCTGAGAGTGGTGTGAAGAGGTGAGAACCACATTAGTGGGTGACTGGGTTGGCGATGTCAGGTTTTTTGAACATGTTGAATGTGCGACACTTCGATAGAAGTCTAGGAAGCACAACTTTTTGTGAGAAAACAACTCGTGTTGGTGCATGATGGATGCCTGTGGATTAGGAAGAGGATCCCTATTGACCCAATGATGATATGGAGAATCACAAGACTTCCTTATCAAGGACTGAACCCCATAGAGGATTTTTTTGGGAAATATTAGGACATAGTCATAGCAGAAAACATGAAGAACAAGTTTGGACTGACAAAAGGGAAGTGAGGTTATGATATTTGCTCGATTAATGAATAGGGAGTTCACTTCACAACACATATATTGGATGGAAAAATCATGAGGAAGTGTTAGGCTAATGAATTCCCAGCACCAGTGGTTTCATTAGCTGCACAATGCACTAATGGGGTTCAGTAAAACTTGGCCGCATACCTATTCAAAGAGTTTCAGGACGACTGCTGCTAGGCTCATGAGAAAGGTACTCTGTTTCACTACGCATGGTTAATTTTTATTATTGCGATGCTTGCATGGAAAGAGACGGAATATTCACAATTCCCTCCGGCAGCCTCATAAGTTTGTGAAGGCACGCGTGTAGGATAAAAAAAATGTTTTTTGTTTTATGTCATATGGACTTTCACATGTTGGTGAACTAATACCCTCGCCTTTCACCGAGCTCATACAAGCAGTATAACTTTGTTGCGAAGTTTAAGGCCGACTTAAACATAATTTACATACAGGCTTGTAGGGACACAATAAAGACATGGATTCCCTTGCCATATTTAGTGTCTGAAGATAATCTCCTAGAACTGATACAAAAATGGCCCGTGGAGTGGATCATTGAGTTGGAGACATAGGTAGAGGATAATTTGACAGAGAAGAAAAAAACACAGCACAGGGACGAGAGTAGGAAGTAGAAGGATGAGAAAGAGGTAGAACAAGAGGAGCAACATGATGATGGTCACCAATATCCTCTTGGAGGTGATGAGGATAACAAAGAGTTTGAAAATATAGAGACAAACCCATCTATCCTAGAGAAGAGGAAGGTAGGCGACGAAGCTGCCATAAGAAGAAAAAAGGAGAAGAAGGCAGGCGACGAAGCTGACATAAGAAACAAAAAGAAGAAGAAGAAAGATAAGACAAGGGACATAGCACCACTAGTCCCCATTGATGAGGAATTGGATCATATTGGTGAAAAAATTCAGGAAGCAACAAGAGTATCGCTACGACAAAATTAGAGTATCGCTACGACAAAATTATAATATGTGTTAAGGATCACATTGTAGAACTGCAGACATTGGCACAAACATCCATGCAACCAATGCAGGAAGAGGAGAAGTTTGGAGAAAAAAGACTAGTAGAGCCTACACTTGCAACGTGGATAGCGTAGTTACCTACCGAAGCCTTGCAGTTTGACTTCGTCGAGGTACCACAATAGGCCAAAGAGTGGAGGTAGTGAACATGAAAATCGTAACAATTCCACTTCCGAGATTACAAAAACTACATCAAGAGATCATAGATGAGCTGAAGTAATGCGAACAACTCAATTCACAGTTGAAAATCTAGGTAGAGAGAGAGAAGGCTTTGGTAAATTAGAAGCTCGACTAGGCGATCTAGGAAAGGGACCAGACCATATAGCAAGAGCAGAAGTTGAAGGAAGTGGTCAAAGGAACTTGCCGAAAAGTTCCAGACATTGATGTCTGAGAAGAGGAATCAGTGAAGGACAAGGTCGCGAAGCTTGACCTTGCAGTAAAATGATACAAGGATAAGATTGCAGATGTGCAATTTACATATGATATGAATATCAACGAGCTACAAATGAAGCTACAACCAACCACACCAGAGGAAGTACGAGAGTAGAGGAAGACCGACCTAAAGGTTGCAGTGGCTGACATCCCAAAATCAGTCGAGGATTATGGGAAGCTATTGGATGAGAGATTATAGATTTGGACTTCACTGCATGAAGATTCAAATGTGCAGATTTTATATGAGGATATTCAACATAAGCTAAAACAACTGGATGAGATTTGGGAAATTGTGAGAACATTACCAATCTCACAGAATCTCGCAAAGGTAAATGAGAGAAATTCCCTCTAGAATAAGATATAGGAGATGATGAAGGAAGATCAGGTTCTAACAAAGATAACTTAACCATGGTAGGATGAGGCTCTCCAAATTGCCCAAGTAGTGGATGAGAAGCTTCAAGAGATTTGTTAGAAAGAGCAACCATTGATGTAAAAGGCTACAAGACCGATGACAGAAGCACTGCTATAGGAAGTGCACAGTGAAGAGAAGAAAGTCATAGAAATTCTGTAGTGGTTCAACAACACCTACAAAAACATTGCAACAAATATTAGAGGAAAATCGACTGAGTGACTCGGGACAAGTCACATTTGAGTGTTGGGGGCATGTTGGGCACAACCCAACTTGGCCTAGATTTTGGAAAATACTTTGTAGTTTGTTGGGGGGGTTGGCTGGAGTGGGAAGAAGAGTGAAATTGGAGGAATTAAATATATTATGCTGCTAATAGGGCTTGTATTCAAGCCCCCTACTCCTCCTGTGCAATTTTATAAGGGATCAATGGGTTTAGGGCCATAACTGCTTCTTTTAAGGAGTCCATGGTATTTGGAACATGGTATTTTGACGATGTAATCCTAAAATGTAATAGTATATATAGGGTAAAATAATAAGAAGATAACAATTAGAATGATAAGAATGTTGTAATCTATAATTTTGGTAGCGAAGGAGAGGCTCTACAGCTGAGTGCGCAAAGACCTGGAGAAGAGTCTGCAACTGAGTGTGCAGACGACCTGCAACTTAGTGCGTAGGTCAAGATTGTATGTTGTTCAAAGATTCATTATATTAAGAAAAATTTCTTGTTGATGTGGTGTTTTTATGTGATTTATGTGTATATATATCTGTTACAATAGCATAGTAGTTATTACAGTTGAATTTTACTAAAACACAATGATGGTTTATGGTTTTATATGGCATGTTTAAGTGATTAATCTAATGTAGAGAAGTGATTTATAAGTGATAAAGATAAGATAATATAATAATACCACATCTCCCAGTCCCTCAAGGCTACAGACACCTGGTTCTGCATCCACCCATAGTTACTTCAGGTGAGACTGCGATTTGCTTACAGGTCATTTTTGAAAGGGCTAGTGATCAAGGGTTTTTTTGGTGCGCAGTATATATATTGAACCCAGGTCAGCCCAAAACAACCCAAAATTCACCATCATCATCTTCTACATCAACCCCTTCACAAACACATCCACATTCTCCAAAGGGACATGGTAAAACTCCATTTTTAAAACTTGACATAAATATTGAATTTTATATGTATAATGGAGAGGCAAACACTAAGAAATTATATAATTGGGTTTGTCAACTTGAAGTGTATTGCAGGATCAAAATGGTCAAAGATGATGAGACCAAGATTCAACTTACTTCATTAAGGTTGGAAAGTGTAGCGCTCATTTGGTGGGAAGCAAAAACTCAATAGGACATGAAGAAACATTGTAAATTTTTATCCTTTTGGAATGTTTTTGTGGCTTCATTAAGAAGAAAATTTTATCCTTTAGCATACATGAAAAAAACTATAATGGATTGGAAAAAATTTAGGCAATTAAAGGGTCAAAGTGTGCAAAGCTATACTCAAGAATTTAGGAAAAGGGCTTTGATTTTGGTATATATTTATCTTCACAAGACACTTTACTCAAGTAAACTGGAGGTTTACATAGTTACTTGAGACACACTATTATCATGTTTAAACCTATAAATATAGATGAAGTTTGTGTACAAGAAACACATTTAGAGGCAAGAGGGAAAAATGTTTATGAAGAAACTAGTGAGAACTCATTTGAATGTGGAGAAAAAGGAAAGAGGAAGTTCACAAGAAAAGGAAAAAAGAATGCTTCATCAAGAAGGAGGGAGAAAAACCCATATGTAAATACTATTCCAAAGAAGTCCATGATGAAGATCATTGTTGGAAACTTCATCCTAGGATGAGACCCAAAAGGTTTAACAACAAGGAGAAATAAAAGGTTGCTGCAACTATACAACAAGATTTAAGATCTGATACTGGGGATGAAACAAAGATTACAACCATGGGATTGAAAGGCAAGGACTCCATTGCAAGTACTATTTCTTAAAATAGCCTCAATGAAACTCAAAATTAAAAGGAAACAATAGATATTTTCCATATTAGAGTCGTCTTAAAACATAACAAAGTAGACACTCTATTTGATAGTGGATCACAAGAAAACCTCATTTCAAGAAACATTGTCAAGAAATTGAATTTGGAAACCATTGCTCCTAAAAATTATCCTTTAGGTTGGGTATGTGACAATGCAAAATTTCAAGTGACAAGAAAATGCATACTTAAATTCACCATTAATGCACACTTCATTGATGAGGTAGAACTTGATGTAGTTCCATTAGACATATGTGATATTGTTTTGGGAAGCCCATATATATATGATAGGAGATACATTTTTCAATTCCATGAGAAAAAATATTATTTGTTTAAAAATGGGATTGAGTACATTGTTAGAGCACATAGCAAGAAATTGAGTTCATCTCTTGTGAATGCTGGACAAATGAAGAGGCTTGTTAATGCTAGTCAAAAATTTCATTGTTAATGATCAAACACAAAGATTTTGAGCAATCTAAAGCCTTTCAAGGATATGAAGAACATTTAAAATATTATTTAGTTGAGGTTGCTAATACATGTGATAATATTTTTCAGGATTCTAACATGTTGCCTCCTAAAATATTAAAACAACATGAAGTGCAATTGCAACAGGATGCATCATTATTGAACATTGGTATGAACAAGATGCCAGTGTTAAAGAATGCAGTGATAAAAAATCAGATGCAAAAGCTATTTGAAAAAGAGGAAATTTGTTCTAAAATATCTTCTCATGGTTATCCTAATGTTTTGGCTTTGAAGAGGGATGGTGCATGGCGATGGATATCACATTTGGTAAAGAGTTAAGCCAAGTGCAATTCTAGACATGATGATCATCGTTATGACTACAATTTTCAAGGTGAAGTGAAATTGAAAAGTCTCATTTGATTGAAGATCAAGGAGAAAATGTTCAAATTCCTTTAAGGAAAGTTTTCTTTTATGAATATATCGAATAATTACAGCATGGCATCATACTCGATAGGAAAACAAGGACTTCAAAACAAGGGAACGTGGAGTACCTTTGTGTGGGGCTCAAAGGAAAAAATCCAAGAAAAGCAAAACAGATTGAGATTGGAAGGGCGAGGGAACTATACCCTCATATGTTTTTTGAATGAAAATGATATTTTGGAGGTCCAAAAGCTTCCAATGGGGATGAATGATCTAGTGGATCAGTAAAGTGCTCAAAATCCAAAGTGTTCAAAAGTGATCGAAACTAGTGCCAAAACGTAGATCTCATCACCCTAAATACAAAACAACTCGAATCGCTCAAAAATAATATCATATGCTCTTGATATTTCATTCTAGAAATTTTCCTAAACAACTAAATTTTTTGCAGTTGAGTTGTAGGTACGCTGGTTGTGTAGTTCGTGTTAGCACTCCACCAGTTCATCAAAGGCTGAAAAGGAGATTAAAAAAGGTAACCGCATACCACTTTGACCTAGTAGCTAGCCCTACTAGGCTGAGAGAGCTCTCTCTACGAGATCACTACCAAGGATTGACTGTGTAATGAAAGATATTAGGTTAGATATGATAGGCTTAGATAGGTTTTGAGTGTTTTAGGGTTTGATGCTAGATCAAGGATGAAACCATGTCGCTAGGTCTAGGTATCAAAGGGTTTACAACGACAAAAATATAAAGGAGAAAGGAATAAGTGGATCTATGATGGCTTTAGGGTTTTGTAGGTATGGTGGTGAGTCTGAAAATTAGAGGGATTTAATGAGAATGTTCAATCATGAATTCATTAAATTGGAAGCATGAAAAAAAATATGAAATTTCCATATAAACATAGCTAAATCAATATAATTTTTCCTATGAACTGTAAGGAAATAAATTGAAGATAAAAGATATGAAAGAGGAGATATATATTATTCAATAAATATTATAATAGAGAATATACATGATCATAAAGTCACTACACATGAATAGCTAGATAATAGCTGCGACTGCATCCTTTGATTTCTGAATATGAAAGTGAAAGTACAAGCTACAAGATTACAATTATATAATATCGAAATATTCAAATGACTCTGAAAATGATAGATATAGACTAAAATAACATCTTCCCTCTCTCACTGGTCGAATCCATCAGTTGTGGAGCTGATTGCATGATAAGCTCAACAAAACCCTAATGTCTAGTGGAGGTCAACCAATTCACCTCATCATAGAAAACTAGATACATTTTACCAAAATTACATTAACAAGAATGTAACTACCCTATTTCAATATTTACCAAATCAATTTCACCTTATGAAATCATTCATCAATTACATAGGTAAAAATCCAAACTAGGTCAAACTGACTGTGAAAAATGCCTTTTGGAGAAAGTGTAGTGAAATTGGTAGAAGTGGTTTTTGGAGGCCTTCCCGTGGTCCAGATCCTAATCTAAAAGATGCTATGGAAAGCCCTGGATGTATGCTACATGATAGTCTCATAAATCACTCCAAACTGTGGCTTCTATCCCTCTAAAAATTCATTCTCTCAATATGATCCGAATATGGGAAAACTAGTTATTGCTATGCTAGCTCCCTCATCAGTATTAAAAATGTGTGATTAGGATTGTCTCATGTTAACCATTTGTGAAGGGGTTAAAGTGTCAAGTTTCATGTGTATTTTATGATCAAATTATGACTTAATTAACTTTTAAAAACTCATATACAACAAATGAAATGAAAAAACATAACCCACATCAATCACATAACATAATGGATGATAATGGAATTATCCCCTCTTGGGCTACATCTCCATGGACTTGCTTTAAATAGCTAGGCCCTCTTGGGATTATGAGTCAAATGTCGTATTAAAAGAATATTTGATGCTCCAATGGATTTTCTTACTATTCCAATGGCTTCAGAAGATAGAAAAACCCCAAAAATGACTATTCAATCTCTGAATTTGGTTACCATCTCCTCTAGGCTTGACCTCCCATCTTTGTGGCCATGGGCTTGTTTAATATACAAAGTGAAAAAATCACCTTCATATGTGCTCCAACGCCTTTGAAAACTATACCAATGTGTTCATAACATCAAATACATCTAAAAATGACTATTCATTCACTCTATTTGGCCTCCAGCTGATTTGGGCACTACCTTCCCTCCTGATGGCCCTAGACTTCAAAATTCTTCAGTAACCAAAAACACCTATAGATTTTCTCCATTGCATCTACAAGATATTCCAATGGATTCATAGCATGCCAATTTTCTAGGAATGACTATTATTGAGCCAAAATCGTTCAAACACTGCTCAAGATAGGTCTCATTAAAGTTTCCCTAGATTTTGCCTCTAAATATGGAAAACTGCCAGTTAGCTCCGACAAATCTGGAAGTGGCGCTAAATTTAGGAAATCCACCAAAACTGCCACCATGTTAACTGAAATATTAATTAATCATTAACTTCTCTTAATAAGTTTTAACTGTTTACTAATACACACTTATCCTAGGCGTTGGTATGTGGTTATATGGAAGGGTCATGTGGAGGAGGGCTGGCCCGCGAGGTTGGCACCCTCCATTCCCGCCATTCGATTTCTGCATCATTAAAATATATGTGGGTGTGAATATTTTTCAAGTCTAAGTCTATGGGCCATTGGTAAATGGCGGTAATGGCATGGGGGAGGTTATGGGGTCGAGCCCCGACCACATTGATTCAAACCTCACATATGCCATCGAAACCATAGGTTATAAAAACCTTACAAAATTCCCACCATTTATAAAACCTTTGCATACAAATTCCTCCATAATACGCCAAAGTTAAAACATATGCCATTGAAATGTAAATTAGACTTAGGACTTTAGTTTATTTAAATGCAAATTGCATATAAAATTTGGGTATATATATAATTTTTGGAATTTAATATTCAGGTTTTGAAATTAATAAATAATATTAATATATATACATAATAATATAATATAATATATGTTAATTAAACCATATGCTATATATATATATATATATATATATATATATATATATATATATATATCCAACCTTAAAAATTAAAAATTAATTTTCAACACATAAAAATCATCATGAACCCAAATTCAACCTTGGAGGACATTGGGAAATTTTCACCTTCACAAACCAAACTAGAGAATCCAATTGTGACACTTGTCACAGACCCATTGGAAAAAAACTAAAGCAGATTATCTGCATGCTGACTGGACTGCCATGTCATCAGCTGTACCTATTCTGCAATTTTTTTTTTAAATTTTCCTATTCTAAATGACGATCAACATACCATAAATTCGTCATCCAAACTAGGTTTTTGACGTAACGAGTTGCATTGGATTCCTTGTGATGGGATGATAGATGTTGTTCTGGTTTGATGTAATTATGCACACTTTGAATTTTGAGCTAGTTTTTTCCCCTGATCTAGATTTCGATCACACTTTCCTACTAACATGCTTTTGGACCCACAAAAGTTGGTTATTTCATGAGAGCTAAACACTCTTCTTTTTCCCAAGTTTTATCATCTTGATTCTACTTGGAAAAATCGCTATGAAAACCAATTGTCCATTGACATGCCTTGCCTTGCCTTGCAAATGGCTTGGTTATTCAACCATTTTTCTCCTTTTGTTGCTGACCAAATCCAACACTTGTTGGCTGCTTGCTGATATAACACTTTTTGATGTACCAAATCAATTTCTCGGTGCCTTCCCAATCAGAATCTTGTTCCTCCTTTGCACAATGAGTGAACTACATCAATGAGTTCTAACATCAGTAATAATAAGAAAATAAATGGCCATTATTTTACCTCCACGGTTCCAAATTCCACATCTGGAAGAATTCATTCGCCATATCCTTATTTTCTTGGTGTCAACACATAAAGTAGTCTACAATGGCTACAAACATTTTTGACATCTTGTCACAAACATAAGATATCCAGATTCAACCATCAATATAAAAAATACATCATGCAAGAAATAACTTGAAGACATATCCTCTTGCTCCTTCAAAGCAACTAATTTCACATCATGTGAACATCGCCATGTACTCTCACATATTGGTGTCAAAATTCATAGACCAAACACAAGTCAAAAAACATGCCTCTTCAAAATACTGACTCTCAATTCAAGCATAAGCATGTAACAATTTGATGATTATTTTCCAAAAAAAAAAATAATTTCACATATCATGAAACACTTCGTCAACATTTCCTTTTTATCTTTGGAGACAAAATCAACTCTTCCAAGTCGATATGACATGCATGTACACATAATCGATCAACACTCTCAAGTTATCAACATACATGTTAAACAAAGAAATCGACCAACACAAGTCAATTACTCATGCATTTTCAAGCACAATGAAAACATAAAAAATCCACTGTTTATACACAAAAAATCTCATGCATGTATACAATTCTTCAACTCTCTCACAAGTACAATCATAAGTACAAGAACCCCATTCATATGTACATGTACTTAAAGATGAAATGAACAATTTGTGTTGCAATAAAGTGAGTTAACATACTCCACTTTCAATCACCTTCTGTTAGGTCCCTATATTACTAGTGTAGTCCCTTATTGTTGTGAGTGTAGCCCCCTTATTGTTATTGTTGTACCACTGTAACCCCCATATTGTTATTATATTGCCCTTACATTATCATTGTTAGGTTGGCTAGGATTATATTGTGACCCCATGGACTCCTATATATAGAAAGGAGGTTTTGTCATTTGTATCATACAATAATTGTTCATTTATGTAATGTAAAGGAGGTTTCCCCCTTGAAGTGGCTTATTTCTAAGGCGTTGATCTCTCTTTTCTTCTATTTTTGGAGTTGGTTTCATAAAATTTGGTATCAGAGCTTTGGATTCTAGGGTTTCGCTGCTCCAAAAAGGTCATCGTGGAGTTTTTTTATATAACTTGTTTTGTACGAAGGTTCAAAAGCTGAAATTTTTACCAAAAAAAGCTGAAATCCTAAGGAACTTCATGAAAATTTTCAAATCTTGGTTCGCCATATTTTCAGAGATATGATCTGTGGAAGTTAGGGTTTTTGCAGGTTCCCGAATTTCATGTAAAAGAGGTGACTTTGGGAATATCGCCATAACTCTCTCTCTGAGCATCGGATTGGAATTCTGTAAAAAGTGGCCAAAACTACACGAATTGTAGTTTCCTGTGTATCAATTTCAGAGTTGAAGGAGAAAACAGTGGGACATGTGTTAATTTTTGGAAAATAGGTCCAAACTCCATGTTTCACTACGCATATGACGATGGTAATATTTTTGTTGGATTCCTCTTTCGAAGAGGTGCAAGATTAATCAAAATTTCATCTTGATCGGATGAGCTGAACATTGATTTTGAATTTATTATCCACATGTGCAAGGTTGGCCAGAGTTATCCCACATGCCTAAGAGATGTGTCACACACCCTCATTGATGAATATAAATTGGAGAGACTTGGAGGTCATTTTCTCATCATCTCATCACACATTCTCGCATTGTGATATAATTGGTTCCATAGCCTTTGGAGGCCTTTTTCCCTGACATGTGTGGAGCGAAGTTGCTATTTTCTACACTGATCTGTTTAGGGCTTTCTGTTTTCTGCGTTGATCTGTTTAGGGATTTTCTGTTGCAGCGTTGACTGTGGTCAACCCTTGGTCATTTGAACTCAATCTTCTGTAGAAATTCTGATTTTAGGAGGTTGTATGAAATTATGATTTTATGAGGTCGTATAGCTGGGAACTAAAATCGAGGAATTTCAGGTTGTTTGACCAAAGCCATAGTTTGCTGCGTTGACTTTTCTGAAGTTTTCTGCGTTGAGTTTTATGCATTGTCTGTAGTTTGAATTTTGTTGACTTGTGATGAGCTATCTTTAAGGGCTATGGGTGTGACACATGAAAGTGTTGGCTGGCCGAAAAAGACTTTGCTGGTTGAAGCATCCTGGCGACCATCGTAACACTACAATATCTCATATCTTTGCTGGACAAAAGGAATTGTAAATCTGATCTATATTTGGCTTGTCTTATATTAATCTATTATTGTATTCTATGAGCATTTTACTTTCAAGTTTATGTGACTGCTATTTTGTATTGGGCCCAAGAAATATTGAAGTAAAAGTGCATCAAGCATAGAACACCATGGTTATCTAAATTTAACATGGAATTAGAGTTGAGGTGAAGACAAAGTCCAATAGTCCAAGCTGGTGTTAGAAGCTATCTCTGAAGGAAGAAATCCTATCAAGGAAAAATGTCCTCCTCAACCTACAAGGGTTTCAAGGCTGATGATAAATTGACTGATAAGTCTGATTATCATGCATGGAAGATGTCCTTGGATTTGGTACTAGAATATCAAGATTTCATGGAATATGTACAGGGGAATATTCAAGAGTCTCCATCAAATGCAACTACTACCACAAAGACGAAGTATAGAAAAGGGGAAATCAAAGCAAAAATGATTATCCAGGATTCTATTCATAAACACTTAGTTGCTTACATTTCTAAGCTAAAGACATCTAAGGAGATGTATGATAAGATGGTGAGCATGTTCAGGGCTAGAAATGCTATTCAAATCCTCTTCTTCAAAAATTAATTGAAAAATATCAAGAAGGGTAAGGATGAATCTATTTCAATCCTATTTTATGAGGCTCAATGAAATCAGGAATAACCTCCTAGATATTGGGGAAGTAATATCTGATCGAGAGATGGTTCTTATTGCACTTTGAGGTCTCCCCGTGATTGGCATGTATTTAATACCACTATTCTCAATAATAATTTGATTCCTAATTTTGATGAAATATTGACGAGATGCACTCAAGAGGAAACACGAATGATGGAGTATGCCTCTAATGGTAATGGAAGTGACCCTACTGCCTTCGCCGCTCATGCAAAGAAGAAGAACCATGGTGGCCTGAGAAATCAAAACATGGTAGAGCAGGACCCAAAGGAAGGAAGGGAAGATGTTACACTTGTAACAAGACTAGTCACTATCCAAGAGAGTGCCCTAATATAAGGGACTCTCCCATGGATGATGACAACAACAACTCGAGAAAGAATGGCAAGAACAACAGGTTCCAAGGAAAAAGGAAGGTTCCCTTTGATCATAATGGATAAGGGCAACCTTTCAAGAGGTGAAGAAATTCTAGGTACGATGAGTCTAATGTTGTTGATAATAAGAGAAATGATTTTATTCTTGTATCTTCCCTCTCTGCTGCATCTCCAACCGACACCCTGGATGTCTGGTTAATTGATAGTGGTGCTTCAAGGCACCTCTCTGGTTATAAAGAAGCCCTTTTTGATTTGGTTGAGAAGGATACTCATTTGAAAATTATGCTCGGAGATAATGACACCTATCCCATGAAAGGGAAAGGGACTTTGACCCTTCATTTATCTCAAGTTCAAGTCATTCCGATTACAATATGTGTTGTATGTACCTAATTTGAAGAAGAACCTTGTGTCCATTTCGGCAATGGAAGACAAAAGGTTCAAGGAGACATTCATTGATGGAAAGGTACTTATCTGGAAGAAGAACTTCAAGGAAGCTCTTTCTATTGGTTTTAGAGCAGATACACTCTACTAGGTTGGAGGAAGTGCATTGGGGGCTATGTCATGTGATACAACTCTTCAAATAGATTTATGGCACTAGAGAAAGCCCTTCCCGAAGCAAGGAAGGTGGTGACAGGGATGCCTAAATATTAAAATAAATTCAAAGACCTTTGGCAGATAAGCTGGCATTAAGAGGGAGACCACAATTGTGTACACTCCTGAGCAAATGGTGATGCTGAGAGAAAGAATAGGGCCATTGTGGAAGCTGCCCGCGCCATGCTATGTTACTAAGGTCTTCTAAATTTTCTATGAGGAGAAGCTGGAAATTTTGTTTTGTTAGTTCAAATAATATGCCCGCATTCCACACTAGACTCAAAAACTCTCAAAGAAGCATTATCTGGTAAGAAACCTGATGTTTCTGATTTTTAAAGTTTTTGGTTGTCCTGTTTACTGTCATGTGCTGAAAGAAAAGAGAAGCAAGCTGGATGTTTCTGGAAAGAAGGGAATGTTTATGGGCTACATTGAAACTTCAAAGGCATATAGAATCTATTTTCCTTGTCAAAGAGAAGTGGATATATGCCACGATTTCACCTTCGATGAAGATGCTACCCTCAAGAATGTAAGAATTCCTCCTAGCTCCAAGGAAGACAAAGAAGATGAAGAAACAAGGAAGTTGGAAGAGGAAAAGGATGACCTGATGCTCGATGTTGAAGGACCTATGGATCCCATTGATCCACATCCTTCAAATAAGAGAATACCCTCATGGCTTAGGGATATTCAAGAAGATGTCGAGAGACATATTTCCCCAAGAGGGAAATTCCGTGAAAGAAAGGAGCCGAAGAGATACCAAGGGTATCTAGCAACCATGAGTACGATAATACAATCTGAGCCTGAAACATTTGAAGAAGCCATAGATATTCAAGTTTGGAATGATTATATGCATGAAGAATATGAGTCCATTATTAATAATGATGTCTGGGAAGTGGTCCCAAGGCCGAAGGACAAATCTGTTGTCACCTCGAATTGGATCTATAAGATCAAGCATGAATCTGATGGAAGTGCTGAAAAGTACAAGGAAATATTTGTTGCCTGATGTTTCTCTCAAAAAGAAGGCATAGATTATGATGATATATTTGCACCTGTGGCCCAGTATACCACCATCCGATCTATTATTTCCCTTGCTGCTACGCAAGGATGGAGTCTACATCAGACGGATGTGAAGAACACTTTTCTGCATGGATCTACACTCTAAGGTTCGAAGTCTGAGATAGAGACGCCCATGTATACAGGTTGAATAAATCCCTCTATAGGTTGAAGCAAGCCCTTAGGGCTTGGTACAAGAGGATATATAGCTACTTGATGAAGTTGTGCTTCACTCAAAGTAATTTTTTTAACGAGGGTTCCTAGCCCTATTTTTGTCCAAGTTTTGTAATATTTTGGTACTATTTGATCTAGCGGAGGGGGTTTGGGGTGGGTCAAACCCCCAATGGATTGTAATGGGTCAAAAGGGTAGCCCTAGGGTCTGCAAACCATGGTTTGCGGACCATAGGATAGCATAGGCTAAGGTGCTATAAATAGATGAGTAGATCAAGTCTAGAGGTAGGGTAATATTGAGAGATTCTAGCTGCGAACTGTTGATATTTGTTTTGGGTTGTAATTGGGTAAGGAATCCTGCTAGCTGTGTGCGCAGAGATCCTCAGTGCTGCTATGTGTGGACCTTGCTAGCTGTGTGCGCGTGTTGGGAATTGGGTCTGTAAGTGGGTTTTGGAGCAAATGAATGATAAATTTTTTTGATCGCAACTCTGTGTTATGGTCTAGATTTATTTTTGATTATAGTGATTTATTCTATTAATTTGTATTAATGCGCAGGTAGATGCAACGATAATATTAAGATTTGAGTAGTAATAATTGCTTAGTTATGCTATCTATGGGGTTATGAACTTCTCATTCTGCATGTTTACTATGAACGGTTCTGCGATAAGATTCCCTTTGCGTAGGTCTGATAGATCTTAAACAAGGCTGCCTCTATTGAAATCACCTTTCTCTCACGGTGCGGAAACCTGGTTCCAGCACCCTCCCATACTACTTCGGGTGAGACTTTGGCCTGCGCAAACAGGTCATTGCTGAAAGGGCTAGTAGTGTATATCCAGGTGGATATTTGTGGTCACCCACCTATTCCACTTGGGGCCCCACCATTGTCTCTTTCAATTTTTCAGTTTCGGCACAACTTACTATTTTTAGTAGTTTTTCGGGTCCTGAACTTTTGGAGCCGTTTTGAGGCCCTAAATGATGTGTTTTGGGAAAAATGGAAGCAACATTGGTCCATGGGCTGATGTTTCTCACTCAAAATTTTTAGTCCTCGGATAGATGTTTCTAATGAGGTATGATTTGCGTCAAATGGAGATCGCATGCCAAAGTTACATCCCCGGGAAGTTGAAACACCAATTTACCCAAACGGGGCCCATAGTTTTGGCGCTTCATCTCCTAGGGTTAGGGTTTTGGATGTTTAGGGTTTTCCATTGTTTCTAAATAATAAATAGGCCCTCGAGCCTCATTGTAACTTAGTTCAGAGGCCTGTAGCCACCACATCTCTTCTTAGAGATAGCTACCAGCGCCCTAACTAGTTTAATTCCTTTCTGTCTGTAAGCAAATTTCAATTCTTTGATATTAATGAAATGAAGTGATTTTTCTGCTGCATCTTTGTATTTATGGTTATATGTTTTTTCTGTTGCGTTCCTGCATAAATCTGGATCAGTGGTATCAAAGCAGTCTGCTTTTTCTCGATCCTTCTTTGCATGTCCCCAATGAGGTTGGGGTATAAGGATTTAGGGCTCGATTTGGTGGAACATTTGCAAGAACAACCTCGCAAACCTCGACGGATGCCCATGGGGGACGAAAATAAATATAAGGGAGTAGAAGATCCTATCAAAATATTTCTCGAGGAGGCTCTCGAAAAACAAAGGAACACGATGATGGATAACTTTTCCCAGATCCTTCAACATCTACCCACCGACGGCGCATCTGCATCCAGCAGCCACTCTGGAGGTGCGAATCCTTTTAAGGTACAAGTAAATTTTAACATTCCCATATTTGAGGGTCAAATAGATGCAGATGCTGTAGATATATGGTTGAATCTATTAGAAGGATATTTCTCGGTACATGACTTTTCGACTGGGAGAAGATTATTTTTTCACTCCTCAAAGCTACCCCCCGTGTTAAGGACTGGTGGGAAACCTACTGTGAGAACAAGGACTAGAAAGAACCTTCTCTGTTCTCGGTTATACCAACTTGGAATTCTTTCCGAGACACCATCAAGGAATAGTACTATCTCGTGGGGAGCTATGAGGACAAGTACATACAATGGACCACGCTGCGACAACAAAGGGATCAAGATGTGCATGAGCTAACGAATCTGTTCCATACCCTGCACATAAAGTTGGGTATCAAAGATTCAGAGAAATATATGGTGCTAAAGTATTGCAATTTTCTACATGGATACATTCAGAAGGAAATGGAATTCCTCGACATCTCCTCGCTTGGTACGGCATACCGGTATGCTGCCAATATTGAGCAGAATTTCAAACAGAAGAAGTGAGACTTTGGGTCTGCGAATCAAAAGCAAGGGAAAGGTGCTCCCAAACCACAAAGCAAAGGACAGAGCCAAGGCATGGTAGCTCAAGATAACATGTCGAAGCCACAAGTAAATAACTAGAACGCAAAGCCAAATAAGGACACGGGAAAGTGGTGTGAGTTCCATAAGAGCTCCACTCACAACACAAGTGAGTGTCGGGCCAAGTAATCGCTAGTGGTCGAGATGAGGGCTTCTGAGTCAGATGCATGCTCCGAATTTGAATCAGAACCTGACAAGGGGAATGAAAAAGGGAAACATATTATTTATGCGGAGCCCAACGCCACTGTTGCCACTGCGAAGATCCAGAAGGAGGAACCGGAAGATCCAGAGGAGGAGGAACGTCTCTTCCAATCCCAGATGTGGGTAAAGGGCTCCCCGGTATGGTTCATTGTCGACAATGGGAGCCAAAAGAACATCATTTCAGCAGATGTTGTGAAGCGGTTGGGCTTGCTAAGCACAACTCACCCACATCCATACACCATCGGGTGGCTTCACCAAGGACAAGATCTCCACGTCAGCCAACAGTGTCGCCTTCCCTATAGCATCAAGCCCTTCACGGATGAGGTATTATGTGACGTTGATCCTATTGATGTTTCTGATGTATTATTAGGACAACCATACTTGTGGAAGCGTCATGCTGTGTATGAGTTTCGGCCTCGCGCTGTTATTGTTACTTTGGGAAATAAATTGTACAGGATACCAGAGGTACCACCTCTTGCTGCTATCTCTTTTGTTATTGCAAAACAATGTAGTAAGCTCATTTCCCAAACAAGGAAATTTTTTTTCCTGATGATCTGCCCCCAGGGGAAGAAGAAAACTGTGGCCATGACCTCCAGATAGGGCTCCTCTGCATAACAAAAATAAATGTACAAGGTTGTGGAGGAGTACGAGGACATCTTCACCTCACCCACAGGGGTTCCTCTGCACTGTCAGGTCAAGCACCTGATTGATCTGACCCCAAGTGCGCTGCTACCCAATGGACTGATCGATAGGCGCTCTATTCTAGAGAATGATGAAATCAAGAGGTAGATTCAAGAGCTACTGCAGAAAGGTCACATTCGACCAAGTTCATCACCCTGTGGGAGCCCAATCGTGTTGGTACAGAAGAAGGATGGGACGTGAAGACTCTGTATTGACTATCAGACACTGAACAAGATCACTGTCCGGAATAGGTACCCGATCCCACGGATTGATGACCTGTTGGACCAACTCAAAGGGGCGAAATATTTCAGCAAGATCGACTTGAAGTTTAGGTATCACCAGGTACCAATTGAACCCTCCAATGTGTGGAAGACTGCCTTCAAAGCCAAGGAAGGCCTTTTCAAATGGCTGTTCATGCCTTTTGGGTTGACGAATTCTCCTGCAACCTTCATGAGGTTGATGGATGACATCTTGTAGCCATTCACCAACTCATTTTTAGTGGTGTACTTGGATGACATTATGATCTTCATCCAGACTTGGGAAGAGCACCTCCACCACATCCGACAAGTCCTCCAAACACTGCGGCAACACAAATTGTGTGCCAATTTGGAGAAGTGCACTTTTGGCATGACCCAGGTTCAATATATGGGATACATTATTGATGAAAGGGGGGTGCATGTGGATCCAACCAAGATCTAAGTCATTCGGGATTGGCCAGCCCCAACCACTATAACAGAGCTTCGCAGCTTTCTGGGTCTTGCTAATTTCTACCGGAGGTTCATGTTGGGATTCTCTCATATCACTTGGCCCTTGAGTCAAGTCACCAAGGGAGGAGCGAGAGAAAAAAATTCTTTTGGTCGTAACTTACCAAAAGGCGTTTAAGGCACTGAAAAATTGCCCTCTGCTATGCCTCAAAGGCTCACATTACCGTACTTGCAATGGCCATTTGAGATCGGAGATGTAAGGCGTTCCTCTCATCTATGCGATTGTGGTTCTTACACAACAATGGGACATCCATGAATATCACATTGAGACACGTCGGTCACGCTCGAAAAGTACCTACCTCGATGAAGAGGATAAATGAGTCTCCATCGTGCATGCTGGTCACAATGGAAGCATTACGTTTTGGGGAAGGGAGACCATCCACATGGCCTCACCAACTCCCCGTAGTTTATGGCTGCACACAAGGAAGTTGCGTAACGATCACCATCAGAAGTGGTCCACATATCTGCAACAGTTTCATTTGAACATTAAGTACAAGAAGGGTAGCACCAATAATGTTGCAGACTGTCTCAGCCGACCACCGATCGTGGCACTCGCCACTGTTCTCAACTCTTGTGGGCACGAGACTTTTGATTGGCCGCTTCTCTACGAGATCGACCCAGAATTCAGCCACACATACAAGGCACTCTTGGGGGGTACACAAGTTCCAAATTTTCACCTTCAAGATGCAATTTTATGTCACTTGGGACAAATTTGTGTTCCTTCAAGTGAGCACACCAAGATGATATGGGAAGTACACTACAGTTGATTCGCTGGGCATTTTGGGGTTAAGAAAATAGTAGCAGTACTACAGAAGTATTTCTATTGGCCGAACCTTTGAAAAGATGTCAGGAAGCACATCAGATCCTGCACTGCTTGTGCCATTTCCAAACCGACCATCAAGAAGCAAGGCCTATATACTCCACTACCTACCCCTAGTCAACCTTGGGAGTCCATCTCCATTGATTACATGTCGGGCCTACCTTCTACTAAGCATGGAAATTACTGTGTTTTTGTGGTCGTCGACAGATTCTTGAAGATGGCCATTATGGCGGCCTGTAAGAAGAATATCACAGCAGAAGCCACTGCTAAAATATTCTTTGAACAAGTGTGGGTGCACTTTGGGATCCCACAGTTTATCATATCAGATCGGGATAGCAGGTTCCTCAACACATTTTGGTCCAGCCTCTGGTCAATGCTAGACACCAAGCTCACCAAGTCCATAGCTTTCCATCCCCAAACAGATGGCTAGACAAAGGTAGTCAACAAAATGATTGTACACATTCTGTGCATGTATAATTCCAAGCATCCACGCACATGGGACGAGAGCCTTCCCTATGTACAACAAAGTTGTAACCGGGCTCTCCACAACTCAATTGGCCACAGCCCCTTTCAGGTGGGCTTGGGATTCCAGCCACTATGTCCCATTGACGTAGCCATGCAATTTGCGGCTACTCAAGCTGATTTGGCTCATGTCTAGTCAAAAGTTGACAAAGCAAATAGCTTCATCAAGCACATTCAACACATATGCCAATAGGTTAATGACATATTGGAAAGAGCTAATGCTAAGTACAAGCAACGCCATGATCAACATCAGGTGCCACACAACTTCCAGGTGGGCGACAAAGTGTGGCTACATTTGGAGGAGCGCCTCATTGGACCCCACTGCAAGCTTCACCCGCTCCGATACGGGCCGTACACCATCACGAAGGCTATAGGGAACAATGCCTTCGAGCTCAGTATTCCACCATTCCTTGGTATGCACCCAGTATTCAATGTGGACCGCCTTTTTCCTTACTTCCCACCTCTATTGGACACCTCTGACATTGTAGAACAACTCACACCAATAGAGTTAAACCCAGACTGCATGGAACAGACCACCACAGATTGTATCATGGACATGAAAATCAAGAACACTCACCAACAGAAGATCCAACTGTATCAGGTTGTCAAAGCTGGCCAACTCCTACACCAAGGAAAGTGGTTCACCAAGGACCAAGTTTAGCATAAGTTTCCTCATCTCATGGAGGAACTTAACGCAATGGGGACCATTGCTTCCTAAGGGGGGAGGAATGATCCAGGTGGATATTGGTGGTCACCCACCTATTCCACTTGGGGCCCCACCATTGTCTCTTTCAATTTTTCAGTTTTAGCACAACTTACTATTTTTAGCAGTTTTTCGGGTCCTGAACTTCTGGAGCCGTTTTGAGGCCCTAAACGATGTTTTTTGGGAAAACCAGGAGTACCTCGTTAGAAAGATCTATCCGAGGACTAAAAATTTTGAGTGAGAAAAATGGGTTGGTCCATGGACCCATGTTTCTCACTCAAAATTTTTAGTCCTCGAATAGATCTTTCTAACGAGGTATGATTCGCGTCAAATGGAGATCGTATGCCAAATTTACGTCCCCAGGAAGTTGAAACACCAATTTACCCAAACGGGGCCCATAGTTTTGGCGCTTCATCTCCTAGGGTTAGGGTTTTGGATGTTTAGGGTTTTCCATTGTTTCTAAATAATAAATAGGCCCTCGAGCCTCATTGTAACTCAGTTTAGAGGCCTGTAGCTGCCACATCTCTTCTAAGAGATAGCTATCAGCGCCCTAGCTAGTTTATTTCCATTCTGTTTGTAAGCAAATTTTAGTTCTTTGATATTAATGAAATGAAGTGATTTTTCCACTGCATCTTTGTATTTATGGTTATATGTTTATTCTGTTGCATTCCTACATAAATCTGGATCAAGTATAGGGGTTTTTTTGGCAAACCTTAAATCTGAACCTGGGTCAGGACCCCTCAAACCAAAAAATGGTTTTGTTGCTGGGACTAAGAGCATTTTGAGAGAAAGAGGGTAATTCCACAGGGTCACTGGCGGCCTGAGAAGTCTAAGCTCAAACACTGGTTTGAGAGACAGATCCAAGACTTTTCATTAAAAGAGAATTGAAGTATGAAGTTGACTGCCGAAGTGTGGAAAAACAAGTATATATTTACCAAAGTATATGATATTTTCTTTGTAACCTTTGCACATGAATTACAAGAGTGGTTGGCAAGGTTAGTAGAGTTCTAGACCTATGGAAAGAACGATCAGGTTACGTAGTGGAATCCTGAACTGATCCAACAGTTGGAAAGGGCCGATAACAAAATCACACGAACTGTAGATCACTAGGTGGATAGTATTTTGGGAGGATTTGTAACTGAGTTTGTAGTTGATCAATTCGTATCTTATTATGAAGCTGAGCGGAGATTCTTCAAAGGGTTGAGAGGTAAGTTCTTGAAAATGCTGCCGCTATTAATTAAGATACTATTGTGCGAGAAATGTGTATTGTGTATTCATACAAAGTGAATGACCAATGATCAAAACGAAAGTACAATGCGAAGCGGTAAATATTACTGGGTTAACCAAGAAGGGGACCAATCAGTATATAGTCCCTTAAAAGAGCCGCTGATGCATGAAGGAAATATTCCTCCCGTCACCCCGCGGTCAAATCCACGAAAGGAAAATAACTCTCCTACCCCATCACCACCATCAAAAGATGACATGGCCACGCACATGACGCTACAAACCTTTAAGGGTGTAGGGGATGAGGACATGGAATGATTTGTTTTATGGAAGAATTGGTATGGACTACGGAGAATGTTTCTAGCGATGCTGTAAAAAGGGCGCAATTATCCCTAGCCTTCGAGGGAAGAGCCTTGGATTGGTTCATGGGATACATGGGCCAACACACAGATCCGTCAATAAAGGAAATTAAGGATGCATCAAAAAAATAGTTTCGGAAGCCAAAATCCTACTCTCAACTGGTTATTGACTTGAAGGATTTCTGACAAGGACCTACAGAATTGGTATGGGAGGCCGATCAGCGGCTGAAGAAATTTATCACGAATGGGGATTTTAAGTAAAAAGATAGACAATACAAATAATGGTTCATTGCCATGCTATTACCAAACCTACACAGGCCTATGGGCCAACAGATGATTGATACACAAGAAAATGCCCAGGAAATTGCCATGAAGCTGGAAGCTGCACCAAGGGACGATGCCCAGTTTGGGGTACAACAAATCTAGGGCCAGTTGGAGGCAATGCACCTGGAAATACAAAATCTACGAAAAGAACATGGAAAATAAGCTAGTACAGACATTTTGTGCATATGGTGTAGGGTATCAAGTCACACCAAGGATCAGTGCCCTCTTCTATTAAACTACATGCAGGTTGTAGGACCTAACCTGTTACACCCCAAAGAGGTTGCAAGATCAAGAAGGTCCACGTTATGGTGCGCAAACTATAGAGTGGTTGGATTGCATGATACAAATCACAACCCCCACCTCGGTGCCTATGTCCCAGAACTAAAGCAACAATGGTGTATATTCAGCTCGTCTGTAGAACATGGTGAGCACAATTTTCAAACTTATGATTTGATAGTAGATAGAGGAAAACTATATAGGGTACAGGCTGACCTTCTACACCACTATCTCCCTTTGGACGAGGCCCGTACGAGGCCGGGGGGGGGGGGGGAGGGAAGAGGTGGAAGCACAGGACAGGGAAGAGGAAATCTGATCTGTTATAACTGTGGAGAGGTGGGACACTTCGCAAGGGACTTTCCGAATCCGACACGAAAATCTTGCAGATATTGTCAGTAGTTGGATCATGTGATCGAATATTGTCCTACCCTAATAGTGAAGATGCAAGAAAAACATCAAACACTAACACAGAGTGCAAAGGGTTAAGGCATAATAGTTTGATGAGGGGCCTAGTATTAACATAATTACGTGTATGGGAGGAGCTGAGGAAAAATCCATTGCCGAACCACTTATCAGAAAATCCGCTGACAAAAGGGAAAGCCTGGACATACAAAAAGAAAAAGAAACCTTCATTGAAGCTGGAAAATAATTTACCATAAAATAGGTGCCTACCTCCAAGATCCCAACATATTTGAAAGAAGACGAAGAATTAAAGCCATTCCTATTGGCATGTATGAAGTTACTACAAAACCAGAAGGTAGTCGAGAACCTCTAAGCATAGACTGACAAATGTGTGGAAAATATTTCCCCACCCACGAAAGTAAGATATTTCAACAAAATTTGTAAGTATAAGAAGAGGACTGGTCGGGAGATGCAACTAACTGCACATATTAGAGATTATGAAATGGATCAGGTCATCCTTGATCTGGGATCCGATGCAAATGTCCTGCTTAAACAGACTTGGCAGAGGATGGGAGGACCCAAGTTGGAATGGTACACTATACAGCAACACATGGTGAACCAGCATAAGATCATACTGCTAGGAAGGCTATCAAAGGTTATGGTAGACATCACGAGAGTTAAGGTATACGCAGACTTTGAGGTGATTCAAATTGTAGATGATGCGGACCCTTACCCTATGGTCTTGGGGCTGGATTGGTCTATCGACATGGGAGGTATTATCAATTAAAAAAGGCGAACCATGGTTTTTGATAATGGGGGTACGCGAGTAATAGTCCCTCTAAATATGGCAGAGGGCGAGCGGTATACAAAATCAGTACACAAAAGGGATGATGTTGACAAGATATACAAACTGTCTTCCTGGAATGAGGATTGGATCAACCCTACCACAAATGGCATGATTTGCTGGGAGAAGGACAGTGAATGTCTCTCTGACTCAGATAGGGAGATCAAAAATTGGCAGAAAAGGTTGCATGATGTATCTACCCTACGATGCCTAAAGATCACAAAGAGCTTCTGCTGCATCTCCTTAGAGGTAAGAGAGTTACCCTATTTTGATGATTCTGGTAGTGTTAAGGAATTTCTTAAAGCATTTGAAGCAGAAGTCCCAAGGGAACGAAGGATGTGGGAGCTTAACCTGGCTATGTGTGCAACCCCTGCATGGTAGTGGGAAACTCATAAGGGGACTTTCCAGGATTGGGAGGAATGTCGTAGAATGCTGATCCTAAGATTCGAACCTCCGGTCAACCTACCTATGGAGATTTTCCTTGGCCGCGGGGATCCATGCCAACACTTGTCGACATGGATGGCAGCATGGTGCAAAAGGACTTGGGATGAGTGGGTCCACATGTTTATCCACACCTTGGGACCTATCCCCACCACGTGGTATTTGGATGCAGAGCTGCACCAACGCACTCGCCACTGGGATACCATGAGGGCAGATTTTTTGGGGATGTTCAGCTTAATAGGAGGGACTGAGAAATGAGACGAAGACCTGTAGGACACAGATTCTCTAGTTTTTTATCACTCACCCTCGCATAGAAGATGGGGAATCAATTTGGGATGCGTAGATGCAGGATATTGCTAACTGTCAGAATCTCTCAATAGAAGAGTATGACGAGGACCTGTGAAATATCACTATCCCAGAATCTGAGGGTGAACGTGCAGTTGCTGGATCACCATTACAAGCAGTAGTCACTAAGACTCTCAACTTAAAGGAAGTCAACATTGGAACATAAATGCAACCCAAGATGGCTAGAATTGGAGATTACTGGGATGATGATACTGTTGGAAAAATCAAGGAACGACTCATTGAATATCAGGATTTGTTTCCCACAAAATTTTCCAAGCTCAAAGGTATTGTCAGGGACTTGGGTGTCATGTGGATCACCTTAAAACCTGATGCACATCCTATCAAGTAGTGACCTTACCGGTTGAACCCCAAATATAAGAAGAAATTCAGGGACGAGATCGATAAAATGATAGCCACCGACATCATCGAGCTAGTAAAACAATCTAATTGGGTAAGCCCTATGGTGGTTCAAGAAAAGAAGACGAAGGGGAAATACAAATCTGCGTAGACCTATGCAATTTAAATGACACCTGCATACATGATCCTTTCCCTACACCATTCTCTGATGAAATTCTTGACAACTTGGGTGGTCAGGAAGCATACTTGTTCACTAACAGATTTTCAGGATACCACCAGATTCGAATCACATCCAAGGATCACAACAAAACTACTTTCGCAATCGAATGTGGATCTTTCCAATACACCGTCACACCCTTTGGGCTCAAGAATTCCCTTGCCATATTCTCCCAAGTAGTAGTGGCAGTATTCAAAGAATTTATTCACATGTTATTTGAGGTATATTTTTATGATTGGACAGAGTTTGGATTGGTAAAGAAACATGTATCGAATCTGGACATGATGCTGGATGCCTACAGAAAGCACCAAATATCCCTAAACATTAAGAAGTGCATATTCTGTGTACCTTTTGGGATCTTGTTTGGAAATGTTGTATGTCGGAAAGGATTGATGATTGAACCAACCAAGGTGGTAGTAATCATCAATTTAGTAGTCCCCACAATTGAAAAGCAGCTACGCTCCATCCTCAGGCACACTGGATACTACAGAAAATTTATTCAAGGATACACACTAATCATGACACTGATGGAGAAACTGCTAAAAAAGGACGTCTCTTTTTTTTGGGACGAGGATTTCCAGAAGAGTTTTGAGTTTCTTAAAAAAAAGATGGTCTCTGCACCTATACTCATATTTCTTGAATGGGTGAAGGTTTTTCATGTTCATGTGGATGCCTCAGGGATTGCCCTGGGTGGATTCCTCACGTAGCTGAGGGAAGGAGACATTGACCACCCATTTGCGTTCACAAGTAGGAAAATTTCTAGCGTGGAACATAATTACTCTACTACTAAACACGAGGGACTAGCCATGGTGTATTCCTTGCAAAAATACCAACACCATCTCTTGGGGGGGCACTTCAAGATGTTCACGGATCATTCGGCTCTAAAGTACCTAGTCAATAAGCCTGTGTTGGGGGGGAAGATTTGCCGATGGTTACTACTTTTTTAGGATTATGATTTTGAGATAATTGTAAAGCCTAGGAAACTAAATTCTGGACTAGACCAGTTGACCCAAATCGAGAGTGATGAAGACCCAAGTAACCTAGAAGAAGGCTTGCCCGATGCGCAACTATTTTCTATTATGGTGGTTGATGAGCACTTTGAAGATATTATTCAATTCTTAACTATGGAAAGGGCATCGAACAACTACTCACTACACCAAAAAAGACAATTGGTCACCCGCACCACAGACTTTACCATCATTGCAGGTCAATTGTACAAGATAGGAGCCGATGAGGTGCTGCGAAGGTACATTCTGGAGCATGAACGACATGAAATTTTAGCAGAAGCCCATGGGGGAGTGGCAGGAGGTCACTATGCTGGCAAAGAAACTGCGCAAAAAATAAGAGATGGGTTGTGGTGGCCCACACTGCATAGTGACTCCCACGCATACTATAAAGCCTGTCACGCGTGCCAATGGATAGGCAGACCGTCGTGCCGAGATGAGATGCCCTTGCAACCCCAGATAGCTCTGTAGGCATTTGATAAGTGGGCCATTGACTTCGTAGGCCCCATTAACCTCCCCGAAAAGAAGACAGGTGCTCACTATATCATTACAGCCATAGATTACGTTACTAGATGGGCTGAAGCTACAACTGTCAACGACTGCATTACGAACACAGTGGCACACTTCCTTTTTGAGAATATCTTAACTAGGTTTGGGTGCCCTAGGATATTGATGAGCGACAGGGTACACATTTCATTAATGAAAAAATTAAGGCTTTGACTGAAGAATTCTAGATCCACCATGCCAAAAGTACCCCATACCATCCACAGGAAAATGGAACCGTAGAGGCCTTCAATAAAATCTTGGAACAAGCACTCACCAAGGTATTTAATGGGAAATGAAGTGATTGGGATGTGCGCATCCCCTCTGTCCTCTGGGCCTATAGAACCACATGTAATAAGCTCACGGGAAAAACACCCTTCTACCTGGCCTACGGAAAGGAAGCTGTTATGACTATGGAATACATTGTCCCTAGCTTGTGCATATCGACCTTCACGAATATGGCTGATCCTGACATTATGGAGGAGTGCTTGGTGCAGCTGGTAGCACTAGAATAAGATCAGTTCATTTCCCAATTCCACCAGCAGGTTTAGAAAGCCCGTGAAAATGCATGGCATGATCACCATATCCAACAAAAGGAATTTTTAGAAAATGCATTGGTTTTACTATATGATAGCCAGTTCGCGAAGCACCCGAGGAAATTTCGACAGCACTGGTTAGGTCCATATGTGGTCAAGAAATCACCAGTGGTGGAGCAGTTAGACTGGCTACCCTACGCAATGAGTCCCTTCTAGGATATGTTAGTGGGAGTCGGCTAAAGCCCTACCAGGACTCCACGGTGCTAATCAAATGACTATATGGCTAGAGTAGCTATACTAGGGACACTATGCGCATAGAGGATGTGCAAGAGCGGCTGCACAAGGATGGCACACAGGCATGGATGTGCAGGAGAAATGCATAGGACTGGCCGCATCGGTTGGACCAGAGTGGGCACATGGAAAATCACACTCTCCATTTAATGACATGGGTAACTGGTAATTAATGCAACAATTTATGAGGATCTCTTACCGTTTCTGTAACGATGGAAGGAAATTAAGGGTCCGATGGCCATTTCCCCCTCACAGATGCTATAAGGCTTGGCCTAATTGTTCTACAAGATTCATCTGTTGCTCATGTTTTCCACACCTTGGCCCCTCTGGTATAGCCCATTGTTTTTGTCTCTCTGCCGACTGCATGACTGAGCAATCTCCACTGTCCGACAGTAGCCATGCTAAATTCATCTTCCATGCAAGGATGACCGCTACCAACCCCAATGCACCTCCACTTGACACAACAACTGAAGAGATAGTCTTTGATGAGGTCTGAGAAGTCACCCCTGCCGTAGAAGAAATTAGCTCAACCTCAGCACCCCAGAAGGGAAAGGGTAAGGCTAAGTTGACAAAATAGGTTCGTGGGAAAAATCATACTTCCCCCCATATTCGGCACTCCACTTGAAAGGTGCCTAAGAAGTGATTGCCCGCTGCACCTCGGCACCCGCTGGCACTCGCAGCAGAAGGCTTGTAGGTACATCGTTGACCTAGTTAAACTTGTACATTCAGCGACGCAGAGCAACAACCTATCTGCCCAACGCAGATGTCATCCGTTCCTATCTATAGATGCCTCTAGTCCTCGAGGAAGTGCCCCAAAAGGGCGATATGTTCGGACAACTTCCTAACATCAAGTTCGATGACCATGACCTAGGGAACTTAGATGCTTTTCCTTCACTGGATCTGCGCTTGTACCTGGAACAGGTAATCAAAGATGGTGTTCCCAAAGTTGAGCCAATGCTTTGGGTCGTGGGATTAGCCAGGGTAGGCATCCTAAACTTGTTGCACCTTCTCCATTTTTGACGCTATAACATAACCAACCTTGTCCTTTGCCAATTTCTGGCACTTGTCAATGATGGCTTCTTATGGCTCCAAGGCCGCATACCAATTGATGCTGCCATTATTCACCACATCAAAGACATCCCAATTAATAGGCCTGACTCTCGGGATGGGACGGGTAAGAAATTTGAGCACCATATGGCTGACTACGACTGGAAGAAGTATGAGGTTGAACGCAACAGGCGGGGCTTCTAGATTAACACCATCTAGGACCTCGGGACGCACATGGGTACCTTATTTCTTGCCTGCAAATTGATGTGAAAATGTTAGGATACAATCGTCCCTGCTCACATAATTCATATCGCTGGCCAGTGTGAAAAGGGAGTCTACTTCAATTGGTCGAAGTACCTGGTTGAAGAATTTATTGACAATGTGCGCGAGGCTCAAGAGTAGGGAAAAGTGTTCTACTACTCTTGGCTGCTCCTAATAATCATCTAGAGGCTGGCATGTGCAAAGGGGCGGGGTTCACCAATCTATGTGATTCAAAGGACCCCAAACGGCTGTATATGACAAGTATAAGCACATAGCAGCCTTCCACATAACCATGCACAATGTATAAATTCGAGCTCGAAAGGCTCACACTTGGCATGAATTTCCATACATGACTACTGAAGCTGAAATTGAATAGGTAATCACCAGTTGGCCGTTAGAGTGGAAGGTCGCAGCTCTGCCAATCGCCCTAAACGTAGTAGGAACATATTCCCCCCCCCCCCGTGGTATCCAAGCTTACCATTCCACTCAACCCTACAACATAGTCCGGGCCCCCAACGTCCACGCTACAGGTGACACCCAAGAGCATTGCTGCACAGCTAGAACCAGACTCCCCGCGAGACCACCACACCAACGATGTTGATGATGCTGAAACATATGTCCTGCACACCCTTAAGCGGCCCCGTGAATTGTCCCAAGGGCCTTGGAAGAAGCATAAGGCCACTAAGATCGGCACCACCCTGGAAGTTACCCTCACAGAGGATGACCTTGATTAGATTGTTGATGCTGTCACCATTGCGTCTACTGATCGATGGAACATTTGGGAGGAACAACACAAGGTTGTTGTCGATGTTTTACAAGTTGATCTGTAGGCCCTTAAACTCAAAGCAGACACACTTCAAGAGAGCATGGATCAAGCGAGGCAGACTCAAGCGAGTGTAGATCAGGCGAGGCAGACTCTTATGGGCTCACTGGCCCCTGTTATAGCTTTGGCCACTGTTGTGGAGGTAAATCCCCTCTGCGGACAGAGGCGATCCCTACTAGCCCAGACCGAGTCTAGCAACAATCGTTCACGCTATAGTGCAGGTTCCTAATTGCAAATAAACCAACTAGTGATGAAGGCTTACCTGGAATCCAACGCTATTGCTTGTAGAGAAAGTAGCGCTCCTATTCCTTAGCTCCGGCAGATCACAATCCTCACGATCTCCGTGATCGGACACCTGCACACGCAAGAAACAAAACAAACGCAAGTGCAAAATCCAGTATATGCAACTATATTTCAGTCAGAGAAGACATAACTCACCATCATAATCAATAACAGGAGTGGAACCATAACCAATAGTCGCTTATCATTAATCAATCAAAGAAGAATACAACCATAGCTTTGACGTTGAATTCTCCTTCGGAGGGTCGCCAACGGAACACGTCTCGAAGAAGCCTGTCAGGGATGGGACGGACCTCTCTCTCTAGATGTCTCGGAAATGATCTCCTTGCTTGGATTTGGCCTTAAGGGAATGAATCAAGGCTCTTGCAGCATAAGGCTCTGATGGCTCTTGGGAACTTGGAGACTAGCTATTCAGCCATTCAGCCCTTCAACCATTCAGCCATTCAGCCATTTAGCCATTTAGCCCCTTCATCAATGGATGAAGGCTATATTTATAGAGGAGATGAGGAGATTGGGATCCCTACAATAGTGGAAGGGAGGCCTTATCCCTTGGGAGGTTCCCCATAAGGTGGAAACAAGAGGCCAAAGGAGGAAGGTCAAAACCACTCTTGATGACTCATCCACGAAGTTGTTGTAATCGAAACTTTGCCTCTTTTTAAAAAAAATTTCCAAAAGCAGATTGGCGCGGGTGCTTAACTAGGACAGAGTGCCAATTGGCACAGGCTCAATGTTAATTTTCCTCATTGGCGTGAGTACATAACGGGATACTAGCGCCAAGGCAAAAACAGGTGTTTTTAGGGGTTTGCTCAGGAAATGATCAACAGACGAAATGTTGTCCTCATGGAAAGGGATCCAATGATGGTATTTGCAAGGCATGACACTAATTATTGGTCACATAAATGACCCTCCAATGGGTGAGATGGGAATTGCAGGGACGGTGACAAATTACTGTGTAACAGATGCCCCCTAAAGCATGAGGCCCGAAAGAGAGAGAGGGGTGAAATGCTTTACGAGAACGTGTCCAACTAAAAACACCGCCATCAGAAAACCTGCGTAGAGAAGTACAACTAATATCTGAAATACATGATATATGTGGTATGGGCGCATCCATCCATAATAGAGTATACAATAATCCAGATCCAAGGTATGGACGCAGCCATCCAGTGAGGGTCGGTAAATAGACTCAGGTATGGTCGCAACTATCCAATCAGTGAGTCATGTAACTAATCATAATAATCCACAAAATCACAGCCTGGATTATAACAGGCAGAATCCAAGGTCTTGCGCTCCATCTCGACCCGAACAAAGTACAAGTTCAAGCATGCGAATAAGTGAGCTGAAGTCGAACATGCAAGAACATCGTTTGATTACCAGCCAATGATGAAAGCTGTTAACAGACACGAGATGTACCACCATTAATGCCAATGGTCCTCAAGGTACTACAGGTACAATATATGGCATGTGAACAATGAGCTGATGTCGAACACCCGCAGAATCACTCGATCGGAGGCCAATGATGAAAACCTCACGTCGAATGCGAAGAACCTGCCATTGAGGCATGCAGGCTCCAAGGTACCAGAAGGGAGTCTCTAGATCAGCTTCCTAGATAATGATCTGAAGTCGTCAGGAAGTGACCTTGATCAAAGGTGGGCCATAGTGTTTCCCACATTATCGAAACGAGACAGAGGAACATAATGTATTTGTGAATCAAGATCAGATGAGAACCAGAGGAAGGTTGTAACTGCAGAGGTCAACTTCTCTTGAACATATCAGCGGCACGACAGTGGATTTGGCAGTATTTGACATCAACAGATCAGAGGTCATGGTGACAAGGAAAAGAGCATATGAGAGGTCAAAAGGAATTACCCAAACCCACGGAGGCAAGCAGAAAACGAGATGAGATTTTCCCCAATCTGACACGAATGCAGACAAGTGCCATGTTCAAGAGCGAAATACTGCCGACACGACAATGATATTGGTTCCATTTTCCCCACCATTTCAGTGAGTACCTCTTTATTTTTACACAAGCTTGAAGAGGATACCATATGCTTGTCATATAAGTTCGTCCTTTGGACAAACCCATCCTAGTACATTTAACGAGCCCTAGGAAGGAGAAACTCAAATAACGTCATGATTGGCAATTTCCGATGTCATTTAGGTTTAACGAGTCTTACAAAGGGAGAACTCAACGTCTTTTCATGTTTAGAGAGTTTGAAAAGACAACGGAAAAGTAAAATCCAATGGTCCCTTTTCGCAAATAGTTCCTTAGACCCGAAAAGGTAGAAAACTATGTCTGAGAAAACCTCCTAGTCGCAATAGGTTAGGGTATTCCTTTTTCGTAAATAATCTATCCCAGCCCGAAAAATGGGTAAACTTATACTGGGTAGATGTCGTTTCGTGTCCACTTTAACGAGATCAAAACGACAAGGGACTCAGCAATCTTTTCATGTTTAGAGAGTCAGAAAAGAGCTGAAAGATGACTCCTCCTGGAGGAACGAGTGGTATAAAGGGTAGAAACTGGTTCCGGTAATGGTGGAACTACTCAAAATAGGTAAAGGTTAAGAGGTTGGATAACAAGACCACTTATTGCAGCGGTTCCTCAGGATTGGGTAAAACAACCAAGTGAAGGCATATGATCGGCCAAGAAGATAGTTACGATGGAGTGAGAAAACCAAGGCTCATCTGGCAAAAACAGGCTGATAAAATGGAAATCACAAGAGGTAAAATGGGAAAGGTTTCATTTTTACACAAGCTTGAAATCAGAAAACTCTGCTTGAAGTTGGTTTCATTTTTACACAAGCTTGAAATAAAGATAAACTATGCTTGAAACCGGTTTCATTTTTACACAAGCTTGAAACGGAAATAAACTATGCCTGAAAAAGTAAGCATGCCCCTAGCATGGTGACTCAATTCGAGGTACATGCCCCCCAAGCTTCAGTCCATATGAAAGGCAGATGGAGTGAAGGTTCAAGTTACGAGAGTAAGGAAAAGATTCGACTGGGATTTTACGAGAGCTTATCAAAGACTCGAATTGAGCATGAACGTGTTTCATTATTTTAACGAGGTTGACACATTAACAAAACTATCCTCAGGACACCTTGTTTCATGGTTTAAGGAGCTTGGCACAAGACAAGGAACTCTGCTCTAACAACCTTGTTTCATTTTTTAAGGAGCTTGACACAAGAAAAGGAACTCTACTCCGACGACCTTGTTTCATTTTTTAAGGAGCTTGACACAAGAAAACGAATTGTGCTCCGACAACCTTGTTTCATTTTTTAAGGAGCTTGACACAAGAAAATGAACTGTGCTCCGACCAGCTTGTTTCATTTTTTAAGGAGCTTGACACAAGAAAATGAACTGTGCTTCGACCAACTTGTTTCATTTTTTAAGGAGCTTGACATAGGGAAAAGAACTATGCTCCAACCAGCTTGTTTCATTTTTTAAGGAGCTTGACACAAGAAAATGAACTATGCTCTGACTAGCTTGTTTCATTTTTTAAGGAGCTTCACACAAGGAAAAGAACTATGCTCCAACGGACCTCATCATAATGAACAAGAAGTCATCGCTTCCAAGAGTTCCACTCTCAATGGAAGGAAAACATCCCAGAAATCTGGACCCAATGTCCCCAGCACACGATGCACGATGGCACCATCACTGAGTACAGGCACGGGGTAGGTAGCCACATAGTTTACCTGTGGTGGGGTAGATACAATGGGTGGATAAAAACTAGGAAGGGATGATCGTGGGCCAGTTGCCACATCAGGACCAAAGAACGAAAGCTGATCAATGGTCACGATCTGTCCTTCATGTGGAAAACAGACCACACGAAAAAGGGAGGAGACGAGTGCTCCCATGGCAAAGGTGTAATCACGCCTTAAGAGCAGATTGAAATCCAAGGGGCCTGGAACAACCATCACATCCATATGGACGGTTTTACCTCCCAAAGTAATAGGTAACCTTGGAAGGATCCCTAACGGTTGACTCGTTCTTTTGTTAAATGCCAAAATATTCTGCGTAACGGGCGCAAGCGGCGGTGAAATGAAAGCTTGCCAAGTAGTTGAGGATAGAAAACTAACAGACGTGCCTTCGTCTATAATGGTACTGGGCACCACCAGACCAAAGGTCTATACCGTTATCTCGAAAGGCACATAAGACGAAAGGCGATATCCTGCAAATCGACTCCAATCAAAGGAAGTGACTAAACTACTTGTAGGGGCTACCATCGAACCAAGATGGTGTTCCCCTGGTGTTACGGAAGAAGAAGGAGCATCCTCCATGACCTCCATCTCGAAGGCGGGAGGAGTATCCTCCAAGACCTCCATCACGGGAGGTGGAGGAGAAACTTCTTGTGGTATAGGGACAGGAGAATATTTCTCCAAATCCGAAGAATCTGAAGAAACAAGAAGAACCTGAGGGATGTGAGATCCACTCTCCAAGGAAAAGACCTGGTGCACCGTAGACGGGGCCAGCTCAACTGATCCCACGACCAATGGTTGGTCGGGAACAGATTCCTGAATTTGAATTTCCGGGGGAGCGAGATCGACCAAGGATGAATCTTTACCAATCGAGGAATCAACTGGTGAAGGACTCACAAAAAGCTGCTTGTAACCAGCTGGGAGGCATGGTGTAGAAACAGTTGAGCTGTCCAAAACCCGTTTGGATTCATCCATATACGGACAAAGGTGAATGGCATGGCGCCCTTCACATAACTTACAGGGATGGGTAATCTTACCCTGCTTCTTAGGAGCCTTACCAGCACCAGTTGAAGGCGTGCCCCCAACTTGACTCCCAGAAGCCAAAGGCGATGGCAGGCGACCGTTGGACCATACTTCAAGCACCTTGGGAATGCTAGGGCAATCTCGAAGAAGATGATCTCCTGTGCACAACATGCAAGGGAACTTGACTTTCCGTGGAGGGTTGGAAGGTTTATCAAGAGGAGGTGCATTAGAAGCAGCAGCTGCAGCCTTACCCTCTCTCTTATCTGACTTCTTCTTCTTTGTCTTCTTCTTCTTCTTAGCCACCTGGTTACTCGAATCCAAACTTTCACCAGGCGAAGTAGAAGAGGAGGACGCAGAAACAGGTGAAGAAGGGGAGAGGTCCACCTTGGAATCAACATGACGTTTTTCAGGCAGAGGAACTGATTGAACAGTAGCCGAGACATTCGGAACCACAGAGGTTGAGAACAACCAAACAGGCAACCCAACAGTTAACCCAGGAAGGGACAACGTTGCCATATAAGGAGCACCAACATTCCCAAAAGGAGGAAAAAGACCTGGATTCCCATTAGAGGGGATTCCTTGGTTGGTGAACTCCAGAAAAGTTGCCATCAGAAATGATCTTGAGAAAAACACCCTAAGGAAACTAACTTTAACCAGGAATATTTTGTGGGCAGTTAATTTTTTAAAACATTGAAACAAAACTCTACCGTTTCATCTTTTAAGAGTCGAGAAACAGACAAAAGGTGACTCTATCTCTTTCAATTTTGAAACAAGAGTGAAAGGACAATCGCTTGATGATCCTTTCAAATTTAAAGAGTTAGAAAAGATCAAAATGACTACTTAGGAATACTAGGCAAAGGGTGTACCAAATAACCGTGAACTGCAATATACACCTTGGTTTCAAAATGAAAGAGAAATCAACCAAGGACTTGACGTACGTGCAGGAAATCTCCCCAAATGCTGTGTCCGGTGTATCATGGGTATAGGGCGGTAGACTCAGCTTCCTATGGATAAAGGATAGAAACCTAGTGGGGTCTCCCTTTATATACGCCATGGTACGGGGAGCACAAGTCTGTACTAGTGCTGTCTAAAGCCAAGAGGCGAACGACAACTACTAGGTTTAAAGACGCCAGAACACGTCTCTAGCCTAGACCTCTAAATGTTTCATTAATGTTTCAATGCTTCCTTAGGTAAATTGAATAAATTTTAATGTTTATCTTCAATTATGTTTCAATTTTCAGGCCCTACCGAATGTCATCTAACAATCTCCTATATGCAGCTATATGAGAAAAGAAAACTTTTCAATTCGATGAATGCTATCTAGTAAAGGGAAGAGCTTCAAACAATGATGCAACAAATAACAACACTGAAAATGAAACTTTTTCCAAATTAGATGACTTTCACTATCCAAAAGTAATTTCAAACATTCAACGATGCGAATAATGCAATGTAATCTATGCAAAATCCTCTTTTTCGAAAACTATGCAATTGTAATCTATGCACAATTTCCTTTTTCCTTTTCAAATAATAGGAATGCACTCAAAGCGATTTTTAGCTTTCAATCATTAAATAAGGTGATCTAAGTTCAATGATAAATCTCAAAATACTCTTCAATGCAATGTGATCTAATGCATTTTAACAAAAAGAACACTTTGAGATGAAAATTAAATAAACGCAAATCTTCTTAATGAAGGATGAATGCAAAAGAGATGTAAACAAACACTAAGAATGAAATCGTTGTTTCAAACACTTTGTAACGAAATCCCTCAAAATGCGACAAGACATATGAGGTCAAACACAAAGAGGACTTCCAAAGCAAGAGATCAAAACAAGACATTCATTCCCTTTTACATCAAACAATCATGGAGAGAAGACATTTCAAACAATGAGCAATGTAATCTATGCTCATATAGAGAAAAGACCGGAAGGGAAAGACACACTGGTGAAGGATTCAGGGATAAAGTCTCAATTTTCACACACCCTGAAATTTGCCTGACTTTGTCATTGACAACTAGCGCGACTTTCTCACTGAAAACTAGCGCGGGTTGCTAACTGACAACAAGCGCCAATGCCTGAAAATGAAATTTTTTTTTTTCTCCCAACCAAGACCAGACTCACCACTTCAAGCAGGATCCAAAACAAACCCAGAAGCAAAGTACTGACCAAAAGAAACTTCCGAACAAGGGTAAACCCTAGCACCTACAAGAGATGGCGTGACTGTCTGGCTGTAATCCGTGCCAGACAGGGGATGGCGTGAGTGATGAACTGACAACCCACGCCAATTGGCGCGACTATCAGGGTGGAAACCGCGCCAATCAAGCCAACCATGAAAGGATGAAAATTCGGAAAAGTAGAGGTCAGATCTGATCCTATGTGGCTGAACCAAAAGCCAAAACACAAAAAGAGCCAGCCAAAAGAGCCGACCAAACAAGTAGAATAGAGAAACAACCAAAAATACAAGACAATACTCCAAGTGTTCAGTTCATAAACTAAACCAGAGATTGACTAAAGCAACTTTGATCTACTTCGCTAATGCAGAGAAATAGCGTTTTGAAGGCTATCTAGCTAACTTTAGGCTCCGTCTGTAGCTTACAAAGCAGAACAACAACAAGCTAGACGGTCCCCAGCGGAGTCGCCAATTTGTTGTGGAGGTAAATCCCCTCTGCTGACAAAGGTGATCCTTACTAGCCGAGACCGGGTCTAGCAACAATCGTTCATGCTATAGTGCAGGTTCCTAATTGAAAATAAACCAACTAGTGATGAAGGCTTACTTGGAATCCAACTCTGTCGCTTGTAGAGAAAGTAGCGCCCCCGTTCCTTAGCTCCAACAGATCACAATCCTCACGATCTCCGTGATCGGACACCTGCACACGCAAGAAACAAAACAAACGCAAGCATAAAATACAGTATATGAAACTATATGTCAGTCAGAGAAGACATAAATCATCATCATAATCAATAACAGGAGTGGAACCATAACCAATAGTTGCTTATCATTAATCAATCAAAGAAGAATACAACCATAGCTCTGACGGTGAATTCTCCTTCGGAGGGTCGCCAGCGGAACACGTCTCGAAGAAGCCTGTCAGGGATGGGACGAACCTCTCTCTCCGGATGTCTCGAAAATGATCTCCTTGCTTAGATTTGGCCTTAAGGGAATTAATCAAGGCTCTTGCAGCATAAGGCTCTGATGGCTCTTGGGAACTTGGAGACTAGCTATTCAGCCATTCAGCCATTAAGCTATTCAGCCATTCAGCCATTTAGCCCCTTCATCAATGGATGAAGGCTATATTTATAGAGGAGAGGAGGAGGTTGGGATCCATACAATAGTGGAAGGGAGGCCTTATCCCTTGGGAGGTTCCACATAAGGTGGAAACAAGAGGCCAAAGGAGGAAGGCCGAAACCACTCCTAATGACTCATCCACGAAGTTGTTGTAATCGAACTTCACCTCTTTTTTAAAAAAATTTCCAAAAGAAGATTGGCACGAGTGCTTAACTGTGAGAGAGGGCCAATTGGCGCAGGCTCAGTGTTAATTTTCCTCATTGGCGCGAGTACATTACCAGCGCCAAGGAAAAAACAGGTGTTTTTATTGGTCCGCTCAGGAAATGATCAACAGACGAAATGTTTTCCTCATGGAAAGGGATGCAATGATGGTATTTGCAAGGCATGACACTGCTTATTGGTCTTAGAAATGACCATCCAATGGGTGAGATGGGAATTGCAGGGATGGTGACAAATTACTGTGTAATAGCCACCATTGCAGATAGTTGGATCTGCCCCCTCCTTGGTGCAGCCCTTTTTCTAGAACTTGCTGAATTGTGCGCCCAAGCCCATGTATGCCCCTCCATCGGCCTTGATAATGGCTTCTTGGTTGGGGCACAACTGCAAGAATTATTGACCTCTGTTACCAGTGAAATCCAACACCACGAACTCCGAGTAAATTAGCACCTCAGTACAACCGAGTAGACTATTATAACCCAGACCGTCGAAGTCGCTCAACTCCAGGCCGTGCACGTCGCCACCATCGCACAACGGGTTGCCCTCGAACAACTGCTTAACAGGATCTGTGAGGACACGCCTGGAGCCATTCCTGCTTCTGCTGAACCTCAAGCTAAGGTTGAAGGTTTGGTCGTTTCCTTGAAGGCATCCCAAACCAAGGTACAGGTTGTTAAGGCTAAGTTCGAACTTCAGATCGCATCTTTACAGGCCAAGCTGCAGCCGGATACCCCCCTGGAGGTACACATCCAACGCACCGCATTGGTTAATGAGGCCATGACCACTATTAAAACACAGATTAGCCAGTGTTTCAATTTTCTTGAGTTGGCTATAGAATTATGGTCCTATGTACAACACGACCCTCTCCTCCAAGAGATTGATCGAGAGTTAACTCAGAAGGAGCAAGACTTTGAACAGTTGGAAGCTACAATGTCCACTCTTGTTCCAGCTTAGCATTTAGCTTTCCTGAGAACTAGCCACACACTTCACAATAAAATTATGGGGCTTCAACGCAAGAAACAGGTGCTTAGTGACCATCTCACACCATGGTCAGATGACGCCCTCAAGATATCGCAGGACTTAGACGTGGTCGTGAAACAATTGAACCAGACCCTCAAAAGTGTCACCACCGCTATAGAAGGACCGACCTCACAGAAGATGGTGGACATCATGAAAATTGATGCGGTGCAAAGCCTTGAATTTTTCCTCTGCTCACAACTTCTCTGGAACAACTCAAGGAACGGATGAAGACCTCACTGACATTGTGACTTGGGACGAGTCACAAGATTCTGTTGAGGGACTGTTGGAATGAGGGTTCCTAGCCCTATTTTTGTCCAAGTTTTGTAATATCTTGGTACTATTTGGTCTAGCGAAGGGGGTTTGAGGTGGGTCAAACCCCCAATGGATTTTAATGGGTCAAAAGGGTAGACCTAGGTTCCACAAACCATGGTTTGCGGACCATAGGATAATGCAGGTTAAGGTGCTATAAATAGACAAGTAGATCAAGTCTAGAGGTAGGCTAAGATTGATGGATGATAGCACAAACTGTTGGGATTTATTTTGGGTTGTAATTGGGTAAGGAATCCTGTTGGCTGTGTGCGTGGAGATCCTTAGTACTGCTGTGTACGGACCCCGCTGGCTATGTGCGCGGGTTGGGAATTGTGTCTGTAAGTGGATTTTGGAGCAAATGAATGATAAATCTAATTGATCGCATATATGTGTTATGGTCTGGCTATATTTTGGATTATAGTGATTTAGTCTATTAATATGTATTGATGCACACATATATGCAACGATAATATTAAGATCTGAGTAGTAATAATTGCTTAGTTATGCTATCTATGGGGTTATGAACTTCTCATTCTGCATGTGTATTGTGAACGGTTCTGCAATAAGATTCCCTCTATGTAGGTCTGATAGATCTTAAACAAGGTCACCTCTATTGAAATCACCTTTCTCTTAGGATGTGGAAACCTGGTTCCAGCACCCTCCCATACTACTTTGGGTGAGACCTTGGCCTGTGCAAGTAGGTCATTTCCAAAAGGGCTAGTATTATAGGGGTTTTGTTGACAAACCTTAAATCTGAACCTTGGTCAGGACCCCTCAAGCCAATAGTAATGCTGATCTGAACCTTTATTTTAAGGTTTTTACAGAAATGACTATCATTTTGGTTCTCTATGTGGAAGATATCTTCCTGATAGGTGTTGATCCTCTCATTCATCAGTGTAAGAGGAAGCTAACTTCTGCATTTGAGATGAAAGACCTAAGACTGATGCACTACTTCCTAGGCTTGGAGGTCTGGCAGAGGCCAAGCGAGATTTTCCTTTCTCAAGGAAAATATGTCATGAAGTTGCTGGAGAGATTTGGTATGGTAGATTGTAAGTCCGTGTTGACACTGATGGAACTCAATTCTAAGAAGTTGAGTGAAAACGCTGCTAGGACGATGCTAGAATCTCCTACCGAGTATCGACAACTTGTGGGGGCCCTGACGTTCTTAGTGAACTCCCTTCCGGACATATGTTTTTCAATTAACACTTTGGGTCAACATATGGTTGATCCTCATCAAATTCACTAGATTGGTGCCAAGAATCTATTGAGATATCTTCAGGGCACAATAAATCATGGGCTGAGATACACTGTTGGAAGTTTGAGACTCCATGGATATACTGATGCCGATTGGTCTGGAAGTGTGGTGGATTGTGAGAGCACATCTGGATGTTGATTCACCTTAGGTTCTGCTTCAATATCTTGGATGAGTAGGAGGCAGAAGTCGGTGGCTTTGAGCACTGCTGAGGCCAAATACATTGCATCGTGTATGGCCTATTGTGAAGATGTTTGGTTGTGAAAGCTCTTCAATGAGTTGTTCAGACATGTGCTAGATACCACTGTTATCCTTTGTGATAACCAGAGTGGGATTCGTCTTTATGAGAATCTCATGTTCCATAATCGATCTAAGCATATTAGGTACCACTTTGTCTAGGACATGGTAAAACAAGGCGTCGTAAAGCTCGATCATATATGAACTGATGAGAAGGTTGCATATATTCTCACGTAGCCCCTGGGGAAGGTCATGTTCCTAACCTTCCATGAGAAGCATGGAATCATGGAAAGACCCTATTCTGAGGGTCCTTCTTGAGTTGGAATATGAGCTCTGGAAGCTCTGAGGGGCTTGGGGATAGCTTTTCGGAGCTATAGGCACATGCAGGGCTAGGCTTGCCAAAACTTATTGTGCTTCTGCCCCACCATTATGATATTGAGTTTTTTTGTCTCTCTCTGATATGTGCCCGCACGTATACTACCCATGGATTTTCAAACTCATGGGAAGTACTTCTCATTTGGTCGATGAGGTGGGAAATGTGGATAGGGACCATATCAAGAGTGATGGAGCATCGAATATTTCTGTACTCTCTGTGTCTAGGATGGCATGTGTCCAACACCTTAATCTGGGATCAAGTATGATGAGGTTCTTACCTCTAAAACTAACTTTGGGTCAGTAAAATAACTTCGGGTTAGTATGTGACCCTTTGTGAGTCGATTGAGGTTCTATCCTCTAAAAATGACTTCGACTCAGGAAAAAAACTTTGGGTTATTATGAGACTCTTTTTTAATTCCAAGAGAGGTTTTTACCTCTGAGTTGACTTCGGGTCAACCGAGTGTGATGTCTTTGTGAGTCAACTTTTGTTCTGAAATAAAGAGCCAACAAATCAAATTATGGTGGGATGACACATGATGTTTGGTTTGGTACATGATGGATGTCACTTGTGGACAAATGGATTTCTCCCTAGTTGAGAGGGAGTGTTAATTTTGGGCAACTAGGTCCAAACTCCATGTTGCACTACTCATATGACGATGGTCATATTTTTTTTGGATTCCTCTTTTGGAGAGTTGCAAGATTTATCTAAAGATCATCTTTATCGGATGAGCTGAACATTGAATTTGAATTTATTTTCCACATGTGCAAGGTCGGCCAGATTTATCCCACATGCCTAAAAGATGTGTCACACACCCTCATTGATGAATATAAAATGGAGAGACTTGGAGGTCATTTTATCATCATCTCATCACACATTCTCTCATTGTGATCTAATTGGTTCGATAGCCTTTGGAGGCCTTTTTCCCTCACACGTGTGGAGTGAAGCTGTTGTTTTCTGCGCTGATCTGTTTAGGGCTTTTTGTTTTCTGCGCTGAACTGTTTAGGGTTTTTCTACTGCAGCGTTGACCAGCGTTGACCATGGTCAACCCTTGGTCGTTTGATCTCAATATTCTGTAGAAATTTTGATTTTAGGAGGTCATATAGCTGGGCACTAAAATCAAGGAATTCTAGGTTCTTTGACTGAATCCCTAGTTTGCTGCGTTGAATTTTCTAAAGCTGTCCACGTTGAATTTTCTGCGTTGTCCCTGGTTTGAATTTCGTTGACTTGTGATGAGCTGTCTTTGAGGGTTGCGAGTGTGACACATGCTACGCTAAAATTTGTCACCATGACATTTTAGTACTCCCTTAAGAAGTCTACAATATCAAAGTTCCTAAAGTCAAGCCTTGAAATTAAGAGAAAAGCTCATAAAAGTCTTAAAAACTCTTGTACTGCACTTTCTCTTAGTATTTCCTATGGTGCCGCACTTTATTGCTATAAATAATGCGGAGCTAAACACAATTTTTGTTTATTAAAGGTGCGGACCCCTGTAAAAGATAAGAAAAGGTGCAAGTAAAATCTAGAAGCTTAGTTTGAATCATTTTTGTAAGCTTCTAGAAACATTCGGTGGAAAGTCCGCTCTTTTCAGGTTCATGTATCCCATCCATTAAGGAGCTAATCCCTTTATGTAAAAAACTAATCCCTTTGAAGGAGGATTCTATCCCTTCTTCTTTGGAGCTGTAAATTCCTCTCTTTCACTATAAAAAGAGGCATAGGGCAGCCTCAAAGGGTTACAATTGATGAGTTCAAGCTTTAGTATTGTTGGAAGTGAAATGCTGTTGGAACTTAGACCCTTTTAGCTGAGATTTTATGTGGGAAATATTACATACCTGTATGTATCTTGGTTGGAAGAGTTCAAGGCTTGTCAGAGTAAAGGAAATTCCTATTCCATAGCCCAGGAAGGCCTGTATGACATCAAGGCGGACACAGTTGTAAGGCTCTTCTTATTTAAGTTAATAAAAATAAGTCTATTTTTCTCAATAAGCTGACAATTGATTGGTTTATTTTATGGATTCCTTGATCACCATAATAGATATGATTCATGAATATATCCTATACAGGTGCTATTTTATGTTTGTTTGTTTGTGACTGCAGATCTTCGGAGGCAACTCTTTCGAGCGATTGAAGGACGACTACTACAAACAAGCGTTGGATCTAAGGTAAGATTGTAAAACCTTCATAACATTTAATTATGAATCACAATATATCTAGAGAAAGATATATTTAATTGTCCATTTGTTGCTAGCTGTTCGTAGGACACTTGGGAGGTCTGTCTTCTCCACAAGAATGACTTATCCATCCAACAACACATGAAAGTGCTGGCTGACTGAGAAATATTTTCCTGGTTGAAGCATTTGGCTGACCGTTGTAACGCCACAATATCTTATATCTTTGCTGGACAAAAGGAATTGTAAATCTGATCTATATTTGGCTTGTCTTCTATTGATCTATTATTGTTTTCTATCACCATTTTAATTTCAAGTTTATGTGATTGCTATTTTTGTTTGGGCCTAATAAATATTGAAGTAAAATTGCATAAATCATAGAACACCATGGTTATCTAAATTTAACAATGTGGCACACCGTACAAGTTCTCTCTACTGAACTAGTCCATAATTAGGTCATTGTGGGAGGTTGGGCATAACTTTTTCTTGAAGCATCCAAATCAGGTCGGACCTATGGCATTCGAAAGAAGTTTCAGAGGGCTACTACATGACTGAATTTTATATATTGAAGATCCAAAATCACAGAGATACAAAATTTTTAATATAGATCTCCTCAAAATCAAGAAAAAGGTGTGTATTTTTTTTTTCCGAATTGCATAAGTATTGTTTGAAAAATTAGTTTGAAGTGATTCCAAGGGCATATTGAAGCATACATATCAGTATTGGGTTCTAAAATTCCTCCCTAAAAATAATTCAACACCCATTAAGCCCTCAGAACACTCTACTATGACTTATGAAGATGAAAAAGTGCAACATGATATATCAAAATTACAAGAGCAAATGCACCAAATTTCGCTCTCAAAAAGAGAAAAAAAAAATGAAATGGAAGTTTTGAAGAAAGGTGTGGAAGCTAAGATGGATGGTTTGAAGAATGGCATGGAAGACATGGAAGCTAAGATCAATGGTATAGAAGAAAAAGTGAAATGAAAAATGGAAGACATGAAGAATGATCTAAAAGTAGACATGGAAGGGTTGAAGGAAGGTTTAAAAAAGTTTATACAAGAAATTATTCCTAATGGCGAAAATATAGTAGAGGAAAATCATGATGAGAACAAAATAAATGTTAATCGTGATTTCATAAACTCTAATGTTGGATTTAAGACACACCATATTCCAAAGATCGATATGAGGAAGTTTGATGGCAAGGATCCCATAACATGGACACTATGGATGGAGCAATATTTTTATCTCAATAATGTGAACAACACGCAAAAGGTACGCATTGAAACTTTATATTTTGAACAAAATACATTTGTATGGTATCGATGGCTTTTCTCTTGTAAACAAATTGTCACTTGGTCAATTTTTACGAAGGAAAAGATAGCACATTATGAGGATACAAAGAGAAACACCTTCTTTAGCCAATTAATAAATCTCAAACAAAAGGGTTCAATGGTGGAGCACATTGAGGACTTCCAAAAATTGAATATAAGGGTAGCTGATATTCCATAGGAATATAGGATTGATGTCTTCATTGGGACTTTAAAGGATACCATCCAACATGAGGTTCTCCTTTGGGAACCTGATTCATTGGAGAAGACATTCATGTTGGTAAGAAAAATTGAATGTAAAATTATGGCAACAAGGAAGCCTACCACTCACATCTATAACTATGGAAGTGTTTGTACTCCTAGACATCCATAACCTACAAGGTTGACACCACAAAAATTGGAAGAAAAAAGAGAAAAAGGGCCTTGCTACAGTTGTGATAACAAATACACTAAAGGTCGTAAGTGTGCTGAGAAGAAATTATTTTACATAGATTTTGAAGAGGAGGAAGAAAATGAAAAAGAAACTTCAAAAGAAGAGGATATACACCAGGAAACAACCCTAGAGAAAGAATTAATGAGTCCGAAAATATTGTGTAATGCATTGGCAGGAATTACCACTCCTCATCCCGATTCTGTCACATTTATAGGTGTTCTTTGTGCTTTCGGCCATGCTGGTCTAGTGGAAAAAGGTTGTAAATATTTCAATTTGATAAGTGTAGAGTATGGTGTCATTACTGGAGTAGAGCACTTTGGTTGCATGGTCCACCTTCTTGGCCATGTTGGGCACTTGGATGAGGTGGAAGACTTTATCAACAAAATGCCAGTTGAAACTGATCCTCTTGTGCGGGGAGAATTTCCAGGTGGGTGCAGAATTCATGATAATATGGAAATTGGTAGATGTGTAGAAAATGGAATTCTGGAATTGAAACTACAAAACCATGGAACATATGTCCTCATATGAGATATTTTTGCTGCTAGTGGCATGTGGGATGAAGTAGCAAAGATAAGAACAATGATGAAAGACAGGGGCTTTAAAAAGTCACCAGGATGTAGCTGGATTCAACTCAAAAACCAAATGCCCATATTTGTTGTAATAGACAACATGCATCCACAAAAAGAGGAGATTTATTCAGAGATGAACAAATTATTTGAGCAGATGAAGGAATAAGGACATGTATCAAACTATGAATATTAAGAATGTAATGCATTATGTGGAGGAGGAGAAAAATCAACAAATTCTCTGGAACATTGTGAGAATTTGGTCATTTATTTTGGACTCATCAACACATCGCCTTGAACAACTAAGACTCTTGAAGAATCTTTGTGTTTGTGTTGACTGTCACACCATTTTCAAGTTATCTCTAAGATTGCCAGGAGAGAGATTGTTTTTAGGGGTGAAAATTGTTTTCATCATTTTAAGGATGGGAAGTGCTCTTGCAGATATTATTGGTGATCCCATATGAGAATGGAATTCATCTATGATTTTTTTTTATTTGGAAGAAAGAATTTCCTTTGTCTGAAAACCACTGATAGCTCAAGAAAGACAGGGAGTAGATATAAGCATCTCATAACGCTAATTCAAATAGCTGTTAAGTTTTCTACCAGCAGGGGTTCAGTTGAATATTTTTGTGAAGGAACCGACTCTTTCAAATCTTGGTGTGTTCCAGGAAGTTATTTGAGACCCCATTGGCCTATACAGTCTTAGGATTGAACCGCAGGCCCTATGAACCATTCTGCTTTCTTTACACTTAACCTCCATCCTTGACCTGGTCTTTTTAGGATTTTGAGATTGGATTTATTTTGCAGGACCCTCGAACAATATTTAACTTTAGGTGCCTCACCCAATAGATGCACTGCTCTATTCCAAACACAAAGCCACATGAAGCAAACAAAATATTGTATAATTATTTGAAAATAGGGCTTGGCCTTTGATTAGTTCCCTTATCTCCATAACACAATGGAGATAATTTACCCTTCCATGGCTATTTGTGGACATTAATTAGAAACTATTACCTTATCCGATATGATTTGCCTATACTTAGTAGACTTTATTAGCACTAAGTTAAATTTACTAAAGCTTGTGTGAGAAGATTTATCTTTGATAAGTCATTTTATTTTGGCTAGATCCATGAACAACAGAAGATATGTTTGCATATTCAATCTCCAATTATGATATGATTTTGTACTCAATGTTACTATTTAATGCTAAAATAGTGAACTCAAATGAGTTAGCTCTCCAAATTCCTCATTTTCTTTGTGGGCTCATATTAGTCTAGGTACAAAATATTCTTGATGACTCAAATTTGACACAACTAGAATTATCAGGTAAACTAGTCATTCAACACCAATGTTTGGCCATTACAAAGGTGTTAATTATAATGTAAATTGTTATGATGGATAAAGAAATCATGCATCCTATCGGGCATGGGCAGCATGGCAGATCATACAATGGGATGCCTCTGCATATGATAGATAAATGTGATCAGGTTCCACAAAAGTGATTCATTAATTTCCAGATAAGCAATATAGTTTCTTTCAGTTATAGAAAAATCTTAAACAAGAAAGCTGATATGTGGTGACTAGTCTTACATATTTTTATGCTTTTATTGTTAAACATAATGAGGAAACTCAAAAGAATAGAAAGAGATGTAAAATAAACTAAACTTTAGACCTAGCCCTAAGGAGGTCTAGTCTACACACATGGAGGCACCCAAAAACATACACCTACATTTCTGATAGTCTTAGGAGAATAATTTGTTCATTTTGGCTTGGTTTGAATTGTTATTGTTGGAATCAAAATTGTTGTTAGACCAAAACCTGCAGGCCTTAGTCTCTGCTACAATCTCCAGATTTAGGATCCATGAGAGGCGGTTAGTACATGTCGTGAAACACACGGGGAGCGTTGAACCCAATGTCCAACAATCTCCCCCCCAATGCGAGCTGGGTAAGTTTCAAACTCGAGACCTATCACTCTGATACCAATTGCTGGAATCACAATTGTCGTTAGAACAAAACCCGCAAGCCTTAGTCTCTGCTACAATCTCTAGAGTTAGGATCCACAAGGGGCGGTTAGTCCATGTCGCGAAACACACGGGAAGCGTTGAACCCAATGTCCAATAGTTATTGTCAGCCAGAAATGGTACGATTATGGGAAGCCTCAGGGACCTCACTTATATTTGAGTAGGTAATGGAATAAATAGATTTTCAAAAACATTTTTCTTCCTAGATGAAGTAAATATTGGATGCATAAAATGTAGTATGTACATGCCCTTTAATCAAGGGTTGGCTTAAAACTTGTAGAGTCTTTGGGTCCCCGGACCAAGGATTTGGCATTAGATTTATGGAGTGACAATAGAGCGAAGCTAACTCACAAATTTTTCATATAGAAAAACATAGTTTCGTTGAGTGTTTTTGGCATAAAAAATCATTACATAAATAAGAATTACAGTAAAAGAAATATTTTCATAACAACGCCTTTCGTGTTAGGTTTTTGGAGTGACAATACAACAACAACATAATTTTGTTGATTCTACCTGGCATGAGCAATCATGCATGGAATAGAATTATAGTAAAATAAATGATGTCATAATAGAAAATTATACCTAGCAAGGTGACACCTTCTAAGTATCCAGGAAGTGCAATTGGAGGCCATAGAGACTATTCACAAACTTTTGTTTTCATATAGAGGAAGGCAACCATGAGTACATTAATTAATTTATGTCCATCCTATTTTCTTTGTGTGCAAAAGAAACAAAAAAATATTTCTAGAATTCAACACTGAGAGTATACCAACCCAAACTTCTACTCGGAACCTCCCAAGGAGAAGGTTTTGGTAACTCCAGTTTATCTGCTACTTAATGAATTGAGGTGGCATAGTTAAGATAGTTGAAGATAAGATGGCTTGCAGGTCAATATCCATCATTCTAACCTCTAGGAAAGCTTAAATCAGGTTGTTAACCCAATAAGTACCAGGATACATAATGATCCCTTAACAAAATTATACTATACTTCCTATGGGCTCAGAATTTGAGGCTCTCATAAATCCTCACATGTCTTTTTTTCATGGCTGCATTATGCAGTGTTTCTTCTCTACCATACATATATCTCTCATAGATATATCATTATGTATGGATAAATTACACACTTTGAATAATACATCATATGTCTCTCCTATATCTACAAGTGTTCTGCATATGTGAAAGTGCAAGTTTGATATGGCAATTATGGCAAGCTACATAATTAGCATCTAGGAGGACAAATCCATAACTAAGAATTGAGATAAAAAAAAGGACCACGTGTCACCAAGAAGAGTTGCACACTAATGAAGTTGTCTGTGAAGAAGCACAAAATGTAAGTCTAGTACTGACCACCAACATGACCTACCAAAATTGCACTGGAAGATACTGAGTACTTTTGAGTTACAAGCATTTATGAAGTGATTTAAGCATTTAATTCACATTTATTTTCTTTATGGATGCATTGTACAGTGGCACTCGTCTACCTTACATCTCTCTCTCATGGAGATATCATTGTGGATTTATAATTAAACGTTCAATACTATATCAAATGTCGCTCCTCTCATTCCAAGTGTTCTGCATATGTGCATGTGAAACATTAATATGGTATTGATTCTAAGCTACAAAATCAACATGTGTCACATAACCATAGAGGAAGTATATAAATGTTGAAAATTAAGTGCCAGGGACTAGAAGCTTTAGTGATAGGTAGAATAATTATATCAAATCAACTCACGAAACAATAGTATTGTGAAAATTTTATAATAGTTTCATGACTAAGATCAAGGATCATCAAACTATGCACTACATGTTGTAGGTAGATATGCACCTGAAAACAAAAAACTGAATTCGAACCCCTAAGGAGAGCTGGTTTTCTTCAATCACTCTGTCAGCATTTCCCTTAGTTTACCCCCATGTGGTTCTTTAATTTCTTGGCAATTTTATTTATCAATTTTGGATAAAATTGGTAAATAAATACATTCAACAGCTTTTGATATGATAAATTGTATCTCTCGGCTTATATTTTTATCTCCGAATTTATAATCAAGGTTCAATCCTTCGCGCGTTATATAAATCCCACACTGGTTACAAGAGGGCACCTTAATATACTCCGGTCCCACATTCAATCACGGGAATTCCATTATCCATGTAAGCCATACCTTATAACCAATGTTAAACCTTCGAGATTTTGTATTAATACCGACACTCTATTTCTTAAACAAATGACTGTATAATAAACCCTCGCACTGGGCCCCACCTCTACGATCGATAGCCCAATCAAATGCACGTCGTACCTTGGTTATCGTCCGCGCACCTTCATCAACCGACCACTGTCCGATGGCTCCCCTCCATATCGACGGCGCTCAACAATATCACTCTATCTCCTTGGTCGAACATTAATGCGCGATGGAGCGCATTGAAAGGCAGTTTTGGACTTCCGTCCTGTGCCACATGTCGAAGGCTCTATGGAATCGCTCCAATTCTGGGAATACCACTCAACCCGCAAAAGCGGTGCAATATGGGCAATCCGCTTCTACAAATCCGCTCGCAGTTTCGAATAGGGTTAACCACGGTTCAAGTCGAGTTACGCTGCCCTTTGAACTCACTGACCCAGGTCTAACCTCGGGTAAGTTTTCCAACTAACAGAAAAACTGTTGTAATTCTCTTTCGGCGGGATTTCGCTTCCACCAACAGAGTTGACGAACAAATTTAGGGAACAGTAGACAGAGGGGTCACGAAGCCTGTGGGACCATTAAATTCGACAATTTTTATATATATACGGAGTTCAATCGCTTCACAGTTAGAAAAAATTCTTCACAATTATCAATTCAGATAGTTTGGAAATCAACAGGACTTGAAGTCTATTCAACCGGAAGCAATTGCTCAATACACAGAGTTTTATTTTAGAAATATCTCCTTTCCTCCTCCTCCTCTCTTAAAACATTTGAGGGATTACATTTATATACAAAGACATTTATCTGTTTGGTTCCTCTGCAAGGACCATTTAGGAAAACCAAAAGCCTAATTACAATTATTCAATTAACTGAAACAAGACAGATAGATTGAATCCAAACCTATTCGACTTCTATAGACTCTAACTAGTCTAAATGAAACAGTCAGCTGAGGTATTGACACCTAGCTGTTACAATTCGATGAGTTCGAACTCCCCTAGCCACAACATGTGGAAAAAACCTCCTACATTGCTGGCTAGTGTCTAATGCCCCTGCATCAGACTCCCGAGGGAAAATTTCTTCATGGGCTCCTATCCATGAGCTCTTCCACTGATTTGCTTATCTTCTACAACATTCCTTCAGTGATCCAAGTGGCATCTTCCTCTAGCTTGTCCTTCCATTTGATCAAGCACTGAAAGTACTCTTGTCCTCTAGTCTTCCTGAATACTCTTTTGTCCAATATCTTCTCTGGTTGCAATGGTTGTGCTGGAGGTAGCTGCTTTTCCCACTCAATCTGTTCCTTGTCTGCTGATCTTTCTTCTTCACCATCATCTTCATACTTGTACAAATCTGCAACATTAAAAATGGGAGATATTACAACATCAGGAGGTAATTCAATCTCGTAAGCATTTGCAGAAAACTTCCTAAGTATCTTGCATGGCCCAATCTTTTTGAACTTTAGTTTGTTATACCGCTTCTTTGGGAATCACTCTTTTCTCAGGTGTGCCAAAACCTGATCTCATACTTCAAATGAACTTCTTTTCTGCTCAAGTCTGCGCTGCTTTTGTATTTGATGCTGCTGCCTTGTAGTTGTTGTTTCACTTGTTCATGTATGGCCTGGATCTCTGAAGCAAATTCCTCACCATCAACACTTCTCAGCTCTGCCTTTCCCAGATTTCTCAACTCTAATATTCCTCTGGGGTGCATTCCATAAACAATATGAAATGGACTCTGCCTTGTGCTCCTGTTTGGTGAGTCATTATATGCATATTCTGCCTGGGGAAAAATATGATCCCACTGCTTGGGATGCTCTCCTACAAGACTTCTCAACAAATTTCCCAGACTCCTATTCACCACCTCAGTTTGTCCATCAGTCTGGGGATGATAAGCTGAGCTAAAAATCAGTTTTGTACCAAGTTTCTTCCACAGTGTCCTCCAAAAATGACCCACAAATCTAGTGTCTCTGTCTGAAAAAATACTCTTGGGAAACCCATGCAATATAACAACTTATTTGAAAAACAAGTTAGCAACATGGGTGGCATCACTAGTTTTATAGCATGCAATAAAATGTGCCATTTTGGAGAATCTTTCCACCACAACAAAGACTGCATCATTCCTTCTCTGAGTCTTGGGCAATCCCAGAACAAAATCCATACTCACCATGTCCCAAGGCCTGTCTGGAATAGGCAAGGGAATGTACAATCCTGTATTCTGGCTCCTTCCTTTGGCATATTGAAAAATTTTGCAATTCTTTACAAACTTGTCCACTTTTTCTCTCATCTTGGGCTAGTAATAGAAATGACTTAGCTGCTCATAGGTTTTATCAGTACCAAAGTGTCCAGCAAGTCCACCACTATGCTTCTCTTTGATCAAATTTTCTCTCATGGAGCATTTTGGTACACACAGTTGGCTTCTTCTGAATAACAAGTCCTCCTACAAGAAATAATCTAGCCACTGGCTTCTATCTGTCAAAATAGGGTTACTACATGCCTCAAATGCTTCCTTAAAATTTGGATTTTTTTTATACAATTCCTTGAGAAAGTCAAATCCTACAACTTCAAAATTAGTTTCTTGAACCAGCATGTGCCTCCTACTCAAAGCATCAACTACTTTATTGGCTTGGCCACTTATATGTTTCAAAACAAAATTAAAACCTTGGAGATACTCAACCCATTTGGCATGCTTATGTTTCAGCTTGGGCTGCTGTACAATATACTGCAAAGCATGATTGTCAGAATACAATACAAATTCCCTGGACATCAAATAATATCTCCTCTTTTTCAGCGCCTGAACAATTGCATAGAATTACTTCTTATAAGAGGAATAATTTCTTCTGGTGTCATTTAGATTTTCACTGTAATAGGCTACAGGCCTATCATCCTGACTCAACACAACTCCAATGGCCTCTCCACTGGCATCACACTTCACTTGAAACGGTTTGGTGAAATCAGGAAGAATCAACACAGGCTTTTCAGTTGTCTTTTGCTTCAAAAAGTTGAAGTTTATTTCTGCTTCAGCAGTCCACTTAAATGGTTGTTTTCTCTTCTTTATTGTCTCAATGATGGGTGCATTAATCTTACTAAATTTTCTTATAAACTTCCTGCAAAAAATGGCAAGTCCATGGAAACTTCTTACCTCAAAAACATTCCTGGGTGAAGGCCACTCCACAATTGCCTTAAACTTTTCTGGGTCCATCTTCAATCCTTCTGCAGAAACAACAAAACCCAAATACACCAACTCTTCCTTCATGAATGAGCATTTCTTCAAATTTATCAGCAGTTTCTCTTGGTGCAGCTTCTTCAAGACATGATTAATATGACTTAAATGTTCTTCTTTAGTTCTACTGAAAACTAATATATCATCTAGATACACTATCACAAATTTACCAATAAATTCCTTCAATACTTCATTCATAAGTCTCATGAAGGTACTAGGTGCATTTGACAACCCGAAAGGCATTACCATCCATTCATATAATCCTTCATTTGTTTTAAAGGCATTTTTCCACTCATCACCCTCTCTTATTCTAATCTGATGGTATCCACTTTTAAAATCTATCTTTGAGAAATATTTAGCACCACTCAAACAATCCATCAAATCCTCAACTCTGGGCAAAGGGAATCTGTACCTGATTGTGATCTTATTGATTTCTCTGGAATCAGTACACATCCTCTAGCCTCCATCTTTCTTTGGGCTCAATACTGCTGGTACTGCACATGGACTCAAACTTTCTCTGATCAGCCCCTTGTCCACCAATTCCTGTACTTGTCTCTTGATTTCCTCATTTTCTGTGGGAGTCATTCTGTAGGCTGCCTTATTTGGCAGATTTGAACCAGGGATAAAATCTATCTGATGGTTGATCTTTCTCACAGGTGGCAGCTCATCAGGTAAATCATCCACAACAATGTCACAATAATTGTCTAACATCTCTTGGATTTCTATTGGAAAATCAGAAATCTTTGTAGAAGTAAGAACTACTTTAGGTTTGCAAACTAAAGCAAATCTTACCTCTTCTTCTTCTATCTACTGCAGATATTCCTTCCCGCTCAGCAACAAGGTCTTTGGATCAATCACTCTGCTGGATGGCTCTCCTTCTTCCATGGGTATCGATGTATGATGTACCCCATCCTTGAAGAACTTGTAAGTGTTCTTCTTGCCATCATGCACTGCTGCTCTGTCAAACTGCCAAGGTCTACCCAGCAGTATATGACACACATCCATGGGCATTACATCACACAAGACCTTATCTTTGTATTTGCCCATTTGCAGCTCTATCTCACACTATTCTTTTACAACCAGCTGGTGCCCTTTATGCAGCCAGGACACCCTGTAGGGAGTTGGATGCTCCCTTGTCTTCAACTTCAACTTCTCTATTACCTTAGTGGAAACCAGATTGTCTGTGCTGCCACTATCAATGACTAGCTGGCAGCATTTCCCTTGGACTTTGCATATGCTCCTAAACAAAGTCTTCCTTTGTGCAGGCTCAATGACCTCTTTAGCTTGCTTCAACAGGACCTTATTTACCACCAAGGAATCTCCCCTCTCTGGAAGAATTTCTTCTTCAATTTCTTCCTCTTCTCCAGCCTGGGCAACAACAACATTTCTTGGACCAACACCCACATTCTCTGGACACTCATAGTGCTTATGTCCCACTTGCTGACATCTATAACACGTCAATTCTCTACCTCTGCCTCTGTCTCCTCTTCCCTTACCTCTATAAGAACCCCTTCTGCCCCTTGAATCATCCTCTGTAGATTCATTCTGAGGTGAGCTACTGTTAGCTCCATCCATGGGTGTAGTAGGCTTTCCTCTACCACCCTGACTTCCCTTTCCACGGAAAGTACCTCTCTTCTTGGCAGACTGTTTCCTCAGGAGTTTCTCCTCTGCTTTCAAGGCCATCTGGTAGGCCTCTTCCACTGTCTTAGGAGACAGAAGACCTATCTCATCTTGGATCTCCAGTCTGAGACCATTTACATATCTGGCAGTCTTCTCTGGTGTGTCTTGAAATTGTCCAGCTCTTATGCTCACTCTCTAGAATTCCTTTGTGTATTCCTTTACTGTCAGCAACCTCTGTCTCAGATTCTGAATTTTCTTATACAATGTCAGCTGATAATCACTAGGAAATAATTTACCTTTTAATTTAGCCATCATTCTAGTCCAACTTTTGATAGGTTTCTTGCCAACTCTCCTCCTTTCTGCCTGCACTCCATCCCACCAAAGTGCAGCATGTCCCTTTAGTTTTGTCACTGTAAACTTGACCCTTTTATCTTCGCTTATTTCTTCATAGTCGAAGCACTTGTTCATTTCATTTATCTAGTCCACCAGTTCCTCTAGATTCAATCCCTCTGCATAACTCGACAATTCAATTCTGGGCTTAACTGCAGATCCCAGAACAGTTCTAAGGAGCCTCATGTCAGGAGGAATCTCAACATTTTCTTCCGTTTCTTCTATCTCAGGTTCAATGATGTCTTCAGGATCTCTGGGCTGTCTTCGCTCCATGGCATCCATTCTGGCTTCAACCCTCTGCAACATCCCCAACACCTCTGCGTTGGCAACATGTCTCCTTCTGTCAGCACCTCTACCAACTCGGATTTCCATGTCAGCTCTTTTGCAAAAACAACTCAGAAACAACGGCTTTGATATCACAAATGACATCAACAAAATGAATTCAGACTCCTAAGGAGAGATGGTTTGCTTCAATCGCTCTGTCAACATTTCCCTTAGCTTACCCCCACGTGGTTCTTTAATTTATTGGCAATTTTATTTATCAATTTTGGAGAAAATTGGTAAATAAATACATTCAGCAGCTTTTGATATGATAAATTGTATCTCCTGGCTTATATTTTTATCTCCGACTTAAAATCAAGGTTTAATCCTTCGCGTGTTATATAAATCCCACACTAGTTACAAAAGGGCACCTTAATATACTCCGGTCCCACATTCAATCGCAGGAATTCCATTATCCATGTAAGCCATACCTTATAACCAATGTTAAAACTTCGAGATTTTGTATTAATACCGACACTCTATTTCTTAAACAAATGACTGTATAATAAATCCTCGCACCGGGCCCCACCTCTACGATCGATAACCCAATCAAATGCATGCCGTACCTTGGTTATCGTCCGCGCACCTTCATCAACCGACCATTGTCCGATGGCTCCCTCCATATCGACGACACTCAAAAATATTGCTCGATCTCCTTGGTCGAACATTAAAGTGCGATGGTGCGCATTGAAAGGCGGTTTTGGACTTCCATCCTGTGCCACGTGTCGAAGGCTCTATGGAATCGCTCCAATTCTGGGAATACCACTCAGCTCGCGAAAGTGGTACAATATGGGCAATCTGCTTCTGCAAATCTGCTCGCGGTTTCAGATAGGGTTAACCACAATTCAAGTCGGGTTACTCCCCCCCTTTGAACTCACTGACCCAGGTCTAACCTCGGGTAAGATTTCCAACTAACAACAAAACTGTTGTAATTCTCTTCTGGCGGGATTTCGCTTCCACCAATAGAGTTGACGAACAAATTTAGGGAACAATAGACAGTGGGGTCGCGGAGCCTATGGGACCATTCGATTCAATTTTTTTTATATATATACAAAGTTCAATCGCTTCACAGTTAGACAAAATTCTTCACAATTATCAATTCAGATAGTTTGGAAATCAACAGGACTTGAAGTCTATTCAACCGGAAGCAATTGCTCAATACACAGAATTTTATTTCAGAAATCTCTCCTTTCATCCTCCTCCTCTCTTAATACATCTGAGGGATTACATTTATATACATAAACATTTGTCTGTTCGGTTCCTCTGCGAGGACCGTTTAGGAAAACCAAAAGCCTAATTACAATTATTCAATTAACTGAAACAAGACAGATAGATCGAATCCAAACCTATTCGACTTCTATGGAATCTAACTAGTCTAAATGAAACAGTCAGTTGAGGTATTGACACCTAGCTGTTACAATTCGATGAATTCGAACTCCCCTAGCCACAACATGTGGAAAAAACCTCCTACATTGTTGGCTAGTGTTTAATGCCCCTGCATCAGCACCTCTCATAAAATTATTGAGCATTTCAGGACAACCTGACATCCCATGCCACTAAGAAAGGAAGATGGTTTATCTTTTAATAAACAACTTTTTGCTCCAGTTTTTTAGACTTCCTTCCACTCAGGCTCCATCCCACATACCAAAATTCCAATAATTCCCATAAAATAATCTCAGTTGTTCACTAAGTCTTCAAATACACATCCAAGCACTTTATATTTTCATATTAGGTGAACCTAATCCCACACTATCAATCTTCCCAAAGTAATCTAAAGCAACAATAAGTATTTTTCCTCTAGCTCTCAAAAGTATGCCACCGACATATTTGGTCGAAAAAAATTCAAAGTCATTAGGGCAATTTTGAGGAAAAAAATGGGCCTTCTAGGAAAAATGTACAACTAAAATAAAATTTATAAGAACCAATAGGATTCAATATGATGATGTCAACCATGGGGGATGATTCACCTTTCTTGGAGTAAAAAAGTAAAAATATTAAAAAATAATATAATAATAAAACTACTTTTTCAACTCATATTTTCAACTTATCTCCCTAAGGGTTTACTCAAATTTCGAGCGGAAATATTTGTTGGATGCAAAATTTAATTCCTCATCCAAGGAGTACCCATGTTGCATACTTTTGATGAACCCTGATACATGAAAAATTAGAAATACATAAAAAAATGTGATTGCAATCATATTTTTTATGTATTTATCATTTTTTGTGTGGAAAAGTCCATCAAAATTATGCAACATGGCTACTCCTTGGATGAGGAATTAAATTTTACATCTAACGAGTATTCCCGCTTGAAATTTGAGTAAACCCTTAGGGAGATAAGTTCAAAATACGAGTTGAAAAAGTAGTTTTTTCTTTTTTCCCTCTAAAATTTGATTATGTAATCAAATATTATTTTATTATTTCCACCATTATTTTATAATTTCCTTAGGAGGCCCATTTTAGACCTCAAAACTCCCCTAATGCATAGCACTCTCTTGTAGCTCTAAGGCCTCCAACACTATTTCCAATAATAATTTTAGAAACCCACTTTGAATCATGCAAGAAGTCATGTCAAAGTAGATCCCAAAAGATTCCTAACTTGTTTTTGAGTCCTTAAAACACAATGAGGCCAGCCCTACAACTTTACTGAACCCAATCCCACCATAGGAAAATTCCTATGGAAACAAAATACTTCAACTCTTGTTATAAATTAAGATAATTATTTTAAATAGTTCTTTCATTTCTTTGATAATCCCTTCACTAAATCCTCAACAAAAATGTCCACAAAAAATTCGATACCATATCCTGAAGGTCCTTTGTAACAACTAATTTTCACTGGTTTAATGAAACAGTCCTCAAAGTCTTCCTTATGAAAGGTAAATTTGTCTCCTATAGATGCTTTAAAAAAAAAATTAGACCTCAATTACCATATGAGGTTCATCTTGTAATATGTCTATTTGATACTCAAATATATATTCAGTGTGGACTACCAGCTATAGAACCCCCTTTGAAAGCTCATCTCCAAATATATTAAGTTCCCCTATCAATGGGAAGGAATGATATGATGGAGAAACTATGTTCCATGAGCTTGACCTATTCCAGAATTGGCTGCAGTTTTAGGTTCTTGTCCCGTAGCTTCCTTTTATACATTTTTGTATCATCTCAGAATCCTCATAGACCTCCATCTTAGTGATCCCTTTGTCTACTGCCAATTTTAGTAGGAACTTCAATCTAGGCAGCTCAACATAATTGTTTTTTCCCATGCCCGATTTGAAGACCAAAAGATGTTTATCAATGATATACAAATTTCGAACATCTTCTAGCATGACAAACACAAAATTTGTCTTCACTCACTTAAAAAAAGAATCCCAAGGACATTGAAAAAACTAGGAAAAAAGTGTCTTTATTTGTACCACTTCTGCAATAGTCACCCTTTTCTATTATTCATAAATATGTTTGCAATGATCAATGCCTTGAGAGTTGTCATGGAAGAAAATGATCATACCATCATCCTTTGGAATTTTCCAAACAATGTTAATGTTCTTGAAATGATTCATAAAATGGTGGAAAAAACTATTGTTGTTATCCCTTTGATCTAAGTAGATTGACTGGCTCTAAGGTCTCCAATCCTTGATATCAGTCATGAATCTATCCTTTAATAAGGAGGTCTCAAAGGCTATTCTTCCACTAGCTTTAGGTTAAGAATCTTGGCAAGAGGCATCCTAGTTAGACTGTAAAAGAAATGGATTGAAGATAAATCTATCAGAAGATAGATCTCTTAATATTATTGCACTTAGATCCATTTGGTCGGCAAATAAATCTAGCATATTCTAGGAGGAGTTTCCTCCATTCCATGGTCAACCACAAATCAAATACCTCTATGATGGAAATTAAATATACAACAAAGCCAAAAGTCCCTCTTTGCACAATGGTCCATCCTCATCATGAAGATTCAAAAATCCATTCACATCATTGGTATTGCCAATAGACACCATCATTAAAAGATGGAAGAATAAAACATATAGCCAACATGTGTCATGATAAAAACATGCAACATAATGAAGGAAACAGAATGATAAGAGTATGAAAATAGAGCATTCTACACAGAGGGAAAAATAGACAAGCAACAGTAGACATAGACCTTTCCTCTCATATATTCAAAAATAATGATTATGGTATCCTTTAAACTCCCCTTCAAGTTCTCCATAAACCATAGCCATGAGTTGCAGGACTATTAAGACCCTGCCTTAGGCCTCTCATGAAAAAATCCCTACAAATGTGAACTTTTGTAAAAGAATTTTCACTAAGCATACAAATGCTTCATGAGATTTTTTTTAATGGTGAGAGCACTCCTAGTCCCCCAAGAAAACCTCTAGGCTCACTTAGGGAGTGATTTAAGTTCCTCTTGTTCATTCCAAAAGCACTAGAGATGTGGACTTCATAGAGTGCCTCCCATGGAGGCATGGAACACTCCTTCATACCCTAAAGATTGATCCCAAATAGGTTTGTCACAAGAGTGTGCTATCAAAGGTTCTTCCAAGACTCTCGCACTGAAAACACTCAAAGAGGTCAATAATCAACAATTGTGGGAACAATTTATTTAAGCAGAAATACAAAATTCAAACTGAGCAAATAGAATGAGGTAGCAACAAAAGAGAGTTGCTCACTATTGTAATTCAAATGTATGCATGCAATATGAAGGAAGACCATAATGTAGAATAAGGTCAATGTATCTCAATTATTCTACCTTGGGCCCCGATAATCAAAATCAAGAAAAAATATATATTAATAAGGTCAATGTATCTCAATTATTCTACCTTGGGCCCAAATAATCAAAATTAAGAACAAATCTATATGACTAGAACCAAATGGTCACAAGGCTCTCGAGACACATGCACAACAACCACCAATAGTAATCAATCTCAATTAATTGACAAAGAAACTCAATTTCTTGACTATGAACTCTATACTGACTTTAGCATCCTTTACTTTCAAATCTACAAATCATTCAAAGTGACGAGGCCTTCAAAATTTGCAAGATTCTTAAATTAATATTTTACAAAAAATAATTGGGAGTGAAGAATTCCTAGAGACATTCTATACACATATATTTACATTTTATATATTATAATTCACATATTTTCAATTAAAATGGGCTTGTACAATAGGACCTAACTCATTGGAAAAGAAAAGGTGGTGATATTCCCCCTACCCCACCCACCATAATTACCAAAAAAAAAAAACATTTTATCCCCTTATAATCCACCATGGTTGTGAAAATGGAATGAATATTATGATAAATAGAGTTCTTAGCATTAGTGCCAACACCTTAAAAAAAAATGTATAGAATGTCAAATTAGTTGTGGAGAATGTAGACTTTAATGCTAATAATAAGCAATACGATATTATTAAGAGCTTACAAATGTGATTCATAGTAGATTGTAACATCAAGGATTTAGTATAAGTCTCAAAAATTTGTAACTATTTTGAAGTTACAAATTCAAAAGAAATAACATGAAGTAGAATAGGAAATGAAATTGAACCAAATAACATCAGCCATTTAGCAATTACAAAAGTTATGAACCAGATTGGAAGGTGTAGAATATGAAATGTAATAGGTCATCATCACAAAAGAGCTATATCATGTATATAATAATGTCTAGAAGATAGGCCGTGTGCCAAATTTATAAAATAGATACTAGAAACTGAAAAACTAAATAGAGTTTAAGTCTACGACAAGTAATGAAATAAAAGATAAAAATAAAAATAGAAACAACTCTACTATCAATTCCTCATTTTTCTTGCCATGAGAAATTATCAAAACTCTAATAAGAAATGAATGAAATGAGTTGAAAGCAATTGGAATAAGAAAAGAAGATGGATTGGATTTTTTATAAGCTCTAAACTAGCCTCCATAGTGTTAGGAGCCTACTAGGGCCTTCACATAGTCCAAAATATTTTTATAAAAAGGAAATAATTAGTCTTGTTTCAACCATATGGGGAGTGTTCCCATGAGTGCTAGCAACATTCTTGGGAGCACTTGGAGGTTTAGCTGCCCAAGTCAATCACACACTCCTACAACACCATATCCAACACAATAACAAGAGGGGAAAGTGAACTCCCATATAATATAGGTTTCTACTAGGCCCTCCACATTTTTCCCCTAACAAATTTTTCTTGGAGGCTCAAATGAAATTCAACCTCAAAATCTGACTTTCAGGCTTTCTCCAAAGGGACTAAAGAACAACATATGATAAATATCCAATATAATCCCATGAAGAGATTATTATATTACATTTGAGTTGCTAGGGTTGGGATCTGGAATGATGTCCTAGAGGTTTTAAAGACGGAAAAAAAAGACAAATCACTATAAGTGGCAAAAGTTTGCCTTACAACTATTTTGGATAGGGGAAATAGTGAACAATTTGATTGGACAGAAAGAAAGCATTTTGAGCTTTATGTGTTTTCCAATCAACAAAAATAAAGCATTTTGAGATTTATATGTTTTTCACAATTCAAAACCATGTTCTTATTGTTTACTGCCTTGATTATTATTTTCATGACACAAATTCCATTAAACGAAGTTGATGGACATTGAGCCTTCTTATGAGGAGGAAAATTTTCAACAGGTTTGGTGGAGGAGTATTCATCTATCATGAAGAATGATGTCTGGGAGGTTGTTCCATGACCTAAGAAGGAAAAATTGTAGTTGGATCTAGATGGGGGTACAAGTTGAAGCATGGAGGAGATGGGAGTGCTGAGAAGTTCAAGGCCAATTTTGTGTCCAAAAGCTTCTCACAAAATAAGGGCATAGACTTTGAGGAGACATTTGCCTGAGTAGCACAATATTCATCCATCAGGACTATTCTAGCACTTGTAGCATAGATGGGGTGGAATATCCACCATATGGATGTGAAAACAAAATTCCTTAATGGAGTTGTGAGGAGGAGATATATATAGAGCAGCCAAAGGTGTTTGAGCAGTTCAATGGAGACACATATGTGTACAGGCTGAAGAGATCTATTTATGGGATCAAGTAAGCTCTGAGATCATGGTACACTTGGATTGAAAACTACATTTGAGGATTGGGATTCACTAAGAATGAGGTAGATGCCAACCTGTACTACATCATGGTTGGAGGGCTTCTGCTCATTCTAGTTCTATATATCGATGACCTTATATTGACTGGAGATGAGAGCTTGATCTGGGATTGCAAGGAGGAACTTGCAAATGAGTTTGAGATGAAGGATATGGGGTTTTTTCACTATTTCCTAGGCTTGGAGGTTTGGTAGGGTGACAGTGATATATTTGTGGGACAGGGAAAGTACACAGTTGTGATTCTCCAGAAATTTCATATGCAAGATTGTAGGCCCATGGCCACACCTTTGGTCACAAAATAGAGGAAGATGGGTACTACTACAATAGAGCGAGTGGATCTTAGAGTATACAAGCCACTCAGTGGATTGTTGATGTACTTGGTCAACCCACGACTTGATATTTTTTTTTTCAGTTAGCCAACTAAGTTAGTTCATGGTTGAACCAACTAGAGTGCATTAGGTTGCTGTAAAGCATGTGTTGAGATATCTCAGAGGCTCAAAATACTATGGATTGTGGTACAAACAGGTTGATTGAGGCTTGAGGGATTCATTGATGTAGAATGGGAAGGGACTTGCACAGACATGAAGAGTAATTCAGGTGGCATATTCAACATTAGGTCAACTACAATTTCTTGGTAAAACAGGAAGCATAGATCAGTTTCACTTAGTTCAACAGAGGTCAAGTACATGGTTGCTAGTCAGGAAGCTTGCAATTCTATTTGTATTAGGAAGTTACTTGTGGAACTTTTCAGACAGAGGATGGAGCCTACCATGATACATTATGATAATCAGAGTTGCATTAAACTCTCTAAGAATCCAATGTTTCATGATCAATCAAAGCATATCAAGATCTTGTATCACCATCTTAGAGATTGTGTGTAGAATGGAATAATCAAGCTACAGTACATTCCAATAGTGGAGCAAATGATAGACATCATGACCAAGGCATTGGAAAGAGGTAGTTTTGTTCATCGCATAGATAATCTAGGAGTTGTAAAAAATCCCTTAATTGCTAAGAGGGAGTGTTTAAAAGTAGCGAAGGAATGGTTTCCTTGATCTGTGTCTTGATTCAAGGAATCAATTTGGAGATCTTACGCATCTATGAGTTCTAGTGATGAGTACTAGTTCAAGAAGTAGTTTGACTAGTGCGAGTTTGTTGAGGATGAGTTATCTATCCTCTAGTGTGAGTTAAATTGGGAATTGAGTGAATAAGTGGAGTTATCCTCCTAAATTTTAGGAGGATTCAATTAACTATAAAATCACAAGTTCAAATCCTAAGTTAGAAAACTCACTAACAATATCCTAATCGAAAAGCTTATAAGGATATCAAAGGCACACAATTAATCAATCAATTCTTGAGCATGCTTTTGTGAACAAGAGAGCTTGTGGAGGAATGAGCCAAGTGTTCCTTACGTGAATTATTGAGGAAGGAAATTTTCTCATTGTAGTGTGCATTTAAATAGGGGAAATCTCTATTTAATAGAACTTTAGACAACTATAGGAAATAGGAGATTATTTCCTAAGGTTTTGTGTTGGAAAATTAGAGCCTCTAGTGCATATAGGATAAGGAAGCAGGTCGGCTATCAAGAAGAAGTTTCAAGCCTAGGACATGCAGGAAAATTCTTGTATTTTCAAATTAGAACTAGCTTGTATGTGTATCAGATCTGTTGCTCAATTTTCCTTAGTAAAATTATGAAGAAAGATAGGGTTTCCTAGCAAAATTGTGTTTTATTGTGTAAATTTTGTGAAATTACTTATGTTCTACTCCATTGTTATTTGGTAGAGAAATTTTGTGTATGTGTGAAAAGAAAATTTGTATTTAGATTTTTCATAGTATCATATCAGATTTTTTTGGAAAATCTACAGTGAATGCCACATTAAATAAATAAATAAATATGATAAAATGCCAAGAAAATGAATCCAATGTGATCCATTGGTTAAAGAAGGTATATATTTACCCTTGAAACAAATTCATTCATTTGGGAAGTTATAAAATGTACTGATACTTTATAAGAAATATCTTTATCTGAAATAACCGATACTGTGAATGTTGTCAGGATGTCATGCCAAAGACTTAAGAGTGTCAATTTGATGAAAGGGCATCAAGTTCAAAATCCTATCAGTTATGTTTCGGGTTTCTTTGTAGCATACATTTGTAGAAGTGTGACCCCATGAGTTAGTATATGTCCATGCCATGTCATTATCATTGATTGATATGATAACATGTAGGGATTCCTTAAAAATTCTTGGTACATTAACAATAAATTTTTTAAAAGTTGACTTTGGTGAAACTTCACAGGTCTAACAGTGCCATCCCAAAAATTGTGTCATTACTGACATAGTTTTTGTTTTTTTTTCAAAACAGAGATAATGTCATTCTCACATTTCTATATTGATGCCATGGTTACTGTTAATATATTTTGGTTATCCTAGAAATATTCAAATGCATTTTGTTTCAAAATACAATATAAAAAACCTACTACTATAAAGAAGTTGGAACAAACAAGTGACACAAAAAAAAAGTATAGAAAAGAAAAAACCAAAAATAGTGTTATTTGCGAGAAAAAAACCTGTATTGCATCTAGCAAGTGTCATTAATATTTTTACAAAACTCCATAGTGCATGAGGGAAAAAGAATTTTATCGATCAAGCGCAAGAGCTTTTGCAAAGCATTCAAATGCCTTCGGAATGAGACGTTGTATTTGGAGACAAATTTCATTTCCAATGTGAACCTCTATGGTGATAGGCTCTATTTCCAGAGAAAATTCATAAAGGAAAATTGCATGTGCAAAATTATTCTTCAATTACAGTATATTAACATATGACAATGCATTCTTCCCTTAAAACCTTCTTAGCGAGGAGGAGACAAGAAGAAGAGAAGAAGTAGAGGTAAGACTTGTACTAGAAGTTCTGCTCATTGAATGAGGGCTCACTGAATAATGACTCACTGCTCCATCTAAATTCAAAGGTAATGGCCATTGTGAGTGCTCATTTTTGCCTGCAGCATCCCCGATCTCTTCCAGCATTAAATATCTGAAACTGAGGAGACTGACTCACTGCTTCATCAACATTAGAAGGTAATGGCCTCTGTGAGTGCTCATTGTTTCCTCAACATCCCCACTCTCTTCCTGCATTCACTGTCTAAGACTGAGTGAATTGAGGTTCTATCCCTTCCATAGCTGGACCCATTCCACTCTTCAACGCCCCTAATTTTCTATAATGCTCCACTTCACAACCCTGTTTTACCAAAATGAAAAAGCATGCACATAGTTACAAACTTATTTCAAAAATTCAATGATATAGTAACCCCACTGAAAACCATTACCAATGATTGATTAAATCCTCCAGGAACACCTCATGCAAATTTATTAGAACAAAAAACATTCAAAATAAAGACCCTAATAGAAATATAGCAAATGCATTCAGAATTTGGGATGATTACCTTATAGTCGTGTAGAATAGAGTACGCAGAATGGAGTCTGATAGGATGATTACGATCTGGCAAGATAGATTTGAAAAAGAATTTCAGACCATGAAATGTTAAAATCCCACCAAATTAATAAATTCTAAACTCCCACCAAATTAATAAATGAGTAGAGGGAAATATAAAAGAAAAAAACAAAGTCGACATCACTTTGAAAAAATTGAAGAGGGAAACAAGGAGGGCTCTATTAACTCTTAATTGGGTGACAAATGGGTAATGAAGAGAAAATGTTATAGGTTATAATAAGAAAGATACATTTAAATAGTTTTTATTTTGATGCACCTTATTAGATTTAGATTTCTTTTAAGAGATTATAGATCACACACATTATTAGATTTAGATTTATTTAAAATATTCTTTCTGTTTTTCATTCAAGTGTTTTTTAGTCTTTTTTCTGGTTTTTATTGATTTTTATAAGTTTTTTTTATTTTCTATGTTATTAGGAAAATTTAAGTAGATAGGTAAAATAAATCTCTCTAAACTAAAATGATTAAAAAACAAAAGATTAATAGATTTTGATTTAAAGGAATGGAAATAAATTCTTGGACAATTACAAAAGGAGGAAAAGATCACAAGTGTGAGTGTAACATGAGAAGTGTACCTTAAAAACCACATAGGTCTTCTTTAATGGATATTTAGTCTTAAGTCGAGATATGGGCACCATAGGAGGTATTTATCATCACATGTGGTCGTTAGTGTCTATGTTATGGTTAGGAGAGGAAAACATGGACCTTAGTCCCTAAATTAATCTTTCTCATGCTCAATTTCCATGAACAATACCTCTAGCTAGGAATATGGCCAATTAGTATGTTTTGCATGATAAGAATGGGTCTCATGGCATTTACTATGGCCAAGGAAGGAAAAAAAAAAGGACTTAAGTCCTAAATAATTAGTGACCATGTTTCAAATCATCGCATTAATTATATTCTATAAGGAATATTATATTGCCTCTAGGAGGGATGTGTCTACCATTCAAAGGTTTTTCACACCAGAATTGGTTCTTGATGCCTCGTCATTCGACCTTAATGAAATTATGAGGCTTTCAAATCACATATGATGCTTACAAGTGTATAAAGAGCACATTTAACCACGTTTGAGGGTACATTTTATACGATGTATATGAGGGGGAAAATGATTTTCAGTGCCAGTGATCTAGTCACACAAAAGACCCCATAAATTTGCGCTTTGGGGTATCCATAAGATTCAATAAGTAATCCACAATGAGAGGATTTGTTGCTAAGGTATTGACAGTAGAAACAACCCTCTAGTTTTAAACTTTAGAGAAAAAAAGGTATTCAAAATTTTAACACTGTAGATGGATTGAGAGACCCATTTGTCTCTAAATTTTAACACTACAGATGGATTCACAGACCGCTGTAGTGAAATGTGACACTTCGGTATCAAAATTGAAATTTTCCATTTCTGGAGTGACACAATTAAAAATTACTAACACAAATGACTAATTCATATACTTGTTGTACTTGTTATTTGGTCATATTTTTTATTCTTGGACTATAATAGTCATTTACGATAATCATTATTATTTTTGTCACTTATATCTAGTCATATATTTTATTCCTAGAATAAATAAGTCATTTAAGTTAGTCGCTTTTAGTTTAGTAACTTAGTATGTAGTCATATATTTTAGTCCTAGACTAAATTAGTCATTTAAGTTAGTCACTTATTATCTAGTTGTATATTTTATTCCTAGAAAAAATTAGTCGTTTAAGTTAGTCATTTTTAGTTTGGTCACATAAAATTGCTCAAATTTAGTAGTAATTCACTTGAAATATTTGCGGTGACTAAAATTTTTAGTCACCTAGTCACTAATTTCATCATTTTCTACTAGTGCTTCTTCCAGCATAGCCTTTCAAACTGACTCCAAGTCAACTCCTCCTCCGAAATATCTCTGAAGTTCTTCACATCTTCCCACCAAATTTCTGCTCTACCTCCCAGGCTTAATGTAGCTATCCTATCTTTCATATTTTCTGAGTAATCATGTAATCTAAAAAAATTCTTCATGCCAAACAACCATGCCTTTGCATCCTTTGGTTTCTTCATCTCTTCGTCAAATGCAGGCGGTTTTTTCTTTTTAAACCCATTCGAAAAATATCTCCTGTTACTCATCCTATAAGGATGATATTGATGGTGATCATGATGCCTATATGAACCAAAACTATAATGATATATGTGCTCATCACTCCTCCTATTCGGAGTGTCCAACAACCTTCCATGTTTCACTGTATCATCTCTCTATGACATGTGCCTACCAGGAGACGTATTTACATATTCCCCATTAGTTTTTTCCTCTTGCCCCTAACTGATCCTAAGTGGCCCTTGCTTCTGTAATTCTGATAAACTTTGAAGGATGGTTGCATTAACCTCTACTTGATTTTCCTAAAACTGTATAAGTCTATCATCATTTTCCTTACAACGCATTATTTCTTCCTTTAAACTTATCAGTGTATATTCCAAATCAGATGAATGTCCAACACCATGTTTCTCATATGAATCATATTGAGAACCTCTGTAGTCTACCATTATGTTATTCATCTTTGGATTCTTCTTGCAATGTGAAATATGTTTGATAAACCAATTCATAAATAAATCAATGTACCTTAGTGTAATTTGGGGAGGATGCTTCCTAAAATATTAACCAATCAACGTAATACATGTATAGATATGATCATGGCAACACAAAACATATAATGTCTAGACATGCAAACATATAAATTTAATTCTAATTGGAATCCATTTACCCTTGCATAACCATACCAAATGCACACCAATGCAATATTGACCATAAAAAACCACAAGAAAGTACCATACATGAGCATAGGCACAAATAACTCAACATAACTGACCAATGCATGTTCAACATATAACCTTACAGAAGCAATCATACACATACAATGCATAAGCATGACCAATATGCGACCTAGAATAAACAAGCGATGCACATACAATATGTAACAAAATGTAAAAAAGTGTGAACGAACAATAATTAAACACAAACAACACACAATCAATCATACATTCATGACGACATGTTGAAAACAACACCATCATCCCTCCCATTATGAAACCATGGGCATGAAAAACACATAAGAAACCAATAGAAAAACATGATCAACAAACTATCCATCTAGTCCGAGAGTTGAAACATGCTTTGATACCACTATAACACCCTCTTCTCACATATACCCAAGTAACTATAAAAATGGGGTAAGCATGTGAAAAGAGGCCACTAATATGATATTGAACCTCCTCGATGACCTTGAGGAAGTGGAACCAATAGAAACATGACAAAAAAACCTTACATTGCTTCAAAAACACCTCTAAGAGGTAACCCAACCTCCCATACCCATGAACCCTGAAGCGGGACTAATTTTTAACCCTTCTAAGCCTTATCCATGGGAATATAAGGGCAAGGTAGCAAATACCAACCTATAACCATGGGCTTTCCTTGGAAAGGTATCGACCATGGCCCCAAAAGGTCAATTATGTGCCTACAACTTTGATATTTGTGCCACATTTTTAGTCCCTGAGCCTAGGTCACTTCTGAGAACTTCTTGAAACTTTAGGAGAGGATAAATAACATTTAATCAAATACATGGAAGCAATCAAATCATTAGGAACTCATCCGGACCCCACCCAACCATGACATGAATATCATAAAAAATGTCACAAACATTGCATCTACAGGTATAAACACCAGATTTAAACATGGGGGTATCTTACTTATCTGAGAATGGCTAAGAAGCATTTCTCCCCTACATCATAAGCTACAGTACAATGTATTTGATCATAGATACATTGGGTATACATTTACAGGTAAAAAAATGGATAGAGCCATACATCATCACTAATCAAATATAGGGTTATAAACAACATAATAACAATAGAAATACAATGCATACAACAACAAATAAATCCATACATAAACCAAAAAATTTGCATACCAAATACCAAAGGATTGAGCTCTCATTATTGAATGTAAAGACCAACCGAAGATGGGACTTCCACATTCCACTCGACCATAAATTGGCTGAGCCAAGCCTCACTTCGGCCAATCACCCTTGTGCTATATTCCAAGCTTGAATGTGGGACTTTATCAAACACAACAATCAACACCAAACCAGGGCTTTAGAGACCAAACCATATCAACCCCAAACTAGTGATTCCACCTCACATTTGGACACTACTAACCATCACAGATTGGCTTATATACAAGTTATTCCAGGGCTCGTGAGTGTTTGTTCCAACCAAGGATTATAGGACTAGTAACTCAACCCCAATTGTTACATGGATTCCAGAGTTTTTTTCCAACTAGGGCTTCCAAGATGTTAGTGTCTCGTAATTTGGTAGATTGGTAAACCAAGTGACAGGGTAACATCAGACCAAGCTTTGGAGCCCTAGGACCTAGCCTTCCTGAACTTAGAGAGGGCTCTCTCTATTATGCAAAGGATGTAAACTTGTTTGCTTTTCTATATTTGATTTTAGGCTAGTTGTTAAGTATGTTTTGGTTTGTTTTTGGTTTTTTGAGGGGAACTGATCAAGGACAAATAGATAAGGAGTTCATTAAATCAACTGGGCTATGGGGTCAGATAAGGTCAAAACGGTCTTAATGATGGAAAAGGTATTACTGCAGGGCCGATTTAGTAGAGATAAATGGATTCTTTGGGTGAAAGTGAAATGAGATGGACATTACATTTGTGAAAGACGAATAGATTTTAAGCATAAATAGTTAAACAACAAGAATTCATGGGTTAGGGCTGACCATTAATCTCTATGAACGAAACTCAAACTGATAGATGTAGAAAATAAAAAATCCAGTGATACATAGAAGTATAAGACCCTCTAACTTTGGGAAAATCACCTTCAGACTTTTGGGAAAAAATATAATATTAACAAACAACTCAATCTATAAATAAGGAACTCCTAAACATCATATCTTGAGCTATCGGGAACTTTGAAATAAGACTGCGAAGCATGGACAAAGGGAAAGATCGAAACAAGACCTCTTTGACTTAACTAAAACAACTAATAATTTAGAGAGAGATTTCAGAAATTGAGTTTTGATTAGCTATGAGTAACCAGGGCATACCATGAATCATACTAGATAGCATAAATAAGAACCATTAATGAAACAAGTAACAAGTTCTTAGTGAACCAAAGAGCAATTAAGAATTCTTTGACATGACCAAGAAAGATGAAAACATTTAAGCTGCAATGAATCAGGAAATTTGAGGTGCCTCCATGGGCATATCTCAAACTTATTCTTTACTGAACTATAGCAAGCAAGAATCATGAAAAAATGTATGAGAAAATAAGAAAACATAACAAATAAGAAACACAATACCATTCACTAAGCCATGGAATCCTACACACAATGCTCCTCCACCATCAAGCCAAGCAAGAGATCATCCACTTCATAAAACAAGTATTTCTTCAAAGATCATAGTGCTATGTATTGCACTCTATAACTCAAGTTCTGCCCTCCTGGTTACAATGAATCCTCTTGGATTATATAGGCCAAGGAGGAGGAAACCCACCTAGAGCAACTAGAAGGCAATTGGCAAAAAATAAATATTTAAAACTGTCCTTGAGGCCTAATAAGGTCCAAGGCACAAAATATCCTCTAAAAATATATTTTCGGACCAAAATAGAAAAAACGAATCACTTTTGAGGCCTGACACATGAAATAAACTTTCCTAACGCACATTTGGCCAGTCACACTCCAAAAACTGCTTTTTTAGCAAAAACTACAAGAGCGTAGCACCAAAAAAAAGTCTTTCTTGTAGAGGAGTTTTGAGGGAATTCCCGATGTTGAAATGAGGCCTGTGATGGCTCGTTGGAAAGCCATAGATGTCTAATTTCAAAAAATAGTTGATTTTTTCCAAAATTATGCTAGGAAGTCCGTAAAAAAGTAGAAAGAATGAAAAAACCTAGGAGTGTAGCACTTGCTGATATAAGGGGTAGAATGTTGAAAAATGACTGTTTTTGGCCTTTTTGAGGGACCAGAATAGCTTCATTTGTTCTGAAAATTTCTGAGTATACTCCCTCAAATTTAATGCATCCAAAAATGTAACTTCCATCAACTGATGATGCTCAAAGAAAAAATGGAAGCGCCCATGAATTTATGCAATTAGGCCCAAAAATCACAAAAAACAAGATTATGTCCAAAATTTCTCAATTTTGGTGAGTGAACCCCTTAAGGGTTTCTAGAAACATGCATGGAAGCTTGAGCCAATATTCCAAGTCGAGATTGGATTTTTCCTCTTTTTTCCACTGGGAGCCTCTTTTGGGCAGTTTTGAGCTTGGCTTGGGCAATTCTTAATTTATTTTGGGCAAATTGATTCAATTTCTTGTAATGCCCAGTCATTCTACTTTGCAAGTCCAAATGTTGTTGGCCTTGTTCAATTTGGTTTCCAAATTTTTATTTTCTCTTTCAAGCCAATATTCCTTGTCATTTTCTATCTCTTGGGCAAATAGGTGTGTGAGAGGATACTGTAGAGCAAGGGCCGATTCTTCCTCCCTTTGCTTCTTCAATGCTTTCCTAAGACCCATGGTCCTAGGCCTTTTCCTTACTGGTCCTTCCTCTTCTTCATCATCAGAAAATTCGCCCATGTACTCATCAAGATTCACCTGTGATTTATGTGTCTTTCTTTGATATTTGAGTGCCTGAGCCTCATAGATGGCCATTTTCCCGCTCATTTGTCTATTTTGCATTTGTAGAAAGTGAATGAGGTCCTTTGAATTTTCTAGGTCAGTTTCTAAGTCCTCAATTTGAGCTCCCTGTTCTGCAAAAGGGACTTGAGAATTCTGATTTGATCACCTTCATCATCATTATCTACCTGTATTATGTTAAATTCCTTTTCATGCTCATGGCTTCTTTCTTGCTGTTCAATCTTTTATTTGCCCTTGGCTTGAATATGTTTCTTTGCTCTTGTTCTCTTTGGCAATTAAACAATAGCTTGCTTAGGCAATTTTCCTCTACTCCTTAGCACCCTAGTGACATTAGTAGTCATTGCTTGAATGGTTTTCTTCTTTGTAGACTTGGTGATTTTAGGCTTTGCCACCTTTGAAGAAAGAGTCATGGCCCCTTGCCTAGGAGAGGTAGCAAGCACGTGTCTTTGAGGGCTATTCTCATGCTCACTGTGTTTGTCTTCTTCATGTAGATTGCCACCTTCACACTTATCACTGTTTTTGTCTTCTTTGTTAGGGATGCCTTGTTCACTGCCTCTGATTTTGTCACGACTATCTTTAGGACTGTCTTTTTTACCCTCCTCATTGCTTTGAGCTTGATTGCCACTGTCTTCATTTTTCTGTTGATTGCCACTTTCACTATTTTGAGTTGAGTGAGGGTTGTCTTCATCTTGATTACTATTTTGAAGTCCTTCATGCAAGCTACCCTCACCTTTATGAATACTGATTTCAGTTTGTGGTGGGATGTCTTCATCATGAGCGCCTTCTTTTGTTCTCTGCATGCTATCAATATCTTCCCTATTTTCCTTTCTTTTCTCTTGAGGAGTGCCTTCACTAGCTGTGTGTGGGCTGCCTTATTCACTGTCCTCATTGTTTTGATTACTGTCACTATCTTCATGATCAATGCTTTGCTGAGAAGTGCCTCCTTTGCTCTCCTTACCCTCTTCATCGTCTATCTGAGGACTGTTTTGTTCCTCATCACCTCCTTGCTTGCTTTTGCCACTTTCTTCTTTCTCACTATCAATTATGGGTGATGCTTGCCTTTGAGGAGTAGATTCATGAGAAGAAGGGGAAACATAATGAGTGGAGGGTGAGGAAGGTGCATGAGAGGGGCCTTGGGATGAAGATGCAACAATGAGGTCCGGATGAGAAATGAAAGTTTCCCAAGAGACTTCTTTTTGTTTCAGCTTGTGAAGGATGAGGATTGTGATGAGAGAATCATGGAATAGACTGGCCTTCTACTGAGCCGGAGGCTTCTTTTGAACAAAGGAGGACATCTTGGTCTCACTCTTCTTTCTACCCTCAGTAACAAGTTTTAAAAATGAAAATAGGCTTTCCTTCTTCTAACACTATCTTTCTCCTTTAAATTTAGTTTTCAAGTGCTCAAAGATTCGAAAAAAATAAGGCATAAAGAGGATTAGGAATACCTTAACAATGCCTTTGCTATGTGAAAAATTCCTTACTGTGTAAAAACTGGATTTTGGGCATCTTTGGGCACACTGCTGTGAGCACCCAGGCGCCTTCTACACGTCGGGCCGGGCAGGATGTGCGATGGGCCAGAAGATGGCAGATGGCCTAGGCTGAATATGAGTGCAAGAGTGCGCTGTAGAGTTGTCGGGAAGAATGTTTAAGGGCCCAGGCGAGGAGGTGATGGATGTGCCGAAGACTGTGTGCAGTGTAGGCAAGGGCCCGTGTGGAGTTGAGTGAGGTGGGCGGTAAGTGATTGGCCGGGCACTGGGTGGAAATATGTTGCACGTCGGGCGTGACTCTAGGTGCATTGCACTGTGTACAAATCTCTTCAGGAAGATGCTACAGGCGCATCACGTCATTTTCCAGGCACGTTGAGACCTTCCTTTTTGCATGATGGCCGCCCAAAACCTAAAAAAAAAACAAAAAACCTCTTCACAAAATACAATGTGCCTTGGAAAGATACCCTTTGAGGATTTTAGAGTCATTTGAAATGTTTGAATCATAGTTTTCCCTCCCTTGGTGATTTGACACCCATTTTTGTCTTTTAATTAAGCAACATCTTGACAACTTTTAAACAAATTATGCTTTATTCCCTTTTTTTCATTATTAACGGAGGATAACAAACAACAGTGTCTTCGTTCTTGATTGTTTTAGTCTTTGGAAGGAGGCCATTTCCCATTAAACATTGTGTCCTTTCTCTGTTTGTTGAAGAAGGTCATAGAAAAACTGCATGTGTTTCATTTCTCTCTCTAGGGATAGTTTCTTGAAGACTGTGTGGGATTTAAATAAGATGAGTGCCCTCTGATCATATTTTGTAGGAGGCAATGTACAATGAAACTACATAGGTTTTTCAAAACCACTGTGTAGGCCCTCTACTTATCATGAAGGAAGCCTCTTGAACAAGTGGTAAGTGGGCCCTCTGCTTGTCATGAAGGAGGCCCTTCTTAAAATCTGCGACCTGTGTCTGCTTTGTTTTTGAGATGTGACTTCTTGTAGAACTCTTAATGAAAATCATGAGCATGGTAATGCACTTGCAACTGATGAATGTGTTGGGTGTGGAGCCCGATTTTCTTCCTGATTCAAAGATCCTTGTTTTAGCTGGATGTATACCCCAGGAAAATTGTACACCCTTTGCACGTGGGGGGGACTTGTCCCCCCCGCGGGGTCCAGGGACCAGTGGTCCAGCCAAAAATAGATGTAAAATTGCCTTGTAAAAGTATAGTAATTTCTAGTCAATCTGGGCCATTCATTAGGTGGATGATCTGACGATAGAAGTTATGTTTAGTTTAGGGTTTTTTTCCCTAGAAGGTAACCCCCTCGCTTTTATGAGGGTATTGTATTGCGGCTGCGCATTGTATGTGTGTTATCTGAGCGGGAAAAAGATAGGGAGACTGTGAGAGAGAACATAGGATATTACAGTGGATCTGCTATAGGTTTTGTCTCTTCATTTTGCTGGATAATAGAAAGGAAGGACTAGTTGTTCGGGGTGGACGTAGCCCAAACTGGGTGAACCACATATATCTGTGTCTCTCTAGTTTTATGTGTTTTGTGTGCTTGTATTTTACGCATATTTTATGTGTTGCATTTCTCTATAATATTTAATTTTCTAACAACTGTTATCAGAGCCGAAGGTATATTTGGCTGATAAAATCACAGGAAAGAAGGTTTCCTAGTTCGAGTGGGAGCAATGGCGGAAGATGCTAAGTTTAGGGTCAAGAAATTCAATGGCCAAAACTTCCCGTTGTGGAAGATGCAGATGGAAGATTATCTGTATCAGAAAGATCTGTACCTACCATTGAGCAGAAAAGAAAAGAAGCCGGCGGCCATGACAGACGCGGAATGGAACATTCTCGATAGAAAGGCACTCAAAACAGTATGGTTGTGCCTTGCGGCATCATTTGCCTTCAATATTTTGAAGGAAACAACAACAAAGGGTTTGATGTAGACGTTGGCGAAATTATATGAAAAACCCTCGACCTCAAACAAGGTATTTCTTATGAAATGACTATTTAATATGAAGATGTTGGAAGGTGGATCTGTTGTAGACCATTTAAATGATTTTAATACAGTTACCAGTCAATTAAGTTCTGTAGGGGTAAAATTTAATGATGAAGTTAGAGCTCTGTTATTCTTGTGCTCATTGCCAGAGAGTTGGAATGGTTTAGTAATGGCCATTAGTAACTTTGTCTCTGGATCTAGTACTTTAAAGTTTGATGATGTTGTCGGTGCTATCCTTAGCGAGGAAATGCGACGAAAAAGCTCTGGTGAGATATCGGGTAATGCTTTGAGTGCAGAGTCTAGGGGAAGAAGAATGGAAAGAGGAAAGAGCTCGAGATATTGCAGTAAATCAAGGAAAGGCAGATCCAAGTCCAGATCGGGGATAGTGTGCTGGAAATGCGGAAAGAAAGGACACCTAAAGAAAGACTGTAGATCTCGGAAGGGAAAAGAAGGAGATGCACAACAAGAAAATAACACTGAAGCAAATTTGACAGGTGATGTGTTACAAGATACTTTGATTCTTTCTTTCGAAAATGTTACTGATTCTTGGGTTGTTGATTTAGGGGCTTCATTCCATGCCACACCTGATAAGAAATATTTTCATGATTATGTTCAAGGAGATTTTGGACAAGTTTTTTTTGGGTGATGATAAACCCTATAAAATTGTTGGAATGGGTAAGGTTCTTGTAAAACAGTAGAATGGAAACCAATGGCTAATAAAGGAGGTAAGGCATGTTCCAGATCTAAAGAAAAATCTGATTTCAACAGGGCAGTTAGGCGGTGAAGGTTGTGTGAAAAATTTCATAGATAAAGCTTGGAAGGTCACCAAAGGAGCCCTGGTAATAGAAAAAGGAGAAAAGGTTGGTACATTGTATTTATGTAATGGTATTTCTAACTCTGTTAATGCTTTAACTTCCAAAGGAGTAGATGCAACACTATGGCATCATAGGCTCGGACATATGAGTGAGAAGGGGATGAAGATTCTTCATTCAAGAAATTTGTTGCCAGGTTTGAAGAATGTTGATTTGGATTTCTGTGAGAATTGCATTTATGGAAAACAAAAGAGAGTCAGATTTCTCAAAGTTGGGAAAGAAAAGAAGAGTGAAAAATTGGAGCTTGTGCATACAGATGTATGGGGACCTACTCAGGTATCATCTCTTGGTGGCTCTCGCTATTATGATACGTTTATTGATGATGCAACTAGAAAAAATTGGATTTATTGTATTCAAAATAAATCTAATGTATTTGATACGTTCAAGAAATGGAAAGCTTTGGTTGAGATTGAGACAGGAAAGAAGTTAAAGTGTCTCAGATCAGACAATGGAGGTGAATATTGCAGCAAAGAGTTTGATAGGTACTGTTCAGAGCATGGAATTCGTAGAGAGAAGATAGTTCCAAGAACACCACAAGAAAATGGTGTGTCAGAAAGGATGAACAGAACAATCATGGAGCGTGCAAGGTGCATGAGATTGCATGCAGGATTGCCTTTAAAATTTTGGGTAGATGCTGTAGATACTGTTGTTTATCTAATAAATAGAGGGCCTTCAAGTTCCTTGGATGGTGGTATTCCAGAGGAAGCATGGACATGTAAAAAGGTAAACTACTCTTTTTTAAAGCCATTTGGTTGTGAGGCCTTTGTCCATATTAATAAAGAAAATAGAACAAAGCTTGAGGTAAAATCAAAGAAATGTACCTTTATTGGATATGGTGCTAATGATTTTGGTTATCGCTTATATGATTATGAAAATCACAAAATCATTAGGAGCAGAGATATAATATTCAATGAAAATGTCTTGTATAAGAATCAGTTGCAGGAAAAGAAATAGGAAAAAGAAAGCAAGGAATACACAGTTCTTGATGAGATAACTGAAAAAGTAAAGGTGCCTGAAAATAATAATAATCAACAACCACAGTAGCAGCAACCACCACAACAGCAACAGGCACCTCAAACACCTGAAAGTGGTGTTAGAAGATCTACCAAGATAAGTAGACCCCTTGAACGATACTCTCCTTCATTATATTATTTATTGTTGACTGATTCTGGTGAACTTGAATGTTATGAAGAAGCAATGCAGGTTGAAAGCAGGAAGAAGTGGGAGCTATCCATGGAAGAAGAGATGGACTCCTTAATGCATAACCAGACTTGGGACTTAGTTAGGTTGCCTGCAGGTAAAACTACATTGCAGAATAAATGGGTTTACAGGCTGAAGGAAGAAGATGGAGGAAAATAGAGGTACAAAGCTAGACTTGTGGTGAAGGGGTTTGCACAGAAGAAAGGTATTGATTTTGATGAAATATTTTCTCATGTTATTAAGATGACTTCAATCAGAACTATCTTAAGTCCTGTAGCAGCGGAAGATTTACATCTTGAACAGTTAGATGTAAAGATAGCATTTCTCCATGGAGATTTGGAGGAAGAGATATACATGCAACAACCAGAAGGATATGAGGTAAAAGGGAAAGAAAAATTGGTGTGCAGGTTAAAGAAGAGCTTGTATGGCTTAAAACAGGCTCCAAGGTAGTGGTATCTAAAATTTTACAAGTTTATGTCTGAACAAGGTTATACTAGATGTCACTCTGATCATTGTGTTTATCTAAAAAGGAAAAATGATGGCAGCTATATTATATTGTTATTGTATGTAGACGACATGCTTGTTGCAGGGTCTAACATGCAGGAAATAAATGTGCTCAAAAGAAAATTGGCAAATTCATTTGCAATGAAGGATTTGGGAGCTGCAAAACAAATCCTTAGTATGAGGATAACTAGAGACAGGAAAAATCGCAAATTAACACTGTCTCAGAATGAGTACATAGAGAAGGTGTTGAAAATATTTAATATGCAGAATGCAAAACCAGTTAGTACACCTTTTGCTAGCCATTTCAAAATTAGTAAGGAGATGTGCCCAAAGACCCAAGAAGACATGGATTATATGTCTAAAGTTCCATATGCATCAGCAGTTGGAAGCTTAATGTATGCAATGGTCTGCACAAGGCCTGATATTGCACATGCAGTAGGAGTTGTAAGTAGGTACATGAATAATCCAGGAAAAGAACATTGGATGGCAGTAAAATGGATTCTCAGATATTTGAGAGGTACCACAAATCAAGCATTATGCTTTGGTGGTTCAAACATTTCTCTACAGGGATATGTTGATGCAGATATGGCAGGTGACAGAGATAACAGGAGGAGCACTACAGGATATGTATTTACTGTAGGTGGAATAGCTGTTAGTTGGGTTTCAAAAATCCAAAGTGTTGTTGCACTTTCAACAACAGAAGAAAAGTATGTTGCTGCTACAGAGGCTAGTAAAGAAATGATTTGGTTACAAAGGCTTATGGGTGAATTGGGTAAGAAGCATGATATGGGCACATTATACAGTGATAGCCAAAGTGCCATTCATCTTGCAAAGAACTCAAAATTTCATTCCAGGACTAAACACATACATCTCAAGTACCATTTCATACGGTCAGTATTGGAAAATGGAGAGTTGAAGCTGGAAAAGATACACACTAGCCAGAATCCTGTAGATATGATAACAAAGGTGTAACTGGGGAGAAACTGAAAATGTGCTCAGTTTCAATTGGTCTTCAAGGATGATGATGAAGATGAGAAACATCCAGGTCCAAAGAGGAGTCATTGTCCAGCAAATGAAATAGTGGTGGAGTTGCTACAATCAATCTCCAAGTGGGAGATTGTTGGGTGTGGAGCCTGATTTTCTTCCTGATTTAGAGATCCTTGTTTTAGTTGGATGTATACCCCAGGAAAATTGTACACCCTTTGCACGTGGGGGGGTGCGGGGGGGAATTCCCCCCCCCCCCCCTGGCTGGGGGGTCCGGGGGCCAGCAGTCCCCCGGCGGGGGTTTCGGGGGTAGCGCCCCCGAAGCCAAAAATAGATGTAAAATTGCCTTGTAAAAGTATAGTAATTTCTAGTCAATCTGGGCCGTTCATTAGGCGGATGATCTGACGGTAGAATTTGTGTTTAGTTTAGGGTTTTTTGCCCTATAAGGAAACCCCCTCTCTTTTATGAGGGTATTGTATTGCGGATGCGCATTGTATGTGTATTCTTTGAGCGAGAAAAAAATAGGGAGACTGTGAGAGAGAATAGAGGATATTACAGTAGATCTACTGTAGGTTTTGTCTCTTCATTTTGCTGGATAATAGAAAGGAAGGACTGGCTTTTCGGGGTGGACGTAGCCCAAATTGGGTGAACCACGTATATCTGTGTCTCTCTAGTTTTATGTGTTTTGTGTGCTTGTATTTTATACATATTTTATGTGTTACATTGCTCTATAATATTTAATTTTCTAACAGAATGTCTGCTATGTTGGCCATGGAGATAACCTTTCTTTGTAACAACTATAGCTCTTTTGGTGTTGAAATTGTCTTTGAATGCTTTTAAGGGCCTAGGCTTAAAGTAAGGTAAAAGGCAGTTGTTCCTCTTACATTTTAATTTTGATTGCCTAGTTGCTAGAGAGTCCCTCTTTTTCCCAAGACTGTCACTGTTGGTTGGATAAGAATGATTTGTAAAGTTGGTTCACCTATTTAAGAACTAATGCAAAATTCCCTTTGAGTTAACATGGAGTGCTGGGTGGTATACATTACTCAGTATTTGTGTTCATTTTTCATAATGGAGGATTTCTGAATTTTTGGTGCTTTTGAGTTTGAATCCTGTAGGTCTTCTTTCTTCACCATCTGCATTTTCTCTGATTTCCCAAAGTAAACTACCACAACATGAAAAATTTCTTGAAGTATTCTTTGGCTCGCACTTTGCTTACTGTCATCACTCATTATACCTCTACAGAGATGCATTGATATATGTCTTTGATCTTTGGAGAGCTTTCTTGATGTATCATGAAGATCATGCTTGAAATGATCATTTTTCTTCAGACATGGAATTTCTTTCTCTTTTCCCCGATTTCAACCTTTCTAAGCTCTGCTAAAACAATATACAGTGACTATTTTAGTGGTGTATGACCTATGGATAGAAAAAGGATTTGTTTTTCCAGAAAATGAGAAATGAAGGTTGACTGATGTTGAAAACATGGTTTTTGGCTTAGATACATTTTTGTTAAGGTATTTGCCCTAAACACCACCACCTAGACTTAGAGATTTTGTCATAGATTCTGAAGAGTTTCTCAGCCATAATAAGGTCATCATATGACAAAATAATAAGTGAGAGAGGGGTATACAACTTGTCCAATGTTTGACAGTGAGCTGTGTGGAAATAGGGGGTTTTGAATATTCAGAGATACAAGGCTTGTGACAGCTATAGACAGGGAAGTTTTGCTGATTTAGGCCAGGACTGAAAACTGAAGACCACTTTCATCACAGTATGAAAGAGAGGGGTAGGAAGACAAAAACTTGTTTGAGGGGTTTTCTAGATGACAAATCACTGATCAAGATTGGTTTCTAGAAAACCTAGACAAGGGATCTAGTCATCAAAACAGGAAAAAATACTGATGCCTAACAGTGGCTCCATTTGGGGAGGGCAGCTCCTTTTCAGGAGGTGTCCAGAACTGCAGATATCGTGCTTGTGAAGACCAGTGCCTCATCCATTGGTGAAAATTTCTCTTTTCATTGATGTTATTCTTGAAAATTATGCTCTTTGACAAATTTATAGCATGATTAGTATCAATCTCATCTATACCTACCCAACTATATTTCCTAGCATTTTTTCTTCTTTGGGTGCACTTGGACTGGCAAACCCTTGACATGATATTTTGAAAGGGAAACAACTATCTAATTATACACTTATATCCTCCGGGAGTTAAGATTAAACTGATGAACTCCTTTGATTCTCTACCTACGCTAGATCGATTGTCAAGATTAAGCTATTTGACAGGATTTCATTCACTAGACTAAAGCATGAAATTGAAAAATTATCAAATCAGGATTAGACAGTCTGATTTGTCGTGTGTTTGTGGCATAAAAGCCAAGCTGCACACAAATGCTATTTTCGCACAAAATGAGATTTAGAAAAATCAGGGCTAGGATACACATTTTGTTTTTCATCCCTGTTTCCTCGGTTCTGTTTTGAGCAAGTGGAACCAACATCTTTGTTTCTAATCTACTTTCTTTGATAAGTCAAGCTTGCATATTTTGACTATCATCCTTTTTTCACTAACTTATTAGTAAGCAATTAACATGCTTAGTTATGATTAGGCTATATAACTTAACAAGACATGTTTTGAGCACTATTAGTGGCATTTAGACTTGTGCACTTTCAGTATGACTATTTTTTTAGGTATGGGGCTTTACCGTTGTTTTTAGAAACTGCCCTCTTTTTCTATTTTTCCTATTTTTTTTGTATTTTCTGTCTCTACTTTTTCTTCAAACAATATAGGACTAAAAATATGCTCACAAGGCTGAGCTTATTTTTCACACCCATCTATCTATCCTAATCTAACCTATACACAATATACATTCATTTAGTGAAATATCTCTTCCAACAAAGCTAATCAAGCAGATGATTCCATGAGGGATTTTGTTTTAGCTTTTTGGGAGTGCTGAAGAAATGAAAATGCCACTTCCACCTTACTTGTTTTTGAACAGTAGTGCCTAAAATTATGTTCACACTTTGCAATAGACTCTTCTGGGCAGAACACACTACTCCTTTAGATTTCTCAAGGAAAACAACAAATGGATTTTGGAATAATACCTAATCTAGAGGATTTGATATATAAGATTCATTCAGGACTACTCTTTCTTCCACTTGGCTATGCTTGAGGCTCTTTTGGGGAAGAAACTCTTCCCCTTCTTCATGATCACTTGAACTGTCAGACTCATCACATATTGCAGTGTAGTCCTCTTGCCAAACTGATGTGTTATGATTTAGTGGACTGAAACCTGTGTGAAGGTCATTATTTTGATGATCAGGGATACTCTTTGGTAGTAAATCCTCTTGAGAGGGTAGTGAGACAACTCTCATATGATTATCAACTTATATTTCTTCATCTGCAATTTGTATCTCAATGGAACTTGGTGGCTGCAAATATAGAGTTAAGGAGGATTCAATGTCCAAAATGAATTCCTCAACCATTTCAGGAAAAGGCTTCTCATTGAAAACTTGCTTAAGAATTTCATCATCCTCTTCAACTCATCATCAAAGCTGAAATATTGCTGATTTCCAATCATGTGAAAATTATTTCTGATGGACTGAAGTGAAGTAGAGAAAAGAGTTAGAGACTCCTCACTTACTTGTAAAATCTCAAGGCTTTCCTCATCAGTGTCATAGATGACCTGCATTGGCTGCTTACTTTTTTCAACCTGATGATAGTGAACTTTGTCCCACAAATCAGCTATTGATTGCTCTGCAAGGTTAGTTTCTGTTTGAATATCATAATCATCAGCATATTGATTGAACCTTGGAGAATCATTAATATAAGTAATGTCACCAGCGATGCATATTGGACTATCGATTTTTTTTTTCTTTGAATTTATCTATAAATCCATTTTTTGCTATGTGATAGTTAAGATCATGAGACAAATAAATAGAGGCTGACTGTATGCTTATGATTTGATCTATCTCCTCTTCAATTAAAAAGGGAGGCATTTTTATCTTTCCTTGGATATAGCTACAATAATCCTCTTTTTCTTGGGAAAATTGATTTAGAGTATGAATGTCTTTTAGGGCCTCGCCTAAGAGAGATGATGAATCATCACTTGTGCCTTTAGAGAGATCCTATGGGTTCTATTTCATTTCTTGATTGGTTTCATCCTCAACCAAATCTTCTTGATGTTCGGGACAATAAGCATGGGATTCATGAGATGCCTCTGATAGGTTCTGAAGAGGCCAATTTTCTCATATAATCTGAAATGACTCAAAGCACAAAGGTAGAGATCCTAAAGGTTTTGTTTTTTCTTCTATTTCAGATTTAATTTCATTCTCAACCAACTTTTCTTGATGTTCGGGAAAATAATCATGGGATTCATGAGTTTCCTCTGATAGATTCTCAGGTGGCCAGTTTGCTTGTATAATCTGAAATGAATCAAAGCACACAGGCAGAGATCCTGAAGGTTTTGATTCTTCTTCCATTTCAGATTTGACTTCATCCTCAACCAATACTTCTTGGCTGTCAAGATATTTATCTTTGGTATGAAAAGTATGAACCTCCTCTAAAAGATCCCTAGGATGCCAATTTCCTAAGTCTTCATCAATGTTTACAAGGTGTTGTATGAGGTATTTAGATTGATCACAACAATTTTCAGCCAATGATAGAGATGGACAATGCCCTATATAGTGTTTATAAAATACTTTGTGGAAATCCTTCAAAGAAAACATGATGCCAGGTTCTAGCCTTTCATACCAATTTCTCGCTTTATCTTCTAATGTTCCCATAAACATTTTCATGAGGCAGTCCTCGTGCCATTCAACCTTTAACCTCCATATGTGTATATGAAATTTTATGAGGTGTAACAAGGGGTCATCAAATTTTTCATCTCAAAAGATAGGTAGGTTTTTCATCCAATTTATTTCAGGAATTTTGTGTGGGAATCCAGGGATATGTTCTCTACTCATTGGAGCATATATCTTTTGTATCCTTGGATCCATCTTTGTTAATCAGAAAGGATCACTGTGTCTTTTAAACTAGTCTAAAATTCTCTACCAATGGAGTCTTTTGGTCTAATGAGGGTTATGGAGTTTCCAGGTGGAAGATTTTAACTTTTCTTTCCACCATCAGCATGATTGGGATTGCTCAATGCATTCCCAGGGGAGTTTATAAGGACTAGTGGACTAATAGGCCTACTGGAGGCTAGTGGAGTCGCTAGGTGGATGTGTTTTGTTGTTTTTAGAGATAAGTTTTTATGGTCCACCAACAATAACTGATAAAAAACCAATATAAGGATTTTTTTGGGGTTTTTTGAGTTCCTATATGTAGCCCTGAGGTTTGTAATAGTTTCCTATAACTCAATCATCATTTTGCCAAGATAGTGAAAGAGCTAGTTTCTACTCTTCGGACAACACTTAAGTTTTCTAAGTTTGACCGAGACTTTGAGAGTTCCTAAGGGATACCTAGGATGTTTTGAATCAAGGTCCCACCATGATCGCCATTATGTTAGAGAGCAGTGGGATGGATCAATAGGATAGCATGCTCAGTTTGACAGGGGTTTTCCATGAGTCTTGAAAGATATTCAGATTTTCATGAACTCAGAAAAAGTCTCACCGTGATCGCCATTATGTTAGTGTCCTGTATTTTGGCAAATTGGTAAACCAAATGACAGGGTAACATCAGACCAAGCTTTGGAGCCCTAGGACCTAGCCTTCCTGGACTCAGAGAGGGCTCTCTTTATTATGCAACAGATGTAAACTTGTTTGCTTTTGTATATTTGATTTTAGGATAGTTGTTAAGTATGTTTTGGTTTTTTGAGGGGAATTGATCAAAGACAAATAGATAAGGAGTTCGTTAAATCAACTGGGTTATGGGGTCAGATAAGGTCAATACTATCTTAATGATGGACAAGGTATTACTGCAGGGCCGATTTAGTCGAGGTAAATAGATTATTTGGGTGAAAGTGAATGACATGGACATTAAGTTTGTGAAAGACAAAGAGATTTTAAGCATAAATAGTTAAACAACAAGCATTCATGAGTTAGGGCTGACCATTAATCTCTATGAACGAAAATCAAACTGATAGATGTAGAAAATAAACAATCCAGTGATACATAGAAGTATAAGACCCTCTAACTTTGGGAAAACCACCTTCAGACTTTTGGGAAAACAAATAATATTAAAAAAAAACTTAATATATAAAGAGGGAACTCCTAAACATCATATCTTGAGCTATCAAGAACTTTGAAATAAGACTACAAAGCATGGAAAAAGGGCAAGATCGAAACAAGACCTCTTTGACTTAACTAAAACAACCAATAATTCAAAGAGAGATTTCAGAAATGGAGTTTTGATTAGCTATGAGTAAGTAGGGCATACCGTGAAACATACTAGACAACATACATAAGAACCATTAATGAAACAAGTAAAAATTTCTTAGTGAACCAAAGAGCAATTAATAATTCTTTGACATGACCAAGAAAGATGAAAACATTTAAGCTGCAATGAATCAGGAAATTTGAGGTGCTTCCATGGGCATATCTCAAACTTATTTTTTACTGAACTACAACAAGAAATAAGCATGAAAACATGTATGAGAAACTAAGAAAAGATAAAAAATAAGAAACACAATACCATTCACCAAGCCATGGAATCCTACACACAATGCTCCTCCACCATCAAGCCAAGCAAGAGATCATCCACTTCATAAAACAAGTATTTCTTCAAAGCTCATAGTGTTATGTATTGCTCTCTATAACTCAAGTTCTGCCCTCCTGGTTACAATGAATCCTATTGTATTATATAAGCCAAGGAGGAAGAAACCCACCTAGAGCAACTAGAAAGCTATTGGCCAAAAATAAATATCTAAAACTGTCCTTGAGGCCTAACAAGGTCCAAGGCACAAAATATCCTCTAAAAATATCTTTTCAGACCAGAATAGAAAAAAGGAATCAATTTTGAGGCCTAACACATGAATTAAACTTGCCTAACGCACATTTGGCCAGTCACACTCAGAAAACTTTTTTTTTAGCAAAAACTATAGGAGCTTAGCACCAGAAAAAAGTCTGTCTTGTAGAGGAGTTTTGAGGGACTTCTCGATGTCAAAATGAGGCCTGTGATGGCTCGTTGGAAAGCCCTAGATGTCTACTTTCCAAAAATACTTTCGTTTTTCCAAAATGATGCCATGAAGACTATAAAAAAGTATAAAGAGTGAAAAAACCCAGGAGTGTAACACTTGTTGATATAAGGGGCAGAATGTTGAAAAATGACTTTTTTTGGCCTTTTTGAGGGACCAAAGAAGTTTCATTTTTTCTGAATTTTTTTGAGTATACTCCCTAAAATTTAATGCATCCAAAAATGTAACTTCCATCAACTGATGATGCTCCAAGAAAAAATGGTGGCACCCATGAATTTATGCAATTAGGCCCAAAAATCACAAAAAATAAGATTATGTCCAAAATTGCCCAATTTTGGTGAGTGAAACCCTTAAGGGTTTCTAGAAACATGCATAGAAGCTTAAGCCAAGATTCCAAGCCGATATTGGCTTTTTCCTCTTTTTTCCACTGGGCGCCTCTTTTGGGCAGTTTTGAGCTTAGCTTGGGCAATTCTTAATTTCTTTCGGGCAAATTGATTCAATTTATTGTAATGCCCGGTCATTCTACTTTGCAAGTCCAAATGTTGTTGGCCTTGTTCAATTTGGTTTCCAAATTTTTATTTTCTCTTTCAAGCCAAGATTCCTTGTCATTTTCTATCTCTTGGGCAAGTAGGTGTGTGAGAGGATACTGCAGAGCAAGGGCTGATTCTTCCTCCCTTTTCTTCTTCAATTCTTTCCTAAGACCCATGGTCCTAGGCCTTTTCCTTACTGGTCCTTCCTCTTTTTCATCATCAGAAAATTCGCCCATGTACTCATCAAGATTCACCTGTGCTTTATGTGCCTTTATTTGATATTTGAGTGCCCGGGCCTCATAGATGGCCATTTTCCCACTCATTTTTCTATTTTTCATTTGTAGAAAGTGAATGAGGTCCTTTGACCTTTCTAGGTCAGTTTCTAAATCCTCAATTTGAGCTTCCTTGTTCTGCAAAAGGGACTTGAGAATTCTGATTTGATCATCTTCATCATCACTATCTACCTGTATTATGTTAAATTCCCTTTCATGCTCATGGCTGCTTTCTTGCTATTCAATATTTTCTTTGCCCTTGGCTTGAATAGGTTTGTTTTCTCTTGTTCTCTTTGGAAATTCAACAATAGCTTGCTTAAGAAATTTTCATCTACTCCTTAGCTCCCTAGTGACATTAGTAGTCACTGTTTGAATGGTTTTTTTCTTTGTAGACTTGGTGATTTTAGGCTTTGCCACCTTTGAGGAAAGAGTCATGGCCCCTTGCCTAGGAGAGGCAACAAGCACATGTCTTTGAGGGCTATTTTCATGCTCACTGTGTTTGTCTTCTTCATGTAGATTGACACCTTCACACTTATCACTGTTTTTGTCTTCTTTGTTAGGGATGCCTTGTTCACTACCTCTGATTTTGTCATGACTGTCTTTAGGACTATCTTTTTCACCCTCCTCACTTCTTTGAGCTTGAATGACACTGTCTTCATTTTTCTGTTGATTGCCACTTTCACTGTTTTGAGTTGAGTGAGGGCTGGCTTCATCTTGCTTACTGTTTTGAAGTCCTTCATGCAAGTTTCCCTCACCTTTATGAATACTGATTTCAGTTTGTGGCGGGATTTCTTCATCATGAGCACCTTCTTTAATTCTCTGCATGCTATCACTATCTTCCCTGTTTTCCTTACTTGTCTCTTGAGGAGTGCCTTCACTAGCTGTGTGTGGGCTGCCTTCTTCACTGTCCTCATTGTTTTGTTTACTATCACTGTCTTCATGATCACTGCTTTGTTGAGAAGTGCCTCCTTTTCTCTCCTTACCCTCTTCACTGTATGTCTGAGGACTGTTTTGTTCCTCATCACCTCCTTGCTTGCTTTTGCCACTTTATTCTTTCTCACTATCAATTATGGGTGATGCTTGCCTTCGGGGAGTAGATTCATGAGAAGAAGGGGAAACATAATGAGTGGAGGGTGAGGAAGGTGCATGAGAGGGGCCTTGAGATGAAGATGCAACAATGAGGTCTGGATGAGAAATGAAAGTTTCCCAAGAGACTCCTTTTTGTTTCAGCTGGTGAAGGATGAGGATTTTGATGAGAGAATAACAGAATAGATTGGCCTTCTGCTGAGCCAAAGGCTTATTTTGAACAAAGGAGGAAATCTTGGTCTGAATCTTCTTTGTACCCTCAGTAACAAGTTTTCAAAATGAAAATAGGATTTCCTTCTTCTAACACTGTCTTTCTCCTTTAAATTTAGTTTTCAAGTGCTCAAAGACCCAAAAAAAAATAAGGCATAAAGAGAATTAGGAATACCTTAACAATGCCTTTGCTGTGTGAAAAAATCCTTTACTGTGAAAAAACTGGATTTTGGGCACCTTTGGGCACACTGCTGTGAGCACCCAAGCTCCTTCTGCATGCCGGGCTGGGCAGGATGGCAGATGGGCCAGAAGATGGCAGATGGCCCAGGCCAAATATGAGTGCAAGAGTGCCGTGTAGAGCTGCCGGGTAGAATGTTTAAGGGCCCGTGCGAGGAGGTGATAGATGTGCCGAAGACTGCGTGCAGTGTAGGCAAGGGCCCGTGTGGAGCTGGGTGAGGTAGGCGGTAAGTGATGGGTCGGGCACCGGGCAGAAATATGTTGCATGTCGGGCGTGACTCCAGGTGCGTCATGCCATGTAAAAATCTCTTTAGGCAGATGATACATGCGCGTCATGTCGTTTTCCAGGCACGTTGCGACCTTCCTTTTTGCATGATGGCCGCCCAAAACCTAAAAAAAATGAAAAACCTCTTCGCCAAATACATTGTGTCTTGGAAAGATACCCTTTGAGGTTTTTAGAGTCATTTTAAATGTTTGAATCATAGTTTTCCCTCCGTTGGTGATTTGACACCCATTTTTGTCTTTTAATAAAGCAACATTTCGACACCTTTTAAACAAATTATGATTTATTCCCTTTTTTTTATTATTAACGGAGGATAACAAACAACAGTGTCTTCATTCTTGATTGTATTAGTCTTTGGAAGGAGGCCATTTCCCATTAAGCACTGTGTCCTTTCTCTGTTTTTTGAAGAAGGTCATAAAAAAACTGTATGTGTTTCATTTCTCTCTATAGGGACAGTTTCTTGAAGACTATGTGGGCTTTAAACAAGATGAGTGCCCTCTACTCATCTTTTGGAGGAGGCAATATACAATGCAACTACCTAGGTTTTTCAAAACCACTGTGTAGGCCCTCTACTTATCATGAAGGAAGCCTCTTGAACAAGTGGTAAGTGGGCCCTCTGCTTGTCATGAAGGAGACCCTTCTTAAAATCTGTACCCTGTGTCTGCTTTGTTTTTGAAATGTGACTTCTTGCAGAACTCTTAATGAAAATCATGAGCATGGTAATGCACTTGCAACTGACGAATGTCTGCTGTGTTGGCCATGGAGATAACCTTTCTTTGTAATAAATATAGCTCTTTTGGTGTTGAAATTGTCTTTGAATGCTTTTAAGGGCCTAGGCTTAAAGTAAGGTAAAAGGTAGTTGTTCCTCTTACATTTTCATTTTGATTTCCTAGTTGCTAGAGAGTCCCTTTTTTCCCAAGACTGTCACTATTGGTTGGATAAGACTGATTTGTAAAGTTGGCTTGCCTTTTTAAGAACTAATGAAAAATTCCCTTTGAGTTAACATGGAGCATTGGGAGGTATACATTACTCAGTTTTTGTGTTCATTTGACATAATGGAGGATTTCTGACTTTTTGGTGCTTTTGAGTTTGAATCCTGTAGGTCTTCCTTCTTCACCATCTGCATTTTCTCTGATTTCCCAAAGTAAACTGCCACAACATGAAAAATTTCCTGAAGTATTCTTTGGCTCGCACTTTGCTTACTGTCATCACTCACTCTACCTCTACAGAGATGCATTGATAGATGTCTTTGATCTTTGGAGAGCATTCTTGATGTATTGTGAAGATCATGCTTGAAATGATCATTTTTATTTAGACATGGAATTTCTTTCTCTTTTTCATGATTTGAACCTTTATGAGCTTTGCTAAAACAATATACAATAACTATTTTAGTGGTGTATGACCTATGGATAGAAAAAGGATTTTTTTTCCAGAAAATGAGAAATGAAGGTTGACTGATGTTGAAAACAGGGTTTTTGGCTTAGAGACAATTTTGTCAAGGTATTTTCCCTAAACACCACCACCTAGACTTAGAGATTTTTTCATAGATTCTGAAGAGTTTCTCAGGCATAATCAGGTCATCATATGACAAAATAATCAGTGAGAGAGGGGTAGACAAATTGTCCAATGTTTGACAGTGAGCTGTGTGGAAACAGGGGATTTTGAATATTCAGAGATACAAGGCTTGTGACAACTATAGATAGGGAGTTTTTACTGATTTAGGCCAGGACTAAAAAATGAAGACCACTTTCATCACAGTATGAAAGAGAGGGGTAGGAAGACAAAAAAATGTTTGAGGGGTTTTCTAGATGACAAATTGACTGATCGAGATTGGTTTCTAGAAAACCTAGACAAGAGATCTAGTCATCAAAACAGGAAAAAATACTGATGACTAACACAAGACTAGTAACTCAACCCACCTAGGCCTTTGGAGTGTTTTTCCAACCAAGGATTTTAGGAATAGTAAATCATCTCATAGTTTCCCATCGGGGCTTCCAAAGTGTTTGTCATACCAAGGCTTCCAGGAACTAATAACTCAACCCACAACTAAGGGAATCATGAGAACCAACTAGAAAATAATGAATGGAAATAAACTCACAATACCATGGCTCTCCTAGAAATGGAAAGGCTAGAAAAATCCGTATGCATACACCATGCATGCCAAATATATTGAGGGAAACATACATGCAACTCAGTACCTACAATCAAATATCACTGTAGATGTTGATCCTGATGTCCACCTACACTTTCCTGCTCTTTCTTTGCCTTCTTGCTCCAAATCACTAAGTGTCCACACTCTCCAAGACTGCTCCAAGAAAACTACAAGTATCGAAGAGTATGAGAGAGAGAAAGAATAATGAGATAGCTCCAAAAAATGCACTGAAAAAAGGCATCAAATAATCTTCAGAAGCCTTTTTTTATAGAAGAGGCCTATATTTTATTCATTTTCCTCCTCACATGAAATCTGTGACCTTTTACCTCCCTTTTCTCCTAATTTCCATTATTTTCATAAATAAATGTATCAAAATGATTTTTGCCTCTTTAATGCCTTATACATATCCTTTGCCAATTTTATTAGCTATAAAAAAACCATGTGAACACCTGCACTAGGATGTTTTCCCCAACATTCGGCTTGGAATACGTGTCCCATCAACCATGGTTATTATTTTAACTTTATTAGATGGAATTTTCACTAGGGTTGCTACAACAAATAAAATATGAAATGACACGCGTAAGGAGTGACATTGAAAGTTTAATGATGGATCAAGAACATATTCTAAATGAGGAAATGGTGATATGCCTGAAAGGAGACTTACTCACAGAACTGAACATACCCATGAAGAAAAAGAAGAAGAGTCTGGGAATAATTATTACCAAAAAAGAGTTAAAAAACAAAAGAGTGAAGTACAAGGTGAATTCAAAAAATTTAAACCACCAATGTTTGATGGCGAAATAGAGGAGGTTTCCAAGGCCTGGATTATTAATATGAATAAATATTATCAAATTTATGATTATTAAAATAATCTCAAAGCTAGGATGGTCATTTATCAACTTCAACATAAAGCCAACCTATGGTGGGAAGAGGTAAAGTGAGTAGAGGGAATTGAGGAAACAAGGGTAATTTGGGAAGGATTCTAGAATCACTTCATAAATAAATATTTAACAGAACAATTCTATGATGAGAAGGTGAAGGAATTTCATCAATTGAGATCGAGAAATTTAACTATGGATGTGTATGTAACAATATTCAAATAGTTATTAAGGTGTGTACCATACATTTGTGAGGAAAAGGATAAATTACAATGGTTCGTAGGTAGTCTGTCAACATATATGAAATAGATGCTAGAATTAAATATTCCAAAAACCATGGACAAAGTAATTTGGAAAGCCTGAATTTTCTACCTGCAGAAGAAGAAGAAAAGATATGGTAGCAAAGGTTGGCTTAAGAAAAAGGGAGAAAATAGCTATCAAGGTAACTGAGGTACGAAACCTGCTAGTTTTAAAAATATTTAGAAAACTCAGCCAAACCGACAATTTGGAAGAAATCAGTAGAAAAATAAATGGTAGGTGGAATCTAAATAGACAGAAGCATCAAGTAAGACGAAACCCATTCAAGTGCATAAGTCTCCACTTTAGTGTTGGGGCTGCAGGGAGGCTTACTACTACAATGATTTCTCTCATAGAAATGGACCTAAACAAGTTGCTAATATAAAAGAAGCCTACATAGTTGGTGAGGTAGAAAGGAGCATGGCACATATCAATGATACTCTAGACGAACATAAAATACACTATCAACCTATGATGATAGAGTTGGAAGGTAAATTGTTTAATCAGACTGTATCTATTTTAGTATATCCTCGAGCCAATTTAAGTTATATTAGCCCTAAATTAGTAGAAAAATGTGACCTACAGATTCATAAATTTAGACATCCCTTGCTGGTACAATTGGCCAAAAGAACCAAAATAAGGGAGACTGCTAAGGTATCAGATTATCCCGTTGATATAAACAGTAAGTAAATTAAAATTAATTTAAATATACTATGTTTAGGTTCCTAAGATATGTTGATTGGGATGGACTTACAAGAAGGACATTGGTCCTTGGTAAATTATAAGAAGTATATCAACTACCTCATAGAGGATGGTACCATACAAGAACTCGAAGGTGTTCAAAAACCGAATAATTTTTTTTCCATTACTGCCTCTCACTTAGGAAAGTGTGTAAGGAAAGGGTGTTTGACATATTTTATTCAAGTGGGATACTCCAAATCCAAAGATAAGACAAACACATAAGAAAATATACTAGTAGTTCGAGACTTTTTAGTTGTATTTCCTGAGACTATCTCAAGGCTTCCCCGAAAGCGAGATATTGATTTCACCATAGAACTAATTCTGGCGGTCGCGCCTATGTCAAGGTTTCCATATTGCATGACTGTTCCTAAGCTAACCAAACTCAAGATGCATCCAGAGGAGCTGCTCAAAAAAGGATATATCTATCCAAGTGTATCACCATGGGGAGCCCAAGTATTATTTGTGAGAAAAAAGGATGGAACTTTAAGAATCTGCATTGACTATTGGAAACTTAATAAATTGACTGTTAAAAATAAGTATGCATTGCCTCGAATTGATGATATTTTTTTATCAATTCAAGGGAGCTACAATTTTCTCCAAGATCGAATTATGATCTGGTTACGATCAGATTAGAATGAAAGATGAATATATCGATAAGACAATTTTTAGGACCCGATATGATAATTATGAGTTTTTTGTATTACCTTTCAAATTGACCAATTCACCAACAACATTTATGAGCTTGATGCATGGTATTTTTAATTAGTTCCTAGAAAAGTTCATTCTTATATTTATAGAAGAAATTCTAATTTATTCCAAAAATATGTTGTGAGAGCATGAGTTGTATGCTAAATATAGCAAGTGTGATTTTTTATAAAAATCAAATTCAGTACTTAGGGAATTTCATATCAGATGAAGGCATAGTTATTGATATTGAAGAGATCAGAACCATAATGGACTCATTTGTACCTAAACATTTCACAGATATACGATCCTTCATGGGTCTAGCAGGTTATCATGGTCATTTTATTGAGGGGTTTGCCCAGATTTCCTACTCCATTACCTATTTACAAAAAAAGGGAAAATTTTCAGGTGGACCAATGAGTGTCAGAAGAGAATTGAAAAACTTATTGACCAGTGGTCCCATACTAAATTTTTTTGACCCAAACAAAAAATTTGTAGTTTGTATGGACACTTGTCAGGAAAGGGTTGGAGTTGTATTAATGCAGGAAGGGAATGTTTAGCCTATGAGTCATGGAAGCTAAAAGAACATGAGAAGAGATATTCGTCGTATGTTTTCAAGATGACTATGGTAGTTCAAGCACCAAAAGTCTCGAGACACTACTTGATAGGAAATAAATTTTTATTGAACACTAATCATAATAGTTTGACTAGCTATTTTAAGCAGCCAAACTTGAATGCATGATAGGCAAGGTGGAATGCATTTATGAGTGAATTTGATTTTAATATCAAGCATTTAAAAGGAAAAGAAAACCACGTTGCGGATGCCTTAAGCAGGTGGATGAAATGTGTATATGAACTATACTACCATTGAATAGAGTTCAAATTTTTAGAGCAAGTTAAAGTGACTACTAAAAAATATCATGAATACAAGTTCTTGTGGCAGGAAACTAGCCAAGCTAATGAAAATTTTGGAAAACAATTCGTTTAAAGAAATTCCACTCTTTTCGATCAACCTACACAGATCCTATAGCAATAAAATTCTACAATGAGCTCCCACAGAGTCTTATTTACAATGTCATTCTGACGATAGCTCATGTCCTCTACAACTCTTAAGTATCAGATCTCTCACAAATCTTCCCGAAACGATCAACGTGAACATTTCAAGCTGTCATACCAAAAAATAGTGTAGAGAAAAAATCCATGTTATAGGTCAATTTGGGTACCATTCCCAATGACTTGGTTAACTAGGCATCATCTCCAGGACCGATGATCAAGGGTCTATCATTCCCTATCATTTCAGTTGCTATATGATCTAAGACAGAAAACAAGACAAATCAAACAATACTTTCATCAAGCAAAGGTTTCCATAGTTTGAAGCTTATTATATAACATATGGGAGCTCACCAACGCAGGCTCTAAGGGGCCTAAGTGCATGGCATATGCAGGTAGCCCCATGCAAGGCTGCTCTACAAAGCACTTCCCGACATTCAAAAGTGCGTTGGTCACATTGGGAGCGAAATTCTCATTGTTCCGGAATCTCCACTTGGCTAGTGCCTTCTAGAAGAGTTCACATGTGTCAAGCTTCAGGTCCAAGTGTCCATTTGACATCTACATGATTGGAAACATATCTTGCCTATTTTTGGAAAGATATTAATTGCAAAACAACCTACAGTTCATCTATAAATTGAACACAAATCTAAGTCTTTGGGAAGGAAGAATTTGAGTAGAGAAATGTTGGAAAATTTTCAATTGAGAGTTTGATTTGTGGAGCTGATACTGGAGAGATTTATGCTGTGATGAGACTTGGGAACATTGTTGGAAGGTCACATCAAATCAGTCACTAGGTTGTAACCTCTCCTTCTATCATCAATAAAGAGTACTTCTTATTTTTCCCTACATGCATCTATGTTAACTTTGATTTTCCATATTGTAAGATCTTGGTTGATGAATGTAGTTTATGATTTACTGATTTAGATAAATAGCTTGAATAGATATCTATATTATTGCATATTCTATTGTTTCAGTGTCCTTTCTTGCAGGAAGCATTCATCTCACAAACCGCTTGAATTTGAAGCTGCAACAGAAGTGACAGAAGGAGCCATTTGGAAGCAACTGAAAAAGTAAGCCTCCAATCCTCTCTGTGTATCTATTCTGAGTTAGGAGAAATGGTAGTATAATATTTCACCTGTTGTTCTAGACTAGCACCTGTCTAGGGAAGCGTAGTTTATCCGTAGATTACAATTTTGGCCCAACAAACTAGTGACTCCACTGAAAGAATTTCTCTTAGTTCTAGGTGTTTTGGTCTATGATTTGCTTTGTAAATCCACCCAGTAGCTGTTACACATAAAGATTAGACATTTCCAGAGCTTAATTTGCAAAGACAGTGAGTTAAATAGTAGCTTTTTCTTTGTTTACTGCACCTAACGCACCCTTATATTGGACATAGTGCTTTGTAGAGCACTGTCTCCCTTCCAAGCCTGCATTGCAGAGCACTGTCTCCCCTTGGAAACTGCGTTGACTCCTGAAAGTGACCAAATTCCCTTGAATTTGAATTTGCAACTTGCTTCAGTTTTGTTTGCTGTTGTGTTATGAAAATTTTGATGCTCAATTGACTAGTGACTCTATATACTTCTTTCTCCTTTGGCTGAAAATTTGTTCAATGTTTGTTTAGAAATTTTTTTCTTTATCATTGACAAGTTGATTTAAAAGTATTTTTTACGGTCGCATTAAGAATCATTTGCTTTAGAAATAGGAAATTGTCGTAAAATATTCATTTCCTTGATAGGAGAAATTGTTGTTGAAATCCTCATTTTTCCTTCAAAAGAGAAATTGTTGTTTGTATTCTTCATTTCTCGAAAGTAAAAAGCATTTGAATTATTGATCTAGTGCACCTAGTTTCTTTTCTGCATTCATAACATTAAGAAAACTGAAAAGAAAAACTTGCATTTACGTGTATGATTGTGTGTTTTTTGCAAAAGGAACATTAGGAAATATGCATTTAGTTTGAGATTCATTGATTTTGTTTTTTCTCATTGATTTGTGTGCTCTCAAATTATTTTCTCTCTTCCCTTATTAGCTAGGTTCTTCATTGAAAAAGCTGAAAGTGAAAGTTTGTTTATCATTCTTAGCTGCATTTTAGGAATTTCATATACATCATCATGGTGAACCTGAAAGGAAAATTGTTAAGCAAGGTCAACATAAAATAAATCTCAATTTACTTAACAACGCTTTGGAACATTAACAATAACATTTAGAAGGTCTAGGCTAGAGACGTGTTTTGGTGTCGTAAAACATAGCAGATGTCGTTAACTTGTCTGTGATACATTCCGAGTGTGATACCTCACTCCACGTACGTAAGTCTCGTAGCTCGTCCATGTACTCCTGGGTATATCGGGCAGTGTTACAGTACGATAAGTATAAAAGGGGTGCTCTCACTGTGCGGTTTTGCATCAGACAATGCTAATACTGACTTGGGCATCCACATACCTTTGGGTATATTTTGGAGTACAAATTTTAGGTGCTATCCATCCATAGTGAACCAAGTCAGCTGCCTTGAAATTTTGAAACACCAAACACAGCATTCAGGGAGATTACCTGGCCGTACTTCTTGTTTCGCCAGGAGGTATTCTGCAGTTCATAGTTTCTTGGTAAACCCTTTCGCCTAGCATTACCCTCTTTTTGTTTATTTGTTTTTGGATAAAATAAATCAGTAATCGTGGAAGAACACAATCCTATCCCCCATCGTTCATGTAGATTATCTTTAAAACCACCTTTATCGTTGGAAGTTACTTCTGGTAGGCGAAGGCGATCACGATCTACCGAATCAAGTACAATTCGTACCTTTGGCGAAACATCATCTTTTAACCCAAAGTTAGCTCAAATTTTTTCCACAAATCCTGGTTCATTTACTGTTGTCGAAACGGAGTCTCCACAGCTACCCGTGGTCACGAACCATTCAATCGCTGAGACCATACCTCCTGGACCCGATGTTGTTCAATCAGAAATTGATCCAGATCCTGTCTCTTCTTTGCCAGAAAATCTGAATCCCGAAGTTGAATGACCGGAATTTTTTCCTACCTTGGTCATCCCACAAAGTTTTGTAGCTATTGAAACTCCTATATCACACAGTCAACCGTCTGAAATATATTTTGGGCCTGACGGTGAAGTTCTTCCTCCTGGTTTAATCATGATTGAAGAAATCCCACAACCTTATACACCTTTAATTCAAACCCATTTTGGGGGAGACCTTTACCTGTACCATTCTTTTCCTCAATCGTTTCTATCTGCTTTTGTTGATCATATTGCCATTCAATCTCCCATCAATTTTCGAGGGTATACATTTGTTTAAACAACCATGTCTGAACCATCATCTTCGGTTGGGTCTGCTGTTCCAATTACGTCAGCTCCTACCCTCGCTACTCCGTCGATGTTCACAACCTCACCAGAGTCATATTTTCATGGTGGCCCTTCGGTCCCAACAGGTTACAAATAATTATCTGGCACTTTCTCCAGTGCGCCTTCACGTTCATGGTCTTTGCCAATGTCATCATCTGGTGTTTTAACTGGTAGTCCTATAGTTAGTACTGAATGACTTGAATCATTACATCCATCATCAGGGCAATATCAAGTCAGTCCTTATGGGTCAATTCCTTTAAGTACCATATCAACTGGACTCCTAGCATTCGGGGAACAATATTTTCCATCTTATTATCCTCCTTATGCTGGGGGGAAACATTTGGTCACCCAATACGACAGTATTCAGTCACATTTTGGTCAAACTAATGTTGACATGAATGTATGTCAATGGCATCCCACTCTGCCTACCCAACCACAAATTATTGTACAATCGTACCAACCAGTTCAACCTATTACACCCACTTCATTACCACTTGTTAATACATCTATACCTCTGTTACAGAATCAAAATATTGTACATCAACCTTATCAGGTGAGCTCTTCAACTCAATATCATCAAATGTTGGGTCCATAGACTCAAAATCATTAGTTTAATTTACAAAAACCCGTATCAGGAATTATTTATTCAGAAGTTGGTGTACCATTTTATGGGGTGTCGCAAACGCAATTTGATTATACATATCAATCGAATCCAACTTACACTAATTTGGGTTATAATTTTGGTGGACAGACTCCTTAGCAAAGACAGGCAAAAATTCCTCAAACTTCATTTCAACAAGTATCATATCCAAGTTTTGGTCAACAGAACTCTCAAGCGTTTTCCATGAAAAACAACCCCTATTTGGGTTACCAATATCAAATCCCATATGCTGGTGCTCAAAGACCTGTTTCCCAAGAATTTCCATCTTACCCTAGCTATGCTCAACCTGAACTTAATAGATAGTTTCATTTTGTTGCAACCTTGGAATTACCAGATTTAAACCGGTTAACCAATGATCCTATTAATTATGCTCCTTGGTGGCCGGTGATACCTCATAAATTACCCTCTGATATTCCTAAATTCAATGGAAACCCCGTAGAAGATCCGTAAAATCATGTTATGACTTATCATTTATGGTTTTCATCAAATTCCTTGAATGATGATTTTGTTCGACTACATCTTTTTCAGCGTACGCTCATAGGTCCGGCTACTAAATGGTACATTGAATTACCTAGAGCTTCTTTCGAAAATTTCACTGCCTTAGCTACTGTCTTTTTGACCCATTTATAGTTACCGATCAGATACGAAACTAGAATGGAACTCTTGACCAACTTCAAACAAACTAATTCTACTCACATTTCAATTCATATTCATGAGTGGCATCGCCATCGACAAATGGTTAAGACATTTGTTCCCGATCAGCTCCTTGTTGAATGGTTCATTAAGTCCCTGTTACCATATATAACTGAGGATGTAGCTAAAGGTGGTGTCGTCATAGAAGAGCAAGTTATCTCTCGTGCCCAGTATTTAGACTTGATTTACACTCAGTCTGGTACGCTCTATGAAAAAATTCCTAATGCGACGCGATCTAATTTCAATGTTCCTCCTCAAATAAAGAACTCTCATGCCAGAGATGTATTGATAAGCTTTGCAAACACACACCACACTATTGCATCTGATCCTGCTCCTACTTCCGAAATTAATGCCATGTCATTTGACAAAGGAAAAAGTGACAAGCAACCAGGAAGTAAGAAAAAGGGGAAATCAAAGAAAAATTAAACTTCTAACCCGCAGGAAATATCATCTGATCAACCATCAGGACCATGGAAACGTCGTTATCCATGCATAATCTGTAACGAGGAAAAATTTGTTAGGGATTGTCCTCACTATGCTGAAGTCTCCAAAATCATCAAGACTTCTCATGCATCAGCTGTGTTGACAGACCCATTTCCAAATCCAGACACAAATTTGATTGCTACGGATCTAGCTCCTAGTTCCCAAGTGTTAATGTTATCCACCACAAAACCTTCACAAGATATTTTGGTGTCGACATGGAATAAATACTATCGTAGTCTGGCCATTGATCAAACTACTACCTTGACAGCAAATCCATCTAATGAATCAATACCACCTACTGTTATTCCTGAATTGAAAATTAAGCCACCAAACGAAGTAATTCATAAATCTACATATAATCCTTGAGCAAGAGCTGCACAGAATTATAATATAGTTGAAGATTTGGCTCAATCCCCTTCAACTATGTCTGATCTTGAGGTATTACAAAATTGTCCCTCCCAGAAACAGGCTTTATTGTCGGCCATTGGTGGAATTGATCCGACTGATTCTAATCTTGTCGTCTTTAATCATACGGGCTATGTGCCGCAGCTACCAGCAGAATTGGAATTTTCCATCCAAGTAAATGTTCTCAATCAACTTGTTCATCACACTATTATTGATGAGGGAGCATCTACATGCATTATGTCTCTAAACTATTGGAAGTCACTTGGCTCGCCGCGATTATCACAATCATCAACGACGTTGAAGGCTTTTGATGGAAGAACATATAAAACTTGTGGTATTATCAATAACCTGCATGTTGAATTAGGGGGGAAAAATAGTAAGTATTGATGTTGAGGTTGTTGACAGCCTCCTTGACTAAAATATTTTACTTGGAAGACCATGGGTATATGTGATGACTGCCATTGTTTCTACATATTTTAGAATGATTTCCTTTCCACATAAAGGTACAATTACAGTCATTAATCAATTATCCTTCTTTTCCTCCACCTCACAGGTAACTGGAAGTGTTTTTTTTGTTCACTTACCCCAACTATAAATTCAAAACATTGGTGTAGGACTCTTAAAGGATTCCACTCTTATGGGAACCTTTGCATTACCGCTGCCCGTGACGTCGGCATAAATTGCAAGCATAGAGACCTGCTACATGATCTCTTCCACTCTATCTGGGTTAAGGGAGAGTACGAGTGTTTTTGATATTTCTATGTTGGATGATGTTTTAATGCCCAACCCTAAGGAGCTACAATAGCAATCAATCTATTTGGCTTGGGTGAAAAATCCGAAATCAGCGTCGCCGAGTGTTTCGGTTGATCGTTCCTTAGATTTTGGTACTCCATCCAATCCATTTTCCTCAACATTTTTGATAGATGAAAATATTTTGGAAGCTATGATGTCAGAAGGAGAACCATGGGTAGATTATCACCATCGTTCCCATCTTCCAAATTATGAAGAAAATAATCTGAGTGAACTATATCACCCATGCATCAAAACTTTCTTTTTGAATTCTTTTCCAATTAATGTAATCAATTTTGAGCGAAAATTATCAAATATTGAAGAAACGATTTCTATCGATCTTTCTACCAAACCTGGCATTGTAGAAAATATTCATGTCAGTGTCTTGTTCTCCATCAGAACTTGATTCATATTGCTCTCTTTTTCGTGAATTTTGTGACATATTTTCTTGGTATTACAAGGAAATGCCAGGCATAGATACTAGTATAGTTGAACACACTATTAATATGTATCTTGATGTCAAAACAGTGCATCAACAGCTTCGTCTTGTTCATCTGAAGAAATCCGCTGCCATCAAAGAAGAAGTTGAAATTTTTTTGCGTGCTGGTTTCATTTACCCTATTCCGCTAACTGAGTGGGTTTCCAATATCGTTCCTGTTATGAAAAAACAAGGAACCATTAGAGTGTGCGTCGTTTATCAAGATGTTAATCATGCTTGTCTAAAAGACAACTATCCTACTCCCTTTATCGACCAGATTATTGACGATTGTGCTGGATGCAAGATTTTTTCGTTCATGGATGGATTTTCCGGCTACAATCAAATCAATATCCGCCCAGATGACCAACATAAGACAACATTCATCTGTCCCTGGGGCATATTCACATATAGGAAACTTTTGTTTGGTTTAAAGAACGCTGGGGAAACTTTTCAGAGAGCAATGGATTATGCTTTCAACAACATCAAGCACATTTTTCAACCATATCTAGATGATTTACCAGCGCATTCACGAAATTAGACTGATCACTCAATGCATTTGAGAGCCATTTTCTTACGCTGCTGACACTACAAGATATGCCTCAATCCGCACAAATGTGTGTTTTGTGTTGGTTCTGGTCAATTTCTCGGATTCGTAGTCTCAAAAGAAGGAATTTGAATAGACCCATTGAAGGTTCAGGCCATTCTTGATTTTCCTACACCATCAAAATTACTTCAGATATAGAAACTTCAAGGAAAGGCTAACTTCCTGAGAAGGTTCATTCCAAACTACGCCGAAATGGCTAAAGGATTTACTCGATTATTAAAAAAGGGGGTTCCCTTCCATTGGGACCAAGATGCACAAGCTTCTTTTGATGCTGTCAAGGACCATCTTGTCCGAGCCTCATTAATGTATCCTCCAAATTATCAAAATGATTATTTCCTATATATCGCCGTGGCTGAAACGACCATCGCTATGGTTTTGGTCCAAGTAGAAGATGGAATTGAACATCCAATCTATTATTTGAGTCGTAATCTCAATGATACGGAAGTTAAGTATTCGTACATGGAAAAGCTTGCCTTGGCAGCTGTTCAAGCTGTCCAAAGATTTCGCCATTATATCCTGCTCCGAAAAACAACAATAGTTTCAGATTGCAACCCCATGACTTACATCTTATCACGTCAATTGCTGGGGGGAAAATATTCAAAATGGATTGTCATTTTGCAGGAATTTGATTTAGAATTCATCAAATCCAAGTCAAATAAGTCTTTAGTTTTGGCTGAGCTTCTCTGTGACCTTCCCTCTGATAGTAACCCTACTACGTTGGAACCATATATTCCAGACGAGTCTCTATTTCTGATTGGATCATCTGATCCTTGGTATGGGGATTTCATCATTTATCTCCAAACCCAAACTTCTCGACGTAATACCTCTCACTCTGACCAGCAACGTATTCGATACCAAGCCAAATATTATATGATCGTCAGCGATACACTTTATCGTCGTGGTGTCGATACCATTTTAAGGAGGTGCCTCACTCATGAGGAGGACGAAAAAGTATTAAATGATTGTCATGCTGGGGCTTGTGGTGGAAATTTATCTGGATATGATACTGCGCAGAGGATACTCTGCGCCGGTTACTTTTGGCCTACTATTTTTTGAAATTGCATCCTCGCAGTCAGAAGTTGTCATGCATGCCAGATTTTTTATTGTAAAATCTGCAAACCGCAAGTGCCAATGCATCCTGTTGTCTCTGTTGGACCATTTACGAAATGGGGTATTGATTTCATGACCTGTAACCCTCCTTCATCCAGGGGACATGGTTATATTATTGTCGCAGCCGACTATTTTACCAAATGGGCCGAAGCAATGCCTACATTTAATAACACAGGACAAACAACTGCATTGTTTTTCTTCAACCATGTTATTGCATGGTTTGGGGTCCCATAGGCCATAGTTACAGATCATGGGAAGCATTTCACAACCAGATGATGTCTGAATTGATAGTCAAGTTAGGATTGTCGCATGATAATTATACTCTTTATTATCCATAATCAAATGGACAAGTTGAGGCTATTAACAAAATTCTTAAACGAATTCTTCAGCGAATGATAAGAGTCCGTAAAAGGAACTGGCACTTGATCCTATACTCCGCCTTGTGGGCGTATCAAACCTCGGTGAGAAATGTAACCATATTTACTCCTTTTCAATTGGTGTATGGTCTGGAAGCTATCTTACCAATCCAATGCAAAATTTCATCGTTAAAAATCGCAATAGACTTGTTACCTGACACCTCATAAGAAGAAGTGCGTCTCCTTAACCTCATCCATCTATATGAAACACGTCGTGAAGCCCAATTGGCCAAAGAAGCGTATAAGAGATGTATAAAGGCACAATACAACAAAAATGTCCAGCCTCACATCTTCTCAAAGGGCGACTTGGTCCTTCTTTATTATCAAGAAGCTGATGTAATAGGTACAGGGAAATTCGAGCCATTATGGCATGGCCCCTATATTGTCAAAATATTTCTTGCTAAGGATGCCTATGAGTTAGTTTATTATGATGGGATTCCATTGGCACAACTTAGAAATGGGTTGTATTTAAAATGTTACTATTCTTAATCATGAGCGTAGTAATTTTTTGTATTATATTTGTTTATATGCTGTTGATTTGCATTCACTATCTTAATTTGTTTTTAGTGTTTTCTTGATGTTAGTAATCCGCTTTACATTTTTTATGGAAGATGTCTGAATATTTGGAATCATTTGTTGTATATGCTGATGGTGCTAGTCATAGTACGCAAAATCTATCCTCTGCAACGTGGGCCATTTTCGCTCCGAACGATGAGTTAGTGAGTTTTCGAGGGATTTATATTGGTAGATTGATGAACAATATCATTGAGTATAACGTGTTGATAAAAATTCTCTTTGATGCCATTTCATTTGGTATTAATTGCATAATCATAAGGCTAGACTCACGACTTGTGGTACTACAACTTACTAGTATTTATACTGTTAGAAATCCAACACTTCTTAGATTGTTCCTTAGAGTTCTACTTTTGGAAAGACATTTTGATTTCATTCAATATCAACACATTTCCAGAAATTTGAACACTTTAACAGATTCATTAGCTAATCAAGTTTTAGACAGACATTTGCAACATAGGTAAAGAAAATATTCACAATATTGAATAGGATTGCGCATTAAACATAGGAAAAACTCTGAAAAACATATAGATAGATAGTTATAGTTTTTTTACAAAATTTGTGCCCAAGACACGTTGGTCATTTGGCCTCAAAATGTATGCAAAAAGTCACAAGTAAACTAGTGGTGCTCGTGGTAACATGCTATAGATATAGCAATCCTACGAAGTAACCGCATCCAACGGCTAGGAACCCCAATTGTGTGTCGCTGCAGTTGCATGGGAAGCTCTTTGATCCAGAAATCCGGAATCCCGAAGGTCAACCCCTCTATGTTCTCCTGAAGCTCAGCTATAGTCTCAGCCATATCAAGGTTTTGAAGGATTTCTCTCTCGACAACCCTCTCTACTAGCGCATCTGCTTCGCACTCTGGTTCCTCTACTGGTTGAACATGACCGATATCTGCATTACATCAAACATTTAGTTTAGTCTTGGAAAGAAATAAAAACACAAAAACATTGTATAAACCTTAGAAAAATAAAAAAACATGGTCAAATCATTCTTACCTATTGCACCCCACTGAGCGCCTTCTGGTAATACTAGATCTGGATCTCCTCGGAAGTCGACGCCTACATATGTATAATCATCGATGGCAACAATTTGTCATCGGAATCAGATAAAGAATGCAGTAGAGAACACAACGGTTGATTGGCCTGCATGTCGACCCATGAGTTCTACCCATCTTTGCATTCGTGGATATCTAGGACTAGATATATCCAATGTTACATGTTGTGGCTGCATAAGTGGAATATGTTCTAAAGCTAAGGAGATAAGGATCAAACCATAACTGAAATTTTTCTTCCTTCCTCCCTTTTCTTTGTTCATTTGTTCCTTTATCTGAGATAGAACAAATTTAGACCAGTTGAAGACTGTTGGCTCTAAGCACTCTAGCGCATACTGCATATATGACCTGTTCGCTACATGGAGTGTAACGGTGCCAACAAGTTTAGAGATCATGAAAAGGATCGTTCTCAAAGGCAAATACTTGACATCCTGGATGTTTATTTTTCCATCTTGGCTAGGTTTTGACCCCGGATAGCAATAATGCATAACATAATCCCTCACTGTCTCTCCTCTAACGGTAGATCCTGTGAAAGAAATGGGCAAAACTCTCCTCGACAAACCTGTGAGAAAATACACATCCTCAACTGCTATGGACAACACTTGATTTTTTATGTGAAATGCCTCTATCGCCGGATCCCATGCTCGAACAAGGAACTCTAGGAGTTCTATTTGTTGCCTCATTCCTGACAATTTGAAGTAATTAAGTAGTCCGCAATCTCTTAAGGCTCTTACAGTACCGGGATCATTCAAGGCAATCATATATTTTTCCTCATGTTCTCTTTCTCTCCATGTAATCGTCATTATAATCCGATGGAAACTTGAAAATCAACCATAAGATCCATTAGATACCATTCATTGCAAAAAACTAGGGAAATTTTGGACACATCATGAAAATCAAAAACTTGAACTGCGCTCAACGCACTCTTTGAGTTGAGAAAGTGTGTTGCATATGCAGGTACCCTTCATTGTACCTGCTATGCAGCACAGGTTTTGATGTTCATAGGTGTGTTGCCCTCAATTTTGGTAGAATTTACCCTAGGAGCCTTAAAACCCTAAAAATTTGCAAGGAATGGGAATGAAATGAATATTGAAATGAAGAGGAGGTTCATGCTCCTAACTTGGATCAAACTACGAGGAAAAATGTCCACTAAACGACCGCAATCAATGACTGAAGTTCAGGGGCACAATTAGGTTCAGAGCTCCAAAATGCAAATGGTAACTATGGAATGGTAAAAATGAATAGTGAAACTAATTTATATAGTCATTTAATTGATTGCAAGTTAAATTTATTGCTATGAATATGGTTTTATTATGTTATTTATCATGAAACATGTATTTTTAATCCATTTGATGTTGTTCTGAATAGGAAATACAGCCGATGAATAGATTAGTCATGCAGATTTATTTCAAAGAAAGACTTGACCAGAAAGCATACTTTTTCTCCTTATTTTTCGAGCTTTGTTAAAAACAAAAAAGGATTTGAAGCGCACTTTTATCTCTTTTTAGAGCTTCGATAACAGCGAAAAAGGAATCCCTAGAGTCTTCTTTCAGCTTTTTTCAGACTCCGATAATGTGAAAAGATTGCTGAACACTTGTCACTTTGAGCTCATTAAAGTAAATGAATTGATATCTACTCAGTATAAGTTTAACCCTTTTCGAGATTGAGATGGATTATTTACGAAAAAGGAATACCTTGGTTAAACATGACCAAAGAGGTTCTTTCAGATATTATTTTACACTTTTCCAGATCTGAGAGATAAATTTACGAAAAAGTACTTTTGGAGTTCTCTTTCGTCGTCTTTTTCAGACTCCCTAAATATGAAAAAGGACCGGGCTATCACTGTCGTTAAGCTCGTTAAAACATAAAATAGCGATGGGATTGTCGATCATGGCAAGAATCGAGTTTCATTCATCGCTAGACTCATTAAATTATTAAATAGTGATACTTTATTCGCTCGAAGGGTTGAATTATAGATCAAGAAAATGTTATCCTCCTCAAGCTTGTTAAAAAATAAAGAGGCACTAGTCGACAAATGATCAAGGAAAATTTGGGAAAAGTAAGAAAAGTTTATTTTTTCGTAACAAGTCACTCTTGAACATGACACTTCTTTCACTCCATGTCCGTGACTGTTTGGGTTGGGTAATCATCTTGACGGTTCATTCACACCTATATTTCATCATACCTTCACTTCGGTTTTGGGTCAATGCTGCCAACTCATCACAGTGTCGCTGATATGTTCAAGAGAAGTCATCCAGTGATTAAAAACTCATCCTTCTGCAATACTCGTAAACCTTCATTTTCATGACCGTCATCCCTAAAAAATTGCTATATCAAGTCATACCCTTGTCTCCGAAATCAATAAATCCAGTTTTGCAATAAAGTGAATTCCTGTTGACAACAAATCAATATCCAGGAAGTTCACTTAGAAACATCAGATTCTAGTACCATGAGGCTTGTTACAGCATCGACAAGATCCTCACTTCCGGAATTTTGACTGAAAGATTTTGTTTGGCGTTCGACATCAAATAATATATTCACGCCTTATGAAATGTACTGTAGTACCTTGAGGGCTATTGACATTAATGGTGGTTCTCTCGCGTTTGTTAACAGCTCACAATATTGCCTGGTAATCAAATGATGTCTTTCCATGTTCGAGTACAAATCATATATTCGCATGGCTAGAATTGTACCTGAATGATCGAGTGAATGAGATAAGAAGACCTTGAATCTAGTTTCAGCCATCTGGGCTACAATTTCAGGATTGTTGTACACATCATCTGTACGGTGAATTTACATACAGATTGTCATCCAAACATGGGCCTATATCTGTAGGCATGTCTGCATCTGGGCAACATTCCAATGTAGACGACTTTCTGAATTATGTACATGTTATTAGATTGTTTATGTGCTGACTATGGGAATGCCTACCCTCAGCATTATGATCAATAGAGGATATATCATGATGTAATGTATTGTAATATTGATGCAGATGACCATTCTGCTTCATTTCCAGGCTCATCATAGTGTAAAGCATCTCAATCAAATGTTCTTATTATTTGGATCTTATGCTTTAGGGGGAAATTGTTATAGGTCAATTTGGGCACCATTTTCAATGACCTGGTTAACTGGGCATCATCTCTAGGACCTATGATCAAGGGTCTATCATTCTATCATTTTAGTTGCTATATGCTCTAAGACAGAAAACAAGACAAATCAAACAATACTTTCATTAAGAAACGTTTTCCATGGTTTGAAGCTTATTATATAACATATGAGAGCTCATCAATGCAGGCTCTAAGGGGCCTAAGTGCACTGCATATGTAGGTAGCCCCATGCAAGGCTGCTCTACAAAGCACTTCTTAACATTCAAAGGTGCGTTGGTCACATTGGGAGCGAAATTCTCATTGTTTCGGAATCTCCACTTGGCCAGTGCCTTCTAGAAGAGTTCACATGTGTCAAGCTTCAGATCCAAGTGTCCATTTGACATCTACATGACTGGAAACATGTCTTGCCTATTTTTGGAGAGCTATTGATTGCAAAAAAACCTACAATTCATCTATAAATTGAACACAAATCTAAGTGTTTGGGAAGGAAGAATTTGAGTAGAGAAATGCTGGAGAATTTTCAATTAAGAGTTTGATTTGTGGAGCTGCTGCTGGAGAGTTTTATGTTGTGATGAGACTTGGGAACTTTGCTGGAAGGTCACTTCAAATCAGTCACTAGGTTGTAACCTCTCCTTCTATCATCAATAAAGAGTAATTCTTATTTTTCCCTACATGCATCTATGTTAACTTTGATTTTCCATATTGTAAGATCTTGGTTGATGAATGTAGTTTATGCTTTTCTGATTTAGCTAACTAGCTTGAATATATATCTATATTATTTCATCTTCTGCTATTTCAGTGTTCTTTCTTACAGGAAGCATTTAGCTCACAAACCGCTTGAATTTGAAGCTGCAACATAAGCGACAGAAGGAGCCATTTGGAAGCGACTAAAAAAGTAAGCCTCCAATCCTCTCTGTGTATCTATTCTGAGTTAGTAGAAATTGTAGTATAATCTTTCACCTATTGTTCTAGACTAGCACCTGTCTAGGGAAGCGTCGTTTATCCGTAGATTACAATTCTGGCCCAACACCCCAAATAAATCAAATCAAACTCAAACATGCTTCCACAAAAAAATTATATGGCTATCTATTTTGATGGAAAAAATATCTCTTAAATATATTGATGGAAAAAATATCTCTTAGATATTTGGAGGAAGTGGAAAGTTATCCTTAACTCTAACTAATTCTAGAATTATTCTAAAATCTAGAAAATTCTAGATTTTCTAAATTAAACAATTACATAAAATTAAAACATGAGATGCTCCTATATCATTTGGTTTATGTAATATTATATTATGATTTTTATAATCATATAAAGCCTTTAAAAATTTATTATTTGGATTATTTATTTTATTATAAAGTTAATTTAATTTAATTTGAATGAAATTGTCTTTAGTGCTATTTTTTAGATTTTTTGGTGTCTAAATCCCCAAAAATAGTTGAGGTGAAACTCTGAAAAACCCAGAGAACTTCAATTATCCAAAGACATTCCACTTAAATTAAATTATAATGTTATTATTATTAATAGAAAATTAATATATAAATTAAATATATATATATTTAAAAAAACACATATTTTTTAATTAACAAAAATATGAATGAATATTATATCTAAAAATTAAAATAAATTAAAATAAAAAGCTATTTTACCACACATTAAAAACATTAAAATAATTTTAATTAAAAACATTATAAAACACCGTAGAAGTGACCACATTAAAAAAAATTACTACGGTTTGAAAATGCCATGAGCAAAAGTTACGATCAAGGAAAATTAGAAATTGAAATTTTTGAGTGGACATGGCTGGCTTTGCACAAACGATCGCACCCAAAGAATGAACAAACATCCGCTTGGTCGAAACCGTGTAACAAATGATCCCAGTTAAATAAATGCCACCTTAAACCATTAAATGCTTCAGTATACACTGGATCTGGATCAACAGATGAAACTTCATTCGATGGGTTTGACCCATCCTGTTCTATACTACCACTTGGTATTTTAATAGTTGTTTCTGGCATCGACATTTCACGCAGTATTTGCTCATTGTTCATTATAGCTTTACTTTGACAGCAACCAAAACATTGTGTAAAATGTTTAAGACTCTCCCCTAGTATGATAAACTTGTTCAACTTTTCCGGTGTCCAATTCGCCTTCAGTAAATTGATATACTTTAACACTTGGCAGCCGGGCATGAAAAATAACATGGGCCTGTTCACTGACCATCTACCATGGTTAATCAAAGATAAAAAAGAGTAATTCAAGGCATTTATAGCTTTTCTCCAGTTCAGACAAGGACATATCATACATCACTATATTATCCACCTAGTGAAATTTTTCTCTTAATAAAATGAAAAAAGTTATCTGCATGTGATTACTAGGGTTTTCCATTCCAATGCCATGAACAACTACTTGTAAGTCTGAGTGATATGGGTCTATGAATCTCAAATTTACTATTCTTGCGACCATTTCCGGATCCCTCATTAGTGCCATGATTTTTTCGTAAAATGAAGAATTCCTTAACTTTGCGATTCCAAAAAATATTTTCTTGATTATATTCTTCACTGATTTATTACATTTTACTTTATTTAATGCGAACATTTTTGGGTCTTGCCTTTGGAAACCATGCAACGATCCATCCCAGTCGAAGAAATGCCAACTTAAATCATGAAAGGATCTCTCATACAATTGCCCTTTTGCACAACGACATGCATCGCTCAAAGAAATAGTTGTATGTGGAAGTGGGTTTCATGCAACATATGATCACTATCCTGAATGACTTGGATTTTACTAGTAAAACAGTGATATGAAAAAATTTCTTTGTCCAAATCGTAACCCTTTAAACTGTTGCCTAAGATGATAATATTATTCAAATTATCAGGCATCTAGTTTTCCTCCAGTACTCTGTCAGTGAGAAAAAGTTCACAGTGAGGCATGACAAAAAGTGTGGGTTTATTCACTGTCCTTCTGCCATTTTCGTTAGCAGAGAGAAAATTATGGAGTGGGCTAACCATTCGACGGAATGACCTTGAGTTTTGTGCCCCCGGTAGACCGTTGAATACATCCGGCGAATGCCTCCAGCAAACATGGGCCCCATGCCCCTCACCGTCTCCGTCTCCGTCCGTCTCCGCAATGTTAACGTTACCATTCCCCGTCAACTGTCCCGTAATGGGATAACTCTCACCATTTCGAGCTATCCTTGTGTATGCTCACACGAGCCGTCACGTGGGCTTGCGCAACCACTTCAGGGCCGAATTGAAATTTTCTCCATTTTGAACTGAATTACTCGCTTGGCCATTATGGCTGCTATCTACCAGCTGCAGATTTGCCACGAAAACCCATTTCAAATTTATGCAGAAATCCCACACCCTCTACTTATTCATTCCGTTGACTAAATGTTTCGTTGAGTCATTCAGTTGAGTGCATTTCTCCATTCGGTCGAGTCATTCAGTCGAGTGTGTTTCTCCATTCGGTCGAGAGCAGAGTAGAGAAGAGCAGATCAGAGCAGTAGTGGTAGAACAAAGGAGTACCAACAATTGGAGAAGAGTAGAACAGAGCCCCTGGTTCTTCCTTATCAACAGAGCAGAGTAAGGTTAGTAAATTTTCTTCAATGCATTGCCGCAAGCAACTGTTGTAAATTCTCGTGTTTATTTATGGAGTAAGCTAACCATTCCTTTTTTATTGGAGTAAGCTAACCATTCAACTGAATGGCCTTTGGGTTTTATTATTTATTTCGTAGAGAGTGGCAACTCGCTGTTGCAGTAGCGACAACAACGAGTTGTCGCGACTGTAAATTTAAATTTTGAGCAGTGGAGGAAACAGCGAGTTGCCACCACTGTAACAATGTGTTGCCGCTGCTGCAAATTTTAATTTTGCGTAGTGGCGGCAACTCGCTGTTGCCACCATTGCGAAAAATTAAAATTTACAGCGACGGCAACACATTGTTACAGTGGCAGCAACTCGCTGTTTCTGCCACTGTAACAACGAGTTGCCGCCACTGTGCAAAACTAAAATTTACAGCGGTGGAAACACAGTCTTACAGTGGTGGTAACACACTGTTATAGTGGTGGCAACCCGCTGTTATAGTGGTGGAAACTCATTGTTATAGTGGCGGCAACAACAATTTTCTGCGACTGTAACATCGAGTTGCCGCCACTGCGCAAAATTAAAATTTACAGCGGCGGTAACACACTCTTACAGTGGCGAAAACTTGCTGTTGCTGCCATTGTGTGTGTTTCCGCCACTGTGTGTGTTGCTGACATTGTAATTGTGTTTCTGCCATTGTAAGTGCATTGCCGCAAATGAAAATAATTAAATTTTTATTTATATTGAAAAATTCATTTTGTATTTATTTTGTAGAGAGAGCAGTATTTATTTTGTATTTTCTTGTTTTGCAGATGGTTGCAAAATGGGCGATGGCTATCCAAATATGGTGCCATCCAAACCCTAGGAGTGCATGGATAAGGTTCGTGCTTCACAATGAATCGCTTAGCCAGGTATATAAAAATAGTAGAGAAATACCTGGGATTACAACGAATAATGAGGCATACTATCATGCTTTGATAGAGGGCCTCATGACTACACGGAACTATGGTGCAAATGACATTGTTGCTTACACTAACTCAGAGCTAATAATTAACCAGATGAATGGCATCTACCAAGTTAGAAGACCTAACCTAAAGCTGCTTCACCAGCAAGAAAAATCCATTGCTGCACAATTCCACAACTTTGAGATTATGTACCAATATGATGTCCAAAGGGTCTGTGATTCAATACTTTCTGAAACAACATCGAAAGGACATGGATGTGGTAGATTTGTGGAGCCAAAAAGTGCTCCAATTGTTATTGATAGGCATCGTTATAGATTTCCTATTAATGAATGGATTGTTGCTGTGATTGGGATTGGGGGAGTAATATTATTGTACTCATATTTTTTGAGATAGATTGGAGCATGATCTCCATCATTTTTGTATGAGCTGTTTTTAATAGAAGACCTCACTATTTTCTGTATTTATGAAAATCATTATTTAATTTCTTTTCAGTTTATATATAGTAAAATTAATTTTGGATTGTATGTCATTTAATAAGTTTTAGGTGGTGCTCATAATTATATAACTCTAAATGCAAGATTTCACACTCGATCAAGTTTCACATCAGAACATCGACATGAATGTCTATTTCTTCAATGCCACACAGAGTACATTAAAACCCAAATTACAGAGATTGTATCCCGTATTGTTCATATAACTGTTTATGGAAATTAAAGCCCATTCACACAGAATTAAGTCGAATAATATTCATGAAATGCTGAGACAAATTCTTTCATAATATATAAATGAGATCCACTTACAAAACTTCTTGTTTGGCCAGATTTTCAATTCGATGGCCTTCTACCTCACTACTCTGTCTCTCCAGCTCTCCAGCCCTCTTATTTAATGCCTTTGAGGCTTACATTTATAAAAATTGATCATGGATCGATTTAGCTCCTTCAATGACTCATGGAAGATGACTTGTAGAATACTCCTTCTTTTCACCTTCTGTTCTGATACTCTTTATCTCTGCTTTTCACTGTTTTACTGGTGTAATTGAAAAATAACTAGCAGTAACAATTGGCTTTTACTGATACACTTTGACATCTGATACACTTTGACCCTGAATCTTCACCCTAAGGTAACAATAAAATATGACTTTTTATGTGATTTTCCTGCTCTTTTACCTGTCAAATTCACATCAGATCTGTGAATTCTTGCCACTGTTGAGCTATGGGGATCTTTATATTCTTCAATTTTCTATAGCTTTCATCAGCTTCTGTGTACTTAGAAAAATTTGGCTTTACTATGAACATGCGCTTAATTTCATTTTCTAACAAGAACAAATTCTCAAAATATTGAAGTATCACTTTTCCACTTGGAGACCCTTGAGGCAAAGGTTTGTTAGCTTGTTCCTTAGCATAGGCTCTAATTTTCTGGTCATAGTCCTTCTGTGGAATTAATTTTTCATTCAATGCGTGAATATCTGTAATTCCTGCTTCTAGCAGCAAGTCATATTTGGTCTTGAATTTAGTGATTGATATGTTCATATTATCACACTTCTCTTCCAGATTATTCATAATTTTTCTCTTTGTTAGGACCTTTTTGATTTGAAGGATAGCCTCTGTCCTGTCAGGAATTTTCAATTCTTCTAATTCTTCCATGTTTTTACTATTCAAAAATGATATGAGTTGAATTGCTTGTGGTGGTTTGTTGCCAAGTTCCTTCTTTGTTTTATCAATTTCTGCTAAGGCAGCTTGTAGTAGATCTTTTTGCTCATATATCATCTGAATAGAAGGCCATTGTGAGTGAATTCCTTCAGTGATTTTTTTCCACAAATAATTTTTGATGTAGGCAACTTGGTCTGTGAGATTTACCTGCTGTTGAAGAACCTTAACCTGTTCCTGTAATCTATTAGCCCTCTGTTCATGTCCTTTGGAAGTGATTAAGGTATCTCTGTTGGAAGCTTCCAAATTTTTGATGGTGTCTTTTAAACTGATTATATCTTTATCTTTTATGGAAATATCTTCCATAGCTTTGATTATGGCAGCTATTTCCCCTGCTGTATTTACCTGTGATGTTGATGAAGAAGTGGCAGAGATGTCTTTAGAAGTAATTGACACTGCAGTTTCCAATACTCCTTGTGGTGCCAAATGTTATGCCAATGTTGAGGGGATAGCTGTGCTTACAATTGGAATAACTATAGGAATTTGCTAATATTTTTTCAATTTTTTATTTTCTTGCATCAAAATTTCTATTTGGTTTTCCATTTCCTTTATTTGGGCTGTCATATTTAGAACCAATTGATTTAATTTATCATTCTCTATCTTTTGTTGACGGATATCCTTTGCTTGGGGATGTTCACTTTGAGGCAGTTTTAGTTACTTCCTTAGTGCAACTATGTCTTCATTTTTCTGTTTGATTAAAGATTTTGCAACTTCAATGTTAGCTGGATCAGCTTCTACTTCAATCACCAAGTCTTCTAATGATTTGATTCTCAATCCATTAGCATGAAACGATGCTTTGTCCAATTTCATTTGATTTTTCAGATTTGTCACTGTCTTCTAAAGTTTAACAGAGCTCATTGTTTTGTTGACTATATTTGAATATAACATCTCTGTATTGCTCCTGTGAAATTCTATTTGATCTAATTCATGGATAGCATCTGCATCTACTTCCAAACCTGTCTTTGAGTAGTCTGCCACTGACTTTGGATCAGCCACTGTACGCTTCAAAAATGACATTACTAATTTGTTAGAAGAATAATCAAAAGCAAAGAGAAGTCTATCTTTATTTCTAGGTTTTTCTTTGAGAAACTTGGAATATACTTCATTTTTTATTTCTTCATTCTTCTCTCTGATTTTTCTAAATTTAATCTGGATGTCTGACTCTATGTTCTCAGATTCCTTGGAATAAGAAGGAATTTCAACATTAGTTTGCTTCTCAACCATCACTGTATCTTTATCCAGTGTCTCAAATTGGCTCTTTTGAAGTTCTCTGAGTGTTTCAGTTAATATCACTATTGTCTCATCCTCAGTTTCATGATCATCAATTTCCATTGCTTTATCTTTTTCCTCAATAGTCAATTTAGTTCTCTTGCTATAGGAGGTTTTAAATTTCCTGCCTAAAATGGTTTCTACAATATAATTGACATCTTCTCCACTTCTTTTATGAGAAACTTCAGCCTCTTTATCAATTGTAGTCACCTGTGCTTGATTCACTCGTGTTCCTTGTACATTACCTGCCTGCATAACCTATGTATCATCATCTATCATAGTATTTGGCTCCCATTATTTCTGATTGGAAAATTTATCAATTTGTGGCTTGGAATAATGCAAGAAAGGAGACAACTTGCATTTTATTCTGATAGTGCTCAAGACACCCCGAGGGTCATAATTCCACATAAAGCTGTATGGGAACTTGTATTCTTTCAACTTGATATTAATCTCATTTGCAGATTCTCTATTATTGACAATGAATGGCCCAATCTGATTTTTGAGTTTAAATTGGGTCTTTTTCCTAGAGGCCACAAAATTTACTTCATCTACATTCAATATTTGCCTTAAATATTCTAAAGCAAAAATTATTGTAGTTACAAACCTTGGAAGTTTGTATGGAGCCAAGAGAGCACCATACACTCTAATCTCTGTGTGATTCCTGTATAAGTACCAATCCCCAGTCTTACAGTTATCAGACAACTATAAGATTCTCTTAGTTTATTCATTAATTCTAGGAGTTTCGTCCTTAGTCAACAAATTCATAGCTGGGATTATGAATAATTCATTGAAATCTGCATATGTATATTCCTTGTTCTCTTCTCTCAAAATAGATGTCCAAAACACAACTGACAGGAGGTTCCATTCTACATCCAATTTCTACAACTCAATGGGAAATTTTTCTGTTTGGTGATACAAGAAAAGATGAAGAAAAGATGAAGTATATCTAAAAACTCCTTCTTCTAGAAATCTGGACAATTTATAGTGCATGTTTTCTGCGATAAACTTGGCAAAATTGTATATCATGAATGGAGGCTGGCCAGGAGTCAAGGTTGACAAAAAACCCAAGATGGAAGCATCAGTGAATTCATCATTGTTATATCCCAGTATAAATGACAGCATGGAGACAATCTGCCTTGTTTCCTCTAGAAAATCAAATGTATCAAAGGGAGGATTTACTTTAGGGACATTAACATGTGTAGGCCAAAAAGTTTTAAATATGTTGAACTTGGCAGAAATGTCTAAGTCCGAGTATAGCTGGGTCAAATCCTCTATTGACAGTGAAACTGAATTAGGATCATGGCTCATTTGTAGCATGGAATTAATGGACTCAATATTGATATAGAACATGACTTATCTATCCTTATTGATAATACATCTCTGATCTGGAAGATAATATAATTGACACAGTCTGAAAAAATCAGGTGCTTGATGAGTAAAAGGAACAACATATCTTGGCAGATTGGACTCCCAAATGGGTACGTCACCTTTGGATTTTTCTACAGATTTTCCAAAACACCAATTGTCGACTTCTAGTAGGTTGAATTCAACTAAAGAATCAAAAATTCTATAATCAAGATCAAGTAATGGGCTACTTTCTTGGGAAGTTATAGGAACTTGAACAGGTATGACCTCTTTTGTTGTCTCAACAGTAAGTGTAGGAGTGGGCTTATTGAGTTTGGATGGCTCAGCTTGTGGTAACTTGCTTGAAACATTTATCTGGGATTTTGGGCCTCCGGACTTACGAGTTACTTGTTTCTTTGTCATTTTGGATGAACAGAGCAAGTTTAAACAGTTTGCTAAGTTCTTCTTTAGAAACAAGGGGCAATTGAAGGGTTTCACTCGGAAATTCAGACTTTGAGCAGGGTTCTGGATTATAAAAAGGGTTTTTAATGCATAGAAGATGGCTTTGATTAAGTTCAGTAGTGAAAATGATCAGGGAGTGACTAAAAACCTGGTAAAATGAAAATGCGGATCCTGGAGAAAATTTGACAGGGTTTCCCCTGTATTTTGGAGGTTTTAGACTTCTTGTATGGATAATTAAACTGAATTAAAGGAAATGGATGATAAAATGATGATTTATCCTTTGAAATTGAAGTATTTTGGATAGGATTGACAGAAAAAATATCTTTAAAAGATATAATTGTAGTCGAAGGAGTTGTAGTTGCATTCACAATCTTCAATTCAGGTAAATGAGGCTGTTAGAGGTTATGGAATTCTCTGTGAGTGAATTTCAGAGAAGAATGGTCATTCAAATGGTAACTGGTTCAGAAAAAAGCTTCGCAAATAGTCAAGGGAGGCTTTGCAAAGGTTTTCACAGGTTAAATGGCGCAAATAGGTGAAATGTAATGGAAAACCATAAGTTTTAATGTATTAAACCATAAGTCGAATCACAGTTTAATTGCATTTATTGTAGATATGGCGGAAGCGGTTTTTGGATTGGGCTTGGGTGGTTTTCACACGACTTTAAAGTGGTAAGAGGAAATTTACCTTTTGCACATGATCCAATCGTATTAGGACACGTCAGCAAGGGGTGGTTTGGGAAAACAACCCATATCGCGTAATTTTTATAAAACATGAGTCGAGCACTTTATTTGCATGATATAGGGTTAGGGCTGTTAGATCAGACTTCAAAAAGTGAACGGTCGGGATTAAAAAGAGACTTGTGGCGAAAGTATAGTGGGACCAAGGTATCGATTATTGACCGTAGATCTCATGGATGGAAAATCAACAGTGATCTCTTAACGTGATGGGTTATGGTGGGGACGGAGACTGGAGTTATCGGGTGCAATGTGGATCGTTGGATCTTGAAGTTGATGGAGATTGAACGGTTGATAATTAACGCGATGGGAAGGGTAAGTTTATGAAATAAAACTATCGCGCTAAAATAAGAACTGTTGGATTTAATTGGGGTGATCGGACGGTTATAGTTCCATGCGATGGGGTAAAGGAATTTTGAAAAGATTAATATATAAAATAGATTTTATACATAAATCGAATGAATGGGAGGGGTATCGAAGGATTTTTTTAACCAAGGTTAATACTTTGGTATGGGATATGTATCGGGGGGAAAGGGTTAGGTTATAGTCTTAACCTTGGATAAAAGGAGTTGGGAAATAAACAAAGGGATGGTTTTTTCTTTGAAGTTTAGTTTAAACGAAACTTCGAGTTTTTTGTTTTAAACACATAATAAAACATGTTTAATCTTTTTCCATGCATTTTTATTATACAGTTAATTAAATTGATTTGATTTAACGACCATTAGGGGTGGGATATTTAAATAATGATATACTTAGCCAAAGGGGGTATAATATGGGTTTTTATTTAATCATGTGGGGATAAATAACTTTGGATAAAGTTATATTAATGGGTTTTTGGGGTTATTTTATAAAAGGGAATTATATAATATAGGAAAATGTTATTCTATAGGGAATTATTATGTAAGTTAAAGTTAATGTGACAAGGGGACAAGGTATACTCAAAATACATCAACATAACCAAGAAAAATGAAGTTTAAAGGCAAATTTGCATCATAATAATTTCACCACTTCAACTTAGGACCAGCCTAGATCCATCTAACTCTGGATCTATCATGCGCCAAGAGGGATCAAATCTCTCGAGGTGCAAACCTATTTTTTGAGTGCAAAACTTGAGGAAATGTTTGCACCTAGAGATATTTGATCCCTTTCGGTGCATGATAGATCTGGAGTTAGATGGATCTAGGCTGGTTCCAGTCTTGTGAAGCCAAGGAAAATATATAGAACATATGATTAATTTTATGAATAATATGTAAATACATCTAATATAAATACAATAATTTTATATATGCTAAATATGTTTGATAACTGGTCATTTTAATTTTAAAATTTGCTTTGTTACCTAAGTTTGTTGAGATAAATATTGTTAGTAAATTTAATGATGAAATAATAATTTTGAATGCAAAGTGACAATGTAATACTGTTGAATGATAGAAAATGTGAATAATAAGAATGCACTCAATTACAAATAGTCTTCATTGTAATCAATCTCAAATTATTTTCTTCTACTATTCTTATTGTCACCTTTGTTAGTTTTGTCATCTTTTCATATCGATTATATGAAAAGCACAATTGAAATCATAAACCATTTAAATATTTTTCTGGAACTGTTGTACTAAAAATCATACATTTTCTCTCTTGCTCTTTGATATTAATAGGTTGAATTACTAAAACATAAAAATAAATGTACATTGTCAATAATTTTGCCTACTTACAGTGAAATTAATGCACAATGTTAATCCAATCACTTTAAAATTAATGTACCATCAATGTACATCCAATTACATCAAATCAGAAATCAATGTTTACACTGAAATCAATGCATATAATGCAAACAATGAAATAGGATTAGAAAACAACATCTATAGTGAAATGGATGCATCTAATGCAGGTAATCAAATAGGATTAGAAATCAACATCTACACTGAAATTAATGTATCTAGTGCAAGTAAGAAAATAATATTAGAAACCAACATCACTGAAACCAATGCATCTAGTGCAAGCAATCAAATAGGATTAGAAATCACCATCTATACTGAAATTGATGCATTTAGTGCAAGAAATCAAATACGATTAGAAATCATGTACATTGAAATCAATGCATCTAGTGGAAGTAGTCAAATATAATTAGAAATCAACATCTACACTGAAATTAATGCATCTAGTGCAAGGAATCAAATAGGATAAAAAATCGTCATCTACACTGAAATCAATGCATTTATTGTGAGAAAAAATATAGGATTAGTAATCATCTACATTGAAATCAATGATAAAAAATAATAAAATTATAATTTTATTTTAAATTATTTTATTATTATTATTGATAAAAAATACATGAAGATTTAATTAAATAAAATTTGTTACAATGTTTTGTAATATCAATTTTATATAAAAAACTAAAAATATTTTATATAAAACTAGTTGATATATTAATAAATAAAATAAAACTATAAAACATAAATCAAAATAAAAACAACTATATATATATAATATTTTTTTTGAAATTAATGAATAAATTTAAATTTAAAAAACAATTGACTAAATGCAATGAGGTGATAAAGGAGACAATGCATAACACCTTAATATCGTTATAAATTCTTGGAAATATTGAGAACTTTTTGAAGTGGGATGAGCTTCTTGGAATGGGTCACTTTATCTTCCACTTCAGTTTCACATGATTAACTCGAAAGGAAGTCTATTTTCCTAGGTATGGATGTAAGGGAATAAACAATATTATTTGAACATTGAGTGAGATGCCCTTCTTGGAATGGGTCCTCTTATCTCCACTTTAGTTTCACAAGATTAAATTGAAATGAAGTCTATTTTCCCAAGTATGGATGTAAGGGGATAAAGAATATTATCCAAAAAGGAAAGGAATGTTAAGTGTGACATTCCAAGCAGAAGTGTATGGGATTGGAGAATTATGTTATTGCAGAAAACTAAGTGTATAAGTGTGGATTGTATTTTTGGTAATGAATTTAGAGTTGTATATGGGGAGGAGAGAAAATTCATATAAGTGTGGATTCCATTTAACCCCCAAAACCCTAACCCCTAACCCCTAAAATCCTTCACTGCTAATCCCCTAACCCCCTAAAACTCTAAACCTGTAACCCATTTAACCCCCTAAACACTAAACCTCTAAACCCTTAACCCCTAACCCCTTAAACCCTAATTCCCAACCCCTAACCAATTCAAAACCCTAAACCCCTAAAAAAATAACCCATTTATCCCCATTAACCCATAACTTCTAACCCCTAAAAACCTTAACTGCTAAATCCCCTAACCCCCTAAACCTCTAAACCAACCCTAACCCATTTAACCCCATAAACCCTAAACCTATAACCCCTTAAACACTAATTCCCAACCCATAACCCATTTAACCCCTTAAACACCTAAACCTCTAACTCCTTAACCCTTGACCCCTTAAACCCTAATTCCTACCCCTAACCCATTTAACCCCCTAAACCCTAAACCTCTAAACCCTTAACCCCTCACCCATTTACCCCCACTAAACCTCTAAACCCCTAACCCATTTAACCCCTAAACCATAAACCTCTAAACCCTTAACCCCTAACCCATTTAAGCCCCTAAACCCCAAAATCCCTAACCCATTTGACCCCTTAAACCCTAAACATATAAACCCCTAACCCCTAACCCCTTAAACCCTAATTCCCGACCCTATCACATTTAATGCCCTAAACCCCTAAAACCCTAATCCATTCAACCCCCTAAATCCTAACCCCATTAATCCCTAACCTCTAAAATCCTTAACTATTAAATCCCCTAAACCTCTAAACCCCTAACCCATTTAATCCCCTAAACCCTAAACCCCTAACCCCTTAACCCTAACCCCTTAAACCCTAATTCCAAACCCCTAACCCATTTAACCCCCTATACCCCTAAACCCATAACCCATTTAACCCACTAAACCATAAACCTCTAAACCCTAACCCATTTAAAACCTAAGCCCTTAAACCCTAACCCATTTAACCCCCTAAACCCCTAAACCCCTAACCCATTTAACCCCATAAACCTTAAACCTCTAAACCCTTAACCCCTAACCCTTTAAATGGTAATTACCGACCCCTCACCCAATTAACCTGCTAAACCCTAACCCTATTAACACCTAACCCCGAACCTCTAAAATCCTTAACTTCTAAATCCCCTAACCCCCTAAACCTCTAAGCCCCTAACCCATTTAACCCCCTAAACCCTAAGCGTCTAACCCCTTAACCCCTTAGCACCTAACCCCTAACCCCTAAATTCTTAATTGATAAATCCCCTAACCCACTAAACCTCTAAACCCATAACCCATTTAACCCCCCAAAACCTAAAACTATAACCCTTATCCCCTAACCACTTAAACCCTAATTCCCAACCCCTAACCCATTAACCCCCTAACTGATTTAACGCCGTAAACCCTAACCCCATCAACCCCTAATGACCCTTAACCACTAAAATCCTTAACTGCTAACCCACTTAAGGATCATCGAGCTAACTGATCAATCAACCAAAAATAGATCATGCATGAAAGGAATTCGAGTTCGGGTCGGGTTGTTTCGTTTTAGGGTGCCCGTATAAGGTTTGCTAAGTTGTGTCTGCATAGGTGCCTTGTGCACGTTCATGCGAGCCGTTTCCCGTTTTTTCCTTTGTGCGTTCATTCGGTCGGGCGGAGGGCGTCGTGCCTTGGGAGGGCACCCGATGAAATGAGTTTGGTTCGGGTCATATCATTTGAGGGTGCCCATATAGGGTTTGCTAAGTTGTGACCGCACGGGTGCCTTGTGCACATTCATGTGAACCGTTTCCCGTTTTTTCCCTTTTGCGTTCATTTGGTCGGGCGGAGGGCATCGTGCCTTAGGAGGGCGCCCGATGAAATGAGGTCGGGTCAGGTCGTTTCATTTGAGGGCGCTCGTATAAGGTTTGCTAAGTTGTGTCTGCACAGATGCCTTGTGCACGTTCATGCGAGATGTTTCCCATTTTTTCCCTTGTGCGTTCATTCGGTCGGGGGGAGGGTGTCATGCCTTAGGAGGGCGCCTGATGAAATGATTTTGGGTCAGGTCATTTTGTTTTAGGGCACCTGTATAAGGTTTTCTAAGTTGTGTCTGCATAGGTGCCTTGTGCACGTTCGTGTGAGCCGTTTCCCGTTTTTTCCCTTGTGCGTTCGTTCGGTCGGGGGGAGGGCGTCGCGCCTTGGGAGGGCGCCCGATGAAAAAAAGGGGCGAGTTAAGATCATATAGGAGTAAAAATGATTACGTCGGCTTTTGATTAAGACATTTTATAAAACTTTTGATTAAAATTTTTAATAAAACTCTCGTCCGAGAGTTTCATTCGGTAAACTCTCGGGCGCCAACTCTCGGCCGAGAGTTTTTTAAACTTTCGGCTGAGAGTTTGGCTGCGTGGTTAAATGTAACATTAGGCGGGTTAAACTCTCGGTCGAGAGTTTTAAATTTCTTGGTTGAGAGTTTTATAAATTTCTCGTTTGAGACATTTTCTTGGCCGAGAGTTTCTGGTCAATTAAAAACCCAGAAAATTCTGCAATTTTCAGGAACATGCAACTTGGGAGGGACGAAACACCTACAAAAACAAAATGTTATATGTCAGACCAAGTACCATTAGATTCATCTCTGAATCTATTTTTTGATTATGTGAGATTTTTGAGATTATGATGATATGGATTTTTTCCAAAAAATGACTAACCTTCCCTAAAAAAAGTTAGGGTTCATAAAGTGACTATTTATGTTTGCCTGAAAATTTCAAGCATATGAAGTTAGTAAACAACAAATTTACCCCTCTATATGTAAATATTTAAAAAAAAAAAAATATGGGTATGGAGGTAGGACAATTCTCTACAATTCTTGTTTTTATGTCAAAGCATAATTTGCATTAAAAATATGAGTTTAGTGCAATTGAAGTTGAAAAAACATAGAAAATTACAATTTTCAACATCAAAAAAGGGCAAAAAGTGTTTCCCAACTTCACATTTTCACCCGATAGTTTGTACTATCTTTTTTCTTCAATGATTGGCGAATGTGTTGCTTGTTGGTTATGGCTTTGTTCACTGTGCATGTTTTCCTCTCGAACACCCATAGTAGAAGAGAGATAGTGCATATAAAATTTATTTGTTAAGCTGACACTTAATTTTTTTTTTTTTTTTAAATTTAAAACTTAAGCCAAAATTTTGTATGAGGACGTGACATACCTGACATCGGGGTCAAAATGGGCTGTAGATGCACCTCTCGGCACAATAAAATGTAATTTTGAGGGTTTTATGCTTCATAAGATGTAGGAAGTTAATCAAATGGGAATTAAAGTATCATTTAAGTAAAAACGAGGTTTTTGCTTAGGATTATTAAGGGAAATTAATGCATTAATGGAATGATGATGTGATTTTAGGGACTAATATAGACATTTTACACTTTCAACTGATCAGTCATAGAGCCTTGGGTTCGGTCCCAACAGAACTCAAGGAAATTCCTTGAGCATTTCTGACTAATAATTTAGAATGCTTAATGGCTATGGGGAGGGGAAGTTAGTTATTTGTAGCCCTGGTGAATAATATTTACATTGATGCTTCTCACCTTCTTCTACCTACCCAATTTTAACATGCTAACATTTTTTCTTCCATTTTGATCAGGTGCATTTGTGCTATCAACCTTTTCAACATTTATTCTTTCTGAAAGCAATAAAACTATCTAATTCTACACTTATTTCATCCATGAATCCATATTAAACAGTTGGATTCACTTTATTTATCTACCTAACTACAGAATTGTCATGATTAGACTGTATGAAAATTCATTATTCTCTATCTACAACATTTGAAATTGAAAAATGATAAGTCAAGGTTAAATTGTTTAACTCATCATGAAATATGGCATTTATTGACACTCTGCCATAGTCAAAAGGTAAAAGTAGTGGCATTTAGACTTGCACACTTTCATGTTTTATTGATATTTTTTCTCTTTGGGGTATATTATTTTTTCTAAGTCCTTTGATATTTCTTTTAGGACTTTTTACCCTTTTTTTGATTTTTTACAAAATATGTGAATACAACTTACAGAAGGAAAAGTATGTACAGATTTACAAGATTACCAATAGTCAAGTCAAAATTATGAATCCTATATTTATAGGTTACTAACAGGCCTAAGGCCCCTGCATCACCAAGGATGACTATTTTTACTTAAAACTATATCTCATACCAAGGATGAATATATCTCATAAGAAGCTGCCTTGAGTCTATAACAAACCTCATCAACAATTTTGAAATCAATTTTTTTAAAAATAAAAATAAACATAGATATAAATTTATCTTTTGAAAAGTAAATGTCATATTGATTTCCATACAAGTAGAAGTGAGTTACTGTTTTTAATTAAAACTATATCTCATACAAAGGATGACTATTTTTAGTTTAAACTATATCTCATACCAAGGATGACTATTTTTACTTAAAACTATATCTCATACCAAGGATGAATATATCTCATAAGAAGTTGCCTTGAGGCTATAAAAAACCTCACCAACAATTTTAAAATCATATATCGATACTACCCAAAAGTCTTTTTGTAGGGTGTCATTCAGGAAAAAAAATCCTATATTTTCATAACTTAAAAACATTGTTTTGTCAACCTGGTAGAATTGATATACTTTGAATGAAATTATTTGGCATAGTTCACCATTTAACATGGTCATGTTATAACATGTTTATGTAATTTTTATAGGACCAAAGCATGGCAGTTTGTTGAAATAAATAAACTTGTGAATGATAGTTTCACATTTGAAGGATAGGTTTACTTTGACACTACTCGATGTCATTAGAAAGGATATTGTGCATCGTTTTTCAATTGTTTTAAGACCTTTTATATGTCATTATATTATGTGATGGATGCTTTTATTATGCATTTTATTCTGGAAGTCAAATTCCAATACACCTTCGTAATTCCAACTTCTATGAACATTGAAAAATTCATTATCCATGAGCAGCACATGGTCCCATAATTTATACAAGCCTCTTTTTTTACTATAATGAGCTCTAATTCTTATGTGAAATTATGAACTTCATTAAGAAATTATGTGAGATACCATTGGTTACAAGCCAACCAAGATAGCTTATATATCAATCATTATTTGTCCTTTATACATACATGGTTAAATGCAAGCAAATGTGACATCTTGGACTTTTGCAATCCATAGATCCAACCTCATTTAAGGGGAAGAAAGGTATAAATACCCAAACCAATAATCCAATTGTTGTGAATTTCTCCATCATCAACATCTACAGCCACAAGGCCAGGTGTTTTGAACTGGAGCACGTTTTGACATCCATGACAGCAACAACAGCTTAGGCTGCAAATCAATGAATTTATCTTCACAACCCATGTCTTTAACATTGTTATGTACTGATAATAGAACCCACACAGATACCAATGCAAGTGAATAATGCCAGGGGATATGCTTTGAAAAGCATTAAGGTATATATGATTTTATGATTTGAATGAATTAAAAAGTTAGCTTCACATGGACTTGTAAAGGGGAACATTCATCCCCATCATAACATGTTTATATGAAATCGAGCCATACAGAGACTATTGATCTCAATATTGAAGGTCTGTTGTCTTCAGAATCTCATATAAACTTTGTCTAAAGTTTTAATAAAAAGCCAATATTTTGATTATGAAAAAATGCACATGTGGTGTTAGTAGATAGGTCAGCAATTTCATAATGGAATGCATTGTTACAACATGAACTCTTTATTTTCACATCTTACCAAGCATATTGATACATATTTATATATTGTAATATTAATCTTTTTAAATTAAAATAGTTTCAATCGCCTATTTCCAAGATATGTTTTAAAAATCTTGAATATCTATTTCCCGACCCCTTGCGGCAAAACGTTTCTGCATACGGGCATCGCCCTAAATAACCCATCCCCATTATTTATTTATTACTGTACCCATTACCCTAACTCTTACATTGCGCCACATTCAAATTATTGAAAATAACTAACACAACCAGAGCTGCTCTGAACTCTGGCTAGAGATGGGAGGTGCAAGAACACGCCATGAAAGTTCCGAAGAATTTTTAGACACATTTCCACCTGTTAAACAATTATTTGAACAAGCCGGCTGGATAGATTATATTCGTAGGTTTCAGGGGCATGACAATTTCATAGCCCTAGAATTCGCCATGCATTACCCGGAGGGTAGATCAGAGGTAGCAGGGACAGTGGTGCCTGCGACAGAAGAGGCAATTTCTGAAGTGTCAGGGTTACTCCAGACGGGAGAAAAGTGGTTTGCACCTTGAAAACCCCATCCTGATATTGTGATGAATTTCCTTGAGGTAGGTGAACGACTGATCAAGAGTGGCTCAAGATATGAGAGCAATTCATTACCACAACCATGGTTGGATGCTACATACCTTGTCCAGATATTTTTCACTTGTGAAGGAAGGTATGTGGTTCTTTATTATGAGCACCTCCGCTTGTTAGACCACCTACGTCATGGTAGGTTGCTTAACATGCCTTTATTTCTTGCAAAAACCCTAGACAAAATGGCCCAAGGTGTGCAGAAATCAAAGAGGCCACTAGAAATCCTTTCCCACCAATGCCTTGTTAAAATTTTGGTGGTTCCTATGCTGCAAAGGAAGGGGAGAACTTGGGATGAACTATTTAGAAGGGAATTGCATGTTGAAGATGCGATTCCACCCCGTGACCTCCAATTTGCAACTCCGCTCCATGCCCTCTCAGTGGCAACTCCACCCCATGCCCTCTCAGTGGAAACTCCACCCCATAGCCTCTCAGCAACAACTGCACCCCATGCCCTCTCAGCAGCAACTGCACCCCATGCCCTATCAGTGGCAACTCCACCCCATGAACCCTCAGCGGCAACTCCACCCCATGAACCCTCAGCGGCAACTCCACCCCATGAACCCTCAGCGGCAACTCCACCCCATGCCCTCTCAGCGATAACTCCACCCCATGAACCCTCATCGGCAACTCCACCCCATGAACCCTCAGTGGTAACTCCACCCCATGAACCCTCAGCGGCAACTCCACCCGATGACCCCTTAGTGGCAACTTTTGCTGCTAAAGATGCACATAAAGGAGATGGCCAAGATGATGATGAAGAAGTACAAATATTGGTGAGTAAACCTGCGGCCAGAATATTTAGAGGATACAGGAAATGCCCAACAGAAGTTCCAAAAGCCCGGAAGAATAAGGGAAAGAGAGGTCCACCCGATGACCCCTTAGTGGCAACTTCTGCTACTGAAGCTACACATAAAGGAGATGGCCAAGATGATGATGATGAAGTAAAAATATTGGTGAGTAAACCTGCGACCAGAAGATTGAGAAGATACAGGAAACGCCCAGTAGCAGTGCCAAAATCCCAGAAGAACAAGGGAAAGAGAGGTTGTTATGCTTCAGTTCCTCAAACCTTCCCTGTTGTTACAGAAAAACTCCTAGAAGAGATAGGAGTAGAAGAAAAGTAAGAGAAAGAGCAAGAGTATCCACATGATGTATTAATTGAAGGGGTCATGGATGAAGGATGCATGCAACAAGGATGCATGGAAGAAGGATTAGGCCAGCTTGCTGACACAAATGAACAAGTTGATAAGCTTCCCTCTCCTGATTCTGACAATGAATACATAGCGGGTCTAAGTGAATGGTACCCCTTAGATGGCCTTATCTCAATCCAAATGTTGTATGCAGATGAAGAGGAGTACTAGAAATTGAGGAGGGAAAAAGTGCTAGGCCAACCAACTGCACAACCCAAATTGTTTGGGGATGATCAGGAGGACCAATCAAATGCACAACTAGAATTGAGAAACAAGCACATTGCAAAAGTAAGTACCTGTAAACATCTTCCTCTGTATATTTAATTGTTAAGGAAGAATAGGACTCTCGAGATGAAAAACAGACAACTACAGATCAAAGTTAAAACCCTAACAGATGAGCTCAGACAAAAAGAAACTTTTGATAGATTAGATTGCTTGGCCCAAGTTGCAGAGTCTATACCCACTGATGACATAGGTATTCCTTCTCCAGGGGTCCAACAAGATATACCCCTTGGAAAAAAATAGACTGTTGACATTGAAGTTGCAGAGTCCATACCCATTGATGACATAGGTATTCCTTCTCCCAGGGTCCAACAAGATATACCCCTTGGAAAAAAACAGACTGATGACATTGAAGTTACAGAGTCCCATACCAAAATCATAGCTGTCCATATAGAGTAACAGGAATTACATATCAAAGATACAAAAGAATTGTGTATAGACACAGAGGAACAACAACTAGAACTGAAACTAATAGAGGATGAGGAACCAAAGATCAAACTGACCAAAGACATTGGTGAGAAAAAAGATGATGAGGAACCTTACAGTGTGCACAAAAAATCACTTACTGACCTTGCCAAGATATTTGAAGAATATCAAAACAAAGTTTTACAAAGACATAAAAAAACAGTGGCTAAGCTGGAAAGAAGAGTGACCAAGTTGGAGAAGGATAAGCAAGAACTATGATAGCTAATGGATGGTGTGCTCACTTGCAGGGCTCCTTCAACCAATTACAACGTGTACTTGACTGAAAATTTCATGATATTTAAAAAGAATGCTATCATCCAAAATATCCCTCTCCGTGTTGAAAGAAATTATTATTTCGAGGAGGAATATATGTCAATTTGTAATCAAAAGAAAGACTTGCTCTGTGAACTGTACCAACATAATTTTTTGGTACCTTATAATACAAAATGGAATCCCAAATATGTTACAGGGGATTTCCAATTGAGGGAATTTGTATCATATTTGAGAAATTAGGCCAGTTGGTTGGATGATCTGAACATTTATTTGCAAAATTCCGAGAGCCTTCTGTGGGTTAGATGAGAAAATCCAAAACCCGTGGAGGTGATAAAAGAACATCAAAAATACATCGACTCTCCAAAAGTAGTAGAGGTTATCTCCGATAATAGGGAGATGACCATTGCATATTGTGCAGACCAGATTCAATTATTGGAAACTAAGGCACAGGGAGGATGTAAGGCAAGGTGGGATAGCATGGGAAAACAACCCCGAGATAAAGATCCATTTAACTAGCTCACTTAAAGACAACCTTAACAAGGGTTTCTTAGTATATTATTACTATGGGACAGTGTGGGAATCACTGGATAGGTCTTAGATTTCGATATCCAATGATCTAGCTTCCAACAAGGGTATATAAAAAGAAATATACACTGACAAAAAAAGAAGAATTTGATTGCTGGAATGTAATTATGGAGACAGGAGGGCATATTCATCCCGAGGAACCAGGAAATAATGATTATTGTATTAGAAATACTCATGAATGTCCCCCTTCATTCACAGATTGAGATTGACAGTCTAGGTCACCGTTGCTGACACACTGTCTCACAGTTTCTTACACACTGGGTCACAATTGCTGACACACTAGGTCACAGTTGCTGACACATTGGGTCACTGTTGCTGCAACACTAGTTCATCGTTGTTGACACACTGGCTCATAGTTGCTGACACACTGGCTCACCGTTGTTGCAACACTAGCTCACTGTTGCTACAACACTGGCTCACTGTTGCAACAACTCATAGACAGTAAAGGAATTATATTTGATGTTGTAATATATAACTCTCCAGTTTGTTTTGTTAGTTATAAAAAACTGGTAAAATTGTGTTTGACATGTTTAGTTACAATTTCAATGCAGTTACTCTAATAATTTTGTTACATTTTCATTGTTTTTATTCGAATTTATATATTAGATTATTTTTTTCACACCAATATATGCAACTATGCAAACTGGCTCACAGTTGCTGACACACTGGCTCATAGTTGCTGACACACTGGGTCAGAGTTACTGCAACACTGGCTCACCGTTGCTGCAACTCAAAGATGTTGTAATATATAACTCTCTAGTTTGTTTTGTTAGTTATAAAAAATTGGTAAAATTGTGTTTGACATGTTTAGTTACAATTTCATTGCAGTTCCTCTAATAATTTTGTTACATTTCCATTTTTTTTATTCGAATTTATATATCAGATTATTGTTTGCACACCAATATATGCAACTATGTAAGTATGCACAACCACTTGAAAGCTATCTTCCATGACTCATAAAACAATCAATGTATTAAAAGAATGAGTGTAAATGCATGGAGTTATTTAATCACCTTAAATGAAAATTTCATCAAATTAGAGAAATCTCCAACCATATCCTCACCACCTATCAAACATACATGGCCATAGTCAACAACACATTAATACATCAAATACAACTAATACAGGAATAAATATCAATATAAAATTGAAAACAAAATCGTGCACAAGAAACTTGGAAAAACATTCATTGTTGGCACGGGGGCGTCCTCGCTTGTTGAGTTCTTCAAAATGAAACGATTCATCTTCACCTGCTGGGATATTCAAGTCAATTTTGAATCTTGCACTGTGTTGCCTTGTTTTCCTTCTCTTTTTGGGGCTTAGGAAACTCTTCTTCCTCTTCAAAGACAACTCAAAAGCACCCAATCCACACTTGAATTCATAATCCATAATATGAAGATTGTTGGCATCATCCAAATTTTTTTTAACTAAAGCAATAAATTGTTCAATCTTGGTCAAAGTAGCTGGAGGACTGTTTCGAACCAGGTCTAAGTAGCCAAATAACTCCTCCTTGGCCATCTCAATTTCTTCAACATTTACATCAACATTGCGACTATCCATGGCATCTTCAAGAAGATTAGATACTGCCTCTATACTTATCTCAGGAGGGTCATTGTATGACTCAGTTGTGCTTTGATGAGTTTTTAATTGGTTTGAAGCCATTGAACCAGAACATAGCTAACCCACCTTTATGGCATGCTTGCATATGTTGCCACGAATAGACCATGGGGAATCACGAGTTATGAAATTTGCACGATGACAAGTGACAAGATATTTCTTATTAACTTTAGATTTAATCCTCACCCAAAAAGCATGAGACATTTGCGAATGAGGGATGCAATCACTATTTGGTATCCTTTTTGCTTTTTCCATTGGTGATTCCAACTATTTCTCTTTCTTGTAATTATTTAAAAATCCTTCCTTTCTTAGAATTTCCTTAAACCGATAAAAGGGTTCAACATTTTTTAGAAGAACATATATCAACCATTCCATCCTACAAGAACATTTCTTTCTTCTATCAGATAGAAATTTTGTCTTTAGGTAACAGTGATATGATTCCACAACATTGTTTGTCTCCTGATTTTCATGGGGAAAATCCCGACAAACTTTGACCCACATCCCTAGTTGCATAAAATTTGGGTTAATGAAGATATTTCATCCATATTTCAAACCAAAAAGAGAAATGTAACTTCAGAGTTTTTCAACTTACAAATCTTGTCACCCACAACCCAATTCTTGTTGAAATAGTCTAGGAACTTTTCCTGATCAGCAAATTTGTTGAATAAAGCATTAATTACAGTGTTGAATTCAACATTGGAACAATAATTCATAATTAAACCCAAATCACTAAACATTTCTTTTGCTATTTCTGGATTACTGGCGAATCGATTCACATTTTTTAGCCATCCTTGACGTACACACCAAACACACAAGATAATATTACACCTTGTGATTCTCCTGCCACATTCAATTCATTTCAAGCATGTTATTTTTGTAATAAATACAAGTTGTACTGTGAAATAAGAATATTGAAGTTACCTTAAAGCACCAATTTCAGCCAATGCATCATCAACCATGAAAGAATTAACTTTCCAACTATGATCAACTTGGTGACACCTATGCATGAGCTGCTTCAACCATAGCAAAAAGTCCTGTGATGTATTACGTGATGACACCACCCATGCAACGGGCACCCCACTTTGTTGGTGATCAAACACGATGAGTGTGTACAATTGATACTATCACATTCAAAATACATAGATCATCAACTTCAGATCATCAATCATTATTAATCAAGTTATTGTACTAGATCAATCATTCTTAATACAATAACCCCATACTTATTCGTGATGAATGTCGAATCCATGGCTGTTAGGCTATTATTCGATAGCTTCACCATGGTCTCCAGCATCCACTTCGTCTGAATTCCAATTATAAAAGGGACATCTCCACCATTGGGCTTTTGATAAAAGAAAAAATCATTTTGGTGTTTCCTATACCAAAGGTTCACACTCATTTCATCCTTCTGATGCAACTGATAATTTCCTTTCATTAGACGATTATATATGTTAACAACATCTTTTCTACACAAAAATAAATCCCTATCTCAAGCTGCAGCATCCATGTCAATATATTTTTTAACGTGCATTTTGCAAACAGAGTCAACTGGCACATCCAAAAAGAAACAACTCTCTACATAGGAAACCATGTCCCTTGATAACTTTGGTTTATGCAGTGCCCTAGCATGACCAGAGGTGTCATGTCGGCCATGACAAGGAAATCCTTGGCTATCTACATGCTCATACATGTTATATGTTATTATCGCAACCTCAGGGATTTGAACCATAATTTTTACAATGAAATGGCATTGGCATCCCCTCTTTTTCACAAATGAGTATTTTTGCTTCACTTCATCTTGTCCCCTTTTGTCATCGGGGCCATATGAACAAGCATAGCTGCATAAAAAAGTTTGGAAACTCAATACATATGATACCAACATATTGAAAACTGTTTGAGCACTATTCATACCAACATATTGAAAACTGTATGAGCACTATTCATACCAACTCCATTGAAAACTGTTTGAGCACTATTCATACCAACATATTGAAAACTATTTGAGCACTATTCATACCAACATATTGAAAACTGTTTGAGCACTATTCATACCAACATATTGAAAACTGTTTGAGCACTATTCATACCAACATATTGAAAACTTTATGAGCACTATTCATACCAAAATATTGAAAATTGTTTGAGCACTATTCATACCAACATATATACATAGGATTTATAAAAAAACTTACACTTGATATACCAAGGAAGCAGTAGGCCTTGAGCCTAGGCATTTGCTTTGTACCTGGGTGAAAGAACATGGAGCATTTGGGTTCATTTCCTCTCCTTTAATAAAGTCTTCAACTCTAGCTGAAGGAATTTTTGCAATCCACTCTAAGGAGTCCTTGTGTTTTCCTTGTACAAGAGACCAATCTAAATCCGACCTAGAGAAGATTTGCTTTTCTTTAGGATTTTACACCGGAAGGGCAATAATTGATTCCCATTTCACTTGCTTCACCATTTTTAAGCGAGTATCTATTTAAGTGAGTTCCAAAATGGTGGAGTGGGTGCAAAGGGGATTCTCACTTAAAAATATTCAGACATCGAATTAAAAAACAGTGTTTGACTAAACAAAACAGAAACAAACCGGTTTTCAGTAGTGGTCCCGTGAGTCAGACTGGTTTTCAGTAGTGGTCCTGCGAGTTGCCGCAACATGAGAGTGGGTGCAATGGATATTCTCTCTTAAAAATACACAGGAATCAAATTAAAAAATAGACCCCGGTTTTCAGTAGCCGTTTTGTTCAATCAAGTGACTCTCCCTTTCATTCAATCCAACGACTCTCCCTTTCATTCAATCCAGTGACTCTCCTTATCAATTTTTTAGTAAGATTTCAGTAACACTCAAGCGACTCTACCTCTCAATTTTTGGTTCATTCCACACCTCTCCCCCTTCTTCCCTCGACTGGTTTGCACTGACCTGTTCACAGGGGCCGTGGGAAATTTGCATTCATGTTATTCATGGCACCCCCGTCACCGTAGGTGGGTAGGAGGAAAATGATACGTTTTGTGGGACGGAGACGGAGACAGAGCTGATGGGGAAGGGTAACGGTAACATCGCGGGGACGGAAATGAAGATAGATATGGGGAGAGGCATGGGGTCGTGTTTGTGGGAGGGATTCGGTGGTCTATCGAGGGCACAAAAACTGAAGGCCATTCCTTCGAATGGTTAGCTTACTCCGAAAATTACAGTCGAAAGCAGTTATAGCTTCTTGTTCGATTGATGACAGTACTGGATCGTACACCACGATATCATTGACCCATCCAAAATTTTCTCTCAACAGAATGGCCAAACATAACTGCATGTGATGATTACGGGGCTGTCTCTCTCGGATAGGCCTGGGACGTCGGACTTACCTGGTCAGGAGTCGGTGGGCTGGTCACGCTATTGGGTTATCTATAGACCTTTTAAAAGTCTGAAGATTAACTTGTGGGATAGATGGTGGAATTTTGGAATCCTTCTTTTTTGTTGTTGTAAAAAGGCTTAACTGCTCAACATGGTTTCCAGACTGAGTTGGGTTCTGGGTTCTGGTTTTTCCGAGAGAGCCTTCTGGTCTTACTTGCCAGATGTGTTTTTCAAATTTTTTCGAGATGGGGCTTCTGACAAAAAGTTAGTGTGAGTTATGAATGGATGGTACTTTTGATCGACGTACTTTTCCCATAACTATTTAACAGGTTCAAGCTTAATTTCTAGCTGTTCGTTTTGAGTTTACGTGTAAGTATTGTTTTCACCTATTGGGTGCATACTATCTGGCTCCCTCTTGCGCTTGTGGATGTTTATCATCTCTGTCTGGATGGTTAGCAGGGATCCTCGGAGTTTACTACTTATGGATTGATCGTGTTGTGGGATCCTTTCCTTTGGATCTCCTTATTTATTTTTATCGTCAGTGGGTGGGTTTTTATTGTGGGGGGCCTCGATTTCTGTCACTGGGTACAAGGAGCCGGCTGGTGGAGTTAAGGAACATGAGCTAATATTTCTAGATGAGGACTTCGTGAAAGCTGTTGAGTTGGTAGAATCAGAAGCCCTGACATCCTCCACCTATCGTGCCTGGACATCATCTCGGGATAAGCCAGCGACGGGGTCTCCACTCGTTTTTTCTCAACAGGGTGGTTTTGAGGGGGCTGGTGGGAGTAATAGTATTTTTCTATCATAGAAGGGAGCGCCAGGTATTAATCATCGAAAAAAAAATATGAATAAGCTAAATTTGAGACCCTATAAGGTTGCGGTGTCAAGGAAGGTGCTAAATTTTAGCACGGGGGACCTTGCAGTGAGTGTGGAGAGCTTGATGTCCCGGGCCTTAGTGGGGCGGTGGTATTTTCCTCAACATGAGCTGGGGGATTTGCAGAAGTGGCTCATGGAGACTTGAGGTAAAATTTTAGGTTATGAACCCCAGACTAGCAAACTAACGAGTGGGTGGCTCGTGTTCCATTTTATTAAGGATGGTGATGCTACTGAGATTATGCAGAAAACCTGGGTCCATGGCCGCTCCTTCCTGCCTCTATTTCGCTGGGAGGCTGATTTCCATCCCGAGGACAATGCCTCTACGACCCATATGTTCTGTGTTATGTTACTCGGCCTCCTGATTCAATTCTGGTCCCCATCCACACTTTCAATGATCGGCCACTGCATTGGGCGATGTCATTATGTGGATCCTAGCTGCATTGGAATTTTCGACAAGAGGGTGGCTTGGGTTCTGGTCGAAATGTTTGTAGCAGGGGGTTTGATGGAGGATATTGATCTCATATGGTGTGGGAATTATTTTTGATAAACACTGGACTATTGGCGCACTCCTTTCTAGTGTCATCTATGTCATGACATAGGCCACCTCATGCAGTCGTGCTCGCGCTGGAAGGAGGATTGTCATGTTGCTAAGCATGCGTTGCAGCGAGGTCGACGACACCGATAGCGGGTCCACTCACCCATGGATCTTGTTCACTAGGATGCAGTTCATTTGGGTAAGCATCTTGATCCTCTCGGCTCTAAACTGCCTGAAAATTATGATGGGGGTCTGTTTTCGGGTGATGGGGATCATAGGGATGTGACAATCAAATATCCTGGGGGGAAAGATCATTATCCTGTCATGACCATCTTAATGGGAGCGGGACCCTGTCTACTCATACCTCACCCTTCATCCATTCTCTCCTCGGATTCCTTAGACCTTCGACCCTCATCCCCCATATCCATCCTAATTGAGGTTGTTTGCAATGACCCTACCACAGTGGATCCGGACCAAAATTCCCATATCACTGTGTGCCTTTCTCCATCCCTAAAAAACTCAGTTGGCAGTGACCTTGACCTATTGCTGCTAGAGCCCGAGGCTGATTTGGTTCCTCTTCCTATTAGCGTGGGATCCTTTACTCCCCCTCCGACGTTAAAGTGTCTTCCTAATACATCAAACGTTACCATTAGAAGGGGGAAGGGTCATCAAAATAAAAATAAGAAATTTCTTTCCTCGGCTGGGTTGATAGGGGATTTTGATGACTCAAATTTCTGGGATATTCCTATTAGGACTATTATCGACAGGGTTCTTAGAGCGACTGAGACCTCTAAGTCTGCTTCATGACCTTTCTGGTTTCCATCAATATCCGAGGACTGGGGGGAAAGGGGAAGTACCTTTCTATTTGTGAATTTCTCATCAATTCAAACCCTTCTATTATTTGTATCCAAGAGTCGATGCACCTGGCTGATTGGTCTATTGTTTTTTTCTGTTCAATGTTCCCGGTTTGGCATATTGCTGCTCGGGATGCATCAAACCACTCGGGTGGGGAGATTATTCTTTGGAACCTTGAAGTGGCTTCTTTCAAGGCCTTTGGTTTCGTTGGTAGTATTCTCATTTCAGGTCACTATCAAGGATACAAGGATAATATACACATCATAAATTTATATGCCACTTACTTGGATAGGCGGACATTTTGGGGGCGGTTGGATCATTGTGGGATTTTGTCTTTACCTAACTTAATTATTGTTGGTGATTTCAATTCTTCTTTACATCCGGATGAGATTTGGGGCAAGGGTGGATGGGTCGATCCTCTGGCTAGTCACCTTCGAAATCTCTTTACTTCTTTAAACCTCTGTGATTTGCACATGTTAGATAGAGGTTCTACTTGGTATAATGGTAGGATCGGGGATGCAGTGATTGCTAAGAGGCTTGATCAGTTGCTGGTATCCAACTTCTTGCTATCACAGATGGGTAAGTGGACTGCATATATTGGGAATGTATTGATTTCAGATCACCGATTGATTATTCTCAGTTGGGATTTCGAAAAGGGTGAAAAATGTTTTCCATTTAAGTTTAACAGGGTTTGGCTCGAAGACCCAACTTTTTTAATTTGGCTATGAATCACTTCAAGAAAAATTAGAGGGCACAAGATGTATCTGCTTTGGAATATCTTATGGGATCTTTGAGGAGCTTAAAAAATGAGGTAAAGAATTGGGAGCGGGAGAAGAAACTCCTAATGAAGCATTGGATTGTAGAGATTGTTATGGAGTCGGAATGACTCTTAAAGGTTCTGGAGGATACAGATCAAAATGTGGGTACCTGGAAATCTTTGAAGGATCTGGAGATGGAGAAGCGATGTATTCTTCTAGTTGAAGAAAAATCCTGGACGCTGAAAATTCGGGTGATTTGGCTTCGAGAGGGCGATATGAACACAAAATTTTTTCATGCCTCCATGGAGGGGAGGAAAAATTCAAATGCTATTTAGAGGATTGAGGAAAATTATATCTCTCATTTTTCCATAGCTGAGATCCATGAGGGGGCTGTCAGAAATTTTGGGGAATTATTTAAAGCTTGTGATCATTTTGTTTTTTATGATCTTCTATGGGCCACTGAAGCGCTTCCTACTATGTTTGATGAGGGTTTATCGGTGGATTTTCTTAAGCCGGTTTGTGAGAAGGAGATTATTACAGTCTTAAAGTCTTTCGCGGTGGATAAGAGTCCGGGACCAGATGGTTGCACCCCAAATTTATTTATCCACTTTGCTGATATCTTGGTGCCCCACATCGTTGATATGGTGGAGGATGCTAGAACTACTGGAAAGATCACGAGGGATGTAAATTCCACTTTTTTGGTTCTGATCTCGAAAAAATCTGGTGCTAAATCTTTTAACGATTTTAGGCCAATTTCGTTATGTAACACGCTCTATAAAGTGATATAAAAAACTATTGCTGAGAGGATGAAAAAGGTGTTGTCCAGATTTATCTCTCCTGAACAGTCGGGTTTTTTGAAAGATAGGAGCATTCATGATGCTGTGGCTTCCACTCAAGAAGTGATACATTCCATCCATACAAAGAAATTATAGGCTATGGTTATGAAGATTGATCTATACAAGGCATACGATCGAGTCGACTGGAGGCTTCTTCGAATGATTTTATTAAAGATTGGTTTGGACCGAAGATCGGTAAATTGGATCATGGGATGTGTCACAAACACATCTATGGTTGTTATTGTAAATGGTGTCGCCTCAAATTTCTTTAGACCTAGCCACAGTTTGAGACAAGCATGTGCTCTTTCTCCGCTCCTTTTTATCCTTGTTATGGACATTCTGAGTAGAAAAATTGGAACAAATGTCTCTGTTGGTCAAATAAATGGCATTAAGCTATCATCTTCTAGGGAGATTAGCCACAATCCGTTTGTTGACGATGTTTTACTGTTTGGCTTGATTCGTAGATCTGTGTGGAGGACTTTTCATGACATCTTCAATAGATTTTGCGCTGCCATAATGATGGCTGCAAAAAATTTGAAATCATGCGTTTACTGTAGTGATGGCGATTATGAGACTATAATTTCTATGGGAGAACTATTTTATTTCAAATTGGAGCCTCTATCTTTGGGTTTTAAATACTTGGGCTTCTATTTGAAGCCCAATAATTACACTGTTGATGACTGGGCTTGGTTGATAGAAAAGGCTGAAAAGAGGATTAGCAACTGGGCTACTAAATGGCTGTCACTAGGTGGCTGAGTCATCTTAATCTAAGCAGTTATCTAGCAGTTGATGTTGTATTGGGATCACATTTATATAATTCCTAAAAAGATTCTAATTCGTTTCAGAAGCACCATGATGAAATTCTTATGGAATGGTAAGGAAATGAAGGGAAAGTATCACTTAGCTAGCTGGGATCTGATTATGAGACCAAAGGAGCGCGGTGGTTGGGGTTTGAAGGACCTGGAGACCTTCGGGGAGGCTTTTCTTATGAAATCACTATGGAGGGCACTGACGAAGAAAAGCATATGGAATGAAATTATATGTTTCAAGTATATATAAGAATCAAATTTGGAGTTCGTAGCATTGAATGGTTGGCAAAAATTCAAAGGGGAATCTACTACATGGAGCATCTTTAAAAATACATGGCATGATTTTGCCTCTCTTCTTCGCTAGAATTTTGGCACCGGGGACAAGATATTAATAGGGCAAGCGAGATTGAGGTGAGACACGATTCATTTTTCTTGCAGCAAACAACTTATGAGATACTTAAATGGGAAAGGTATATTTTTCTTAAGTCAGGTTATAAAGGAACAGGTCGATAATATCTTGGTATGGCTCACGGTTGAAGGACTAAACTTATCGGATACACTGCTGGATGAATGGACAACTCTCACTATGGATTTGAGATGCAGAGGTTTCTCTTGGAAACAGAGAGGTGATTGGATGACATGGGTGTTGGAATTTCTGGTATCCTAGTATATTGAATTGATTGTCCTTGATGGCAACTCTCTGACAAAAGATGCAGACTGTATAAAGAACTCAAAAAACCATCAGTAGTTCTATACAAGCAGAATATACGACTGAATGTGAATTTAACAAAGCTCTGTATTTAATGGGAAATTCGATGTAAATAAGGACGAGTTAAATCATGTGTGAAGCTTTTTTTGAATAAGTTCGGTGTATATATGCATCCTGATGGTGGATAAAGGAAATCCTGTGTATGGTTGAGTTATGGTGATACTCTGATGGGTGGAGAATAGCGAGAGTATTTGGGTATTGATTGGTTCAATTCTCGTACGGAATTCCTTGAAACTCTGTGTGAAGTCCTGTTGGGAGAGCGAGCCACGGACGTGCTCTGTGTGTGCAGGGCACATAAGCTCTATCGGTCAAAGTAATAGTGCGTTCCGCATGTGTTAGACAATACAAAGAAAGGTGTCCCTGTTGAATGCAAAAGAACCGAGTCGAATAGTCCATAAGGATTTCATCGGAGCTGTATAACAGTTTTATGGTTATATGAACTGATAACGCGGAGGAAGAACAATTAAAACAAAGCTATGCTTTCGTGGAGAAATGTAGCAATGATGGAATAAAGACGGACGAAACCTTGAGCAAAGGAGAGGAACCACGAGTGGAATAAACAGTGAAGGGGGTTTCCAGTTTTCATCGCACCGCTCTCGATGGGCAAGCCGTATTCAAGAGGTTGGGAGCGATTCCATAGAACGAGTGACACGCGTCCCTGTGCGTATTTACAAAACCACCATCACTATGCACCATCGCACGTTAACATTCGACCAAGGATGCCACACGATATTTTTGAGCACCGTCGATCTGGAGGGGAGCCATCGGATGGTGGTCGTATGAGGAAGATGCGCGAAGGTTAACCAAAGTATGATAGCCATCGCGCGTTATTTTTCACGCGTCTTCGCCGAGCGATATCTGTCCGATCAAATGAGGCGGCACAACGCAATAACAACCGTCGAATGGAGACGACCATTAACGTTGGGGCCCATACGCATGTATTGAGGTTTGCAAGTTTAACCCAAAGTATTATGTTGTGTATCTAGGGTGTGGGACCCGATTTCCCTTCACATTATTGGTTCAATATACATTGTTGTGTTATGCCGAGATCTTCACTCGACGTGGAAGACAGCTGTGACCAACTCAGCGTCTTGCGTCACTGCGGGGGCTCTCGAGGTACGGGTGAAAATTTTGGCAGGTGCCCCCGCACTCAATCTCTGCCATTCATCTCTATTGTCCCCGCAGTCAACTTGGTAAACTGCGGAGGCGTTTGTCTCGATATCCGATGCGCTAGTTGTGTCCGCGGGTTGGGTATTTTGATAGGAACTTTAATTATCAGCGCAAATCCCCAAGTCGAAGATTAAATATTATTGAAGGGCCTGAAAGGTTATATGGATATATATTATTGCTGTTTTTTTTATATAAGTTAGCGACATGTTAATGTTTGTAACAACTAAAGGGGGAATTGGATTAATATCTCAATCTCATATTGAGATATTAAAAAGCCTTAGATTAATCAATTTCCAGATCAAGAAAATAAAACAATGAAAATTGTTTCGGGCTTGGGTAGACCCCACTGGATTACCTATTTTGATCCCGTCCAGGAATACCATTAGCGGTTGAGTGGTTTTGACTCATGGTATTGATAAAGGCTAAACTATATAAGGAGAAGAGGATCATAATACAATGCGTGCACATGGAAGGGTTTTTAATAAATAAATCTCTTTAAGAGATATCTGCATATATGATTCACCTATGGATATGATCTAGAAATGATGAATCTCTACGATGATCGGCAAAAGAAATGACGAAGACCTGACGAAAGTCTGATGAATAAATTGAAGAAATTTGGTGGATCTGAGGGTTGAAGCCTTCTGTATGAAAGTGGAAGTATCCTGCCAGTAGAAGCTGGTGTTAAAATTAGGGGGTTGGAGCTCCCTTCCAGTAGTGGCTGGAGAACGAGAGAAGGTTGTAGCCTTTCTGCAGGTGGGTGCCTACGTGCCAGTATGAGTCTGCGCCAGTACAAAATTGTAAAAAGTTTTCTTTATAATAAATATTGAAGATAGAGACGACAACAACGGTGGTTTTCTCTCGAATTGGGTTTCCACCTTAAATACTAGTGCTCATGTGTGTTTCTTATGTGTGATGGTTTATTCTGTTATTACTGCACATGCTTACTGCTTACTAAACATCCGATGAATGAATGATGCAATGATCTAAGTAAAGAATTAAACGTATAATAAGATCTCTGGACATATGCAAGTTTTCTTAAGGATATCCACATTTATATGTGAGTTGGGTTCAGTAAAGTAACGTATGGGTTTAAGAGAAACAAAAAGTGAAAAGTTTTCAGTCAGCTCTAAATACTGATTCACCCCCCCCCCCCTCTCAGTATTTTTCCCAACAATTGGTATCGGAGCCGGTGCTTCTGAAAAAGCTTAGCCGCTAGAAGGAAGATCAATCAAGATGAGAAATCAAGATGGAACAACATCTATAAGGCCTCCGCTCTTCAACGGAAACAATTTAATCTTCTGGAAAACAAGGATGAGATCCTATCTTCAGTCTCTGGGAGCAGATGTATGGGCTATTGTTGAAGGAGGATATCAATATCCAGTCGCAGTACCAATAGATCCAATGGAAAGAAAGAGTTACGAAACAAATGCAAAAGCGGTCAATGCTCTATTGGGAAGTCTAACTGAATCAGAATTTGTCAAAGTCATGCAACTGAATACAACAAAGGCCATATGAGACAAAATCATTCTAAGTTATGAAGGTGATGCAAAGGTAAAAAGTGCTAAACTCCAAACTCTCAGAATTCAATATGATAATCTAAAAATGCATAATGAGGAGAGCATTGCCAATTTATTTTTACGTCTTGATGATATTGTAAATCGTATGAGAAATCTGGGAGAAACAATAACCGAATCTACTTTGGTTGAGAAAGTTTTAAGATCAGGAATTTGGCTTCTGTGATCCATAGAATGTGTGTAATAATTTTCGGTGAAAATCATATAAAAGAAATTTTTGTCGACGCGTTTTGAACTAGCCAGTGTGGTTCATAATTAGTACCTAACGACAAAATTTGAGTCAAAAGTTGCTGCTCTTGAAGAAAAACAGGATCTTCAAAATCTTACTGTGGTGCAACTTCATGGCATACTAACTGCATATGAAATGAGAAGAGGAGGACCATCTAAAGTCAAAGAAGCCATATTTAGAGCTTCTGCAAAAGGGAAAGAAGTACAAGAAACAGAAGGATCATGGTATATATTAGAAGAAGATGAGGTAAATTTTGTAAAGAAACTCCAACTTGGTACAGGATGGTTTAGAGGTAAGCTTCCTTTCAAATGTTTTTCTTGTGGAAGAGTTGGTCATTATGCTGCTAAGTGTCCTCACAAAGAAGCACATGAAAAAGGAAAGGAAGTAGCAAGAAGGAATAAAAACCGGTTTAGCACTAGAAAAAGTTACTATACTCATGAAGACAGTGATGGGTTATCTGACAGTGAGGAAGAATGTGAACAAAATCTTAGACTTCTCATGGCATTTGAAAAGGAATATAGAGAATAAAAAGATACTTTTATGGCTTCTTTAGAGAACAATGATTTTCTTGATGAATTCAATCAACTCAAAATATGCTTAGAAGAAAGTAAAAGATGCTTAGAAGAAAGTAAAATATCCATAGAAACTCTAAAAAATCAGCTTGAAGAAAAGGAGAAACACAATAAAAAATTAGAATGTGAAATATTAAGTCTAAGAAAAGAAATTGAGAAAGTGAAGACTTTGAATCTTAGATTTGCTAAAGGATCTGAAACCTTAGATGAGATTATCAAGGTACAACGTTCTCCTTTTATAAAGACAAGTCTTGGATATATCAGTGAATCTTCTCAGACTTCAGCACCAAACTATCTAAAAGCAACTACAACCAGTATACAACATTCTGCCACTCAGCAAGGGAATAAAGAATCTTCACAGGTAAAGCATGACCAGCTCAATTCAAAGAACACTAACAATAATACCTTTCAAAGAAACACCAACCAACAGGTAAATTCAAGTAGAAGATTTCATGATCGCAGAAAATTCTTCTTCAATGGACAATGTTTCTCATGTCACAATTTTGGTCATAAAGCTGTTCAATGTGTTGCATACAAAACCATTATGACAAGAGAAGAAAGAAAGAAAAGGAGGGATATTGGAACAAAGAAGAATACCTATAACAACTTTTCTTCTCTTCAAAATGAAGTTGAATGTGCTTATTGCAATAACTTTGGCCATGAAGAATCTGAATGCTAGAGAAAAATCCAGCCAAAAGAGCAATTTCCTTCAAGCTCCAAAGTGTGGAAAAAGAAGGAATTACAGGTTGAAAATTGTGGCATAGCTTTATTTGCAGAAGGTGAAGAAAATAGATGGTACATTGATAGTGGATGCTCTAAACACATGACAGGTGACAAAAACAAAATTCTTGCATATAGTGCTCTAGAAAAAGAGAAGAATGTTACATTTGGAAATGATACTCCTGCTGTTATAAAGGGAAAAGGGTCTGTTTTTCTAAAAGAAAAGGTGAAAGCTAATAATGTCATATATGTATATGGATTAAAGCATAACCTGTTAAGTGTAAGTCAAATGTGTGATCAAGGAACTGAAGTTGTCTTTAGTTCAAAAGAATGCGTGGTACGTGATTTTGATACAGGTAAAACAATTATAAAAGGAAACAGAACTCCAAGAAATCTGTATGTATTGAAGAACTGCAAAGAACAATGTTACTTGAGTAAATCTTCAGAAAAATGGCTATGGCATAGAAGGTTGGGGCATTTGAGCTTCTCTCAAATCAACAAATCAAGCAGACTTAAAGTTGTTCATGATCTTCCCAATATTACTCTACCTAAAAGCATCATATGCAAATATTGCCAATTCGGTAAGCAGACCAGAGTGAAATTTAATGCCAAGGAAGGATCATCAAGTAAGCCTCTTGAACTCATTCATACTGACATATGTGGACCTGTGAAGAAAAAGTCACCACGTGGTGAACAATACTATATCTTATTTATTGATGATTTCTCTAGAATGTGTTGGATTGGGTTGATTAAACACAAAGATGAAGCATTTGAGAAATTTCAGATCTTCAAAGCAATGGTTGAAAATGAATTAGATCTAAAAATAAAGTGTCTTAGATCTGATCGAGGAGGAGAATATACATCAGATGATTTCCTTGAATTTTGTGAACAACATGGCATAAAAAGACAGTTTTCTATAGCTGGCACTCCACAACAAAATGGCGTAGTAGAAAGAATGAATAGAACAGTTCAAAAAATGGCTAGAGCTATGCTTCATGATTCTGGAACACCTGACACATTTTGGGGAGAAGCAGCACATACAGTGGTAAATATTCTTAACAAGGCATATGTTCGTGTAAATAATGATAAAACTCCATATGAACTATGGTATGGCAATCATCCCACTGTGAAGCACTTTAGAGTTTTTGGGAGCAAATGCTTTATCAAAAATAATGATGAAAAACTTGGCAAGTTTGAACCCAGAGCAGATGAAGGAATATTTCTTGGTTACTCCTCTAGGAGTAAGGCATATAAATGTTACAATAAAAGACTTCGAAAGATTGTTGAATGTATTGATGTTGTTATTGATGAGTCTCCTGCAGCTCCAAAAGAAGAAAAGCAAACAACAGATGAAGATGATGATGACACATATCCTTCTACATCAAATAGTAATGATACAAACAATGAACCCAGTGAAGAACCCGAAGATGATTTTTCTGAAAAGGCTCCATCCAGATATGTTCAAAAGAATCATCCAGAATCTCAAATTTTGGGAGAAAAGGGATCAGGTGTACAAACAAGAAGGACTCTTGTAGGATCTTCTAGCTATATGGCATTTCTATCCACTATTGAACCACACAATGTCAATCAAGCTAGCAAAGATGAATGTTGGATTCAAGCCATGAATGAAGAGCTTGATCAAATTGAAAAGAATCACACTTGGGAATTAGTACCAAGACCTCATGACAAAAATGTCATTGGAACTAAATGGATATCCAAAAACAAGTTAAATGAGAATGGGGATGTTATAAGAAATAAAGCTAGACTTGTTTTCAAGGGGTATGCTCAACAAGAAGGTATATAATTTGAAGAAACTTTTGCTCCTGTAGCTAGACTTGAAGCCATAAGAATGTTTCTTGCTTTCTCAAGCTTCCAACAAATAAAAGTTTATCAAATGGATGTTAAATCTGCTTTTCTCAATGGAGATCTAGAATAAGAAGTTTATATAGAACAACCAGAAGGATTCATTTTTGGAAATGATGAAAATCTTGTTTGTAGACTTAAAAAGGCTCTATATGGTCTCAAAAAAGCTCCAAGGGCATGGTATTATTGTCTTGACAAATATCTTCATCAATAAGGATTTTCAAAGGGGTCTGCTGATAGCAACTTATACACAAAAGCTGAAAATGATAAACTATTGATTGTGGTTGTATATGTTGATGATATCATTTTTGGAAGTAATGAAGAGTCTATGAGTCAGAAATTTGCTTATGATATGCAGCAAGAATTTGAAATGTCTTTACTTGGGGAACTAACATTCTTTCTTGGCTTGCAAGTGCAACAAGCAACAGATGGCATATTCTTATCACAAACAAAATATCTTAAGCAAATTCTGAAGAAGTATGGCATGGAAGAGTGCAAACATGTAAGTACACCAATGATAACCGGATGTAATCTCAGTTCTCATGATGATTCTCCCACGGTGAATCAACCAGAATACAGATCTATGATAGGAAGTCTACTTTATCTCACTGGGACTAGACCAGACATTATGCATGCAGTTGGGATTGCTGGACGATTCCAAGCTAATCCAAAAGAGTCTCACCTTCAGGCTGTCAAAAGAATATTCAAATATCTACAAGGAACTCAAGACTTTGGACTATGGTACCCAAAGAATGCTGATCTCACTCTTCATGCTTACACTGATGCAGATTGGGCTGGAAATGTTGATGATCAGAAAAGCACTAGTGGTGGTGCATTCTACATGGAGCCCCAGTTAGTATCTTGGTTCAGCAAGAAGCAAAGCTCTATTGCCTTATCTACAACAGAAGCAGAATATGTGGCTGCCGCATCGTGTCGCACTCAACTTCTCTGGATGATGCAAACATTACAAGACTTTCAAATCAAATGTTCACCTCCTATATCCATTATGTGTGATAACAAAAGTGCCATTAGTATCTCAAAGAATCCTGTTATGCATTCCAAGACCAAGCACATTCCCATCAAGTATCACTTGTTACATGAACAAGTGCTTGAACAAAAGGTGAAGTTGGAATATGAGCCCTCCAAAGAACAAGTTGCTGATATATTTACCAAACCTTTACCCAGGGAAGCGTTCGAATATCTTAGACAAAAGCTGGGAGTAGTCTCTGCCATACAGAAGATCAGATCTACTTAAATACAGAAGATTAAATTGGATATGCAGATTTCCTGAAGGACAGCAAACTGTGTATGGGTAGTTGCTGACAATTTTTTTCTGGGTCAGCATTCTTCAGCACAGCTGTAGTGCTGTTAGGTATCTTTGGATGCACAATTTAAGGGGGAGCATTGGTCTTGTGGAAAGGATGCATTGTTGGCATTCTAATTATGTTTGAAGATGTAGCATGATCTCAGGGGGAGCATGGTATTGTCGGTACAAAGGATCTTGATCTATCCTTTGCCCTTGATGTCAAAGGGGGAGAATATTTTTGAATGTATTTCTGGTCATGGTTGCCATCAAGTCCAAAGGGGGAGATTGTTGGCATTTATGGTATCCTATTATATTGAATTGATTGTCCTTGATGGAAACTCTTTGACAAAGGATGCAGACTGTATAAAGAACTCAAAAAACCATCAGTAGTTCTATACAAGCAGAATATATGACTGAATGTGAATTGAACGAAGCTCTATATTTAATGGGAAATTCGATGTAAATAAGGATGATTTAAATCATGTGTGAAGCTTTTATTGAATAAGTTCGGTGTATATATGCATCATGATGGTGGATAAAGGAAATCCTGTGTATGGTTGATTTCTGGTGATACTTTGATGGGTGGAGAATACCAAGAGTATTTAGGTATTGATTGGTTCAATTCTCGTACGGAATGCCCTGAAACTCTATGTGAAGTCCTATTGGGAGAGTGAGACACGAACGTGCTTTGTGTGTGCAGGGCACATAAGCTCTATCGGTCAAAGTAATAGTGCGTTCCGCATGTGTTAGACAATACAAAGAAAGGTGTCCCTGTTGAATGCAAAAGAACCAAGTCAAATAGTCCATAAGGATTTCATCATAGCTGTATAAAATTTTTATGGTTATATGAACTGATAACGCGAAGGAAGAAAAATTAAAACAAAGTTATGCTTTTGTGGAGAAACGTAGCAATGACTGAATAAAGACGGACGAAACCTTGAGCAAAGGAGAGGAACCGCGAGCAGAATAAACAGTGAAGGGGGTTTCTGGTTTTCATCGCACTGCTCTCGATGGGAAAGCGGTATTCAAGAGGTTGGGAGCGATTCCATAGAACAAGCGACATGCATCCCTGAGTGTATTTACAAAACCGCCATCACTGCGCGCCATCGCACGTTAACGTTCGACCAAGGATGTTGCGCGATATTGTTGAGCACCGTCGATCTGGAGGGAAGCCATCAGACGGTGGTTGTATGAGGAAGATGTGCAAAGGTTAACCAAAGTATGGCGGCCATCGCACGTCTTCGCCGAGCGATATCCGTCCGATCAAATGAGGCAGCGCGACGCAATAACAACCGTTGAATGGAGACGACCGTTAACGTTGGGGCCCATACACATGTATTGAGGTTTGCGGGTTTAACCCAAAGTATTATGTCGTGTATTAAGGGTGTGGGACCCAATTTCCTTTCACATTATTGGGTCAATATACGTTTTTGTGTTATGCCGATATCTTCACTCGACGTGGAAGACAGTTGTGACCAACTCAGCCTCTTGCGTCACTGTGGGGGCTCTCGAGGTACGGATGAAAATTTTGGCTGGTGCCCCCGCACTCAATCTCTGCCATTCATCTCCATTGTCCCCGCAGTCAACTCGGTCAACTGCGGAGGCACTTGTCTCGATATCCGGTGCGCTAGTTGTGTCCGCGGGTTGGGTCTTTTGATAGGAACTTTAATTATCAACGCAAATCCCCAAGTCGAAGATTAAATATTATTGAAGGGCTCGAAAGGTTATATGGATATATATTACTGCTATTTTTTTTATATAAGTCAGCGACACGTTAATGTTTGTAACAACTAAAGGGGGAATTGGAATAATATCTCAATCTCAGATTGAGATATTAAAAAGCCTTAGATTAATCAATTTCTAGATCAAGAAAATAAAACAATGAAAAGTTGTTTGGGGCTTGGGTAGACCCTGCTGGATTACCTATTTTGATCCCGTCCAGGAATACCATTAGCGGTTGAGTGGTTTTGATTCATGGTATTGATAAAGGCTAAACTATAAAAGGAGAAGAGGATCATAATACAATGTGTGCATATGGAAGGGTTGTTAATAAATAAATCTCTTTAAGAGACATTTGCATATATGATGCACTTATGGATATGATATAGAAATGATGAATCTCTACGATGATCGGAAAAAGAAATGATGAAGACGTGACGAAAGTATGATGAAGAAATTGAAGAAATATGGTGGATCTGAGGGTTGAAGCCTTCTGTATGAAAGTGGAAGTATCCTGCCAGTAGAAGCTGGTGTTAAAATCAGAGGGTTGGAGCTCCCTTCCAGTAGTGGCTGGAGAACGAGAGAAGGTTGTAGCCTTTCTGCAGGTGGGTGCCTGTGTGCTGGTATGAGTCTACGCCAGTACAAAATTGTAAGAAGTTTTATTTATAATAAATATTGAAGACAGAGACGACAGCAACGGTGGTTTTCTCCCGAATTGGGTTTCCACCTTAAATAATGGTATTCATGTGTGTTGCTTATGTGTGATGGTTTATTCTGTTATTACTGCACATGCTTACTGCTTACTAAACATCCGATGAATGAATGATGCAATGATATAAGTAAATAATTAAACGTATAATAAGATCTCTGGACATATGCAAGTTTTCTTAAGGATATCCACATTTATATGCGAGTTGGGTTCAGTAAAGTAACGTATGGGTTTAAGAGAAACAAAAAGTGAAAAATTTTCAGTCAGCTCTAAATACTGATTCACCCCCCCCCCCCTCTCAGTATTTTTCCCAACAATGGGAGGGGCCACTTAAAAATTATATGCCAGTGGTAAAAGACATTTATAATAGACTCCATATGCAATCCTTGTCGAAGGGGGAGTGCCTTACTAGTATGAGCATCTGGGAGACAAATTCCCAATTAAAAATGAAATTATTCCTCTGGCTGGTCTTAAACAATAGAAATCTCACTTGGGAAAATTTGATGAGGAAAGGAAAGATTGGGCCTGGAATATGCTGTTTATGCTTGAAAGGGGGAGAATATAATCCCCATCTCTTTTATAATTTCTCTTTTGGTAGAAAATTTTTCCGAGATTTGGGTTGTTACTCTAACATAAATTTTCTAGATTTTGAAAACACGATGGACTTCATTGTTTGGGGAAAGTCAAAATGAAAAAACTACAGAGTCTTGGTGGCATTATTCCATTGGTTTATTTGGCTTAGCCGAAATAGGGTGATTTTTGAAGGAATACAATGCAGTCCTGAGGGGACTACAAATAGCGTTATCAGCTTATGGGGAAAACTGAGGACTAATAATAAACTACCAGTGGATCTCTCAAAGCGGCTGTGACCATTTGAAACGCATTACCTCGCCAGTTATTTTGATGGGGCATATCAACTTTATGTTTGTGGATGTGGCGCGTGGTTGTTGATCTCTCCACATTATCACTATAAGATTCACTAGTATGGTGGTGTTGGCTCGAACATGAGGGTAGAGGTTTTGGCTCTATGGGGTTTGTTATGGTTTGCATCTCAGTTGTACATTGACAACCTTTGGGTGCTCGGTGACTCAAAAATTCTCATAGAGCATCTTAACAAGGACTCCAACCTAGCCCCTCACCATCTGATGACGTGGCTGGATCGCATTGACACTATGAGGACATCCTTTTCAAACATAAATTTCAAGCATATCTTCCGTGAAATGAATGTACAAGCTGATAGACTATCTAAAAAAGGTTTGACTGGGGAGTTTGGTACCATGAATTACAATTTGGTGGATGCTACAGGACCAGGAGTTGTTGGTAATTTTTTTGGGTCGTATCAACTCCAGAAGATTTGCACAACAATTTTTTTCCTGACAGGGTGACCTTGTTTTGATCATGGGCTATTGCAATTAAAATTTTTGTTAATTGCTGGGAGGATGTAACAGGACCTATGTTTAATTCTAGAATCATATTGTATAGGCTATTATACTGGATTAATGTAATATTTTGTTAACAATGTTTTCTTTGGGTGGATACCTGTGCACACCCTATCAAGATCTCGGATCTATGTTGTAATGACAATTTGGAAAGTTTCAGTATTAAAAAAGACTCTGAATGGCACAATATGTAAGCCATAGTTTTTTTCGTCGTGAAAAAAAACTGCATGTGATGAGGCTCTACATTAGTGTTTCTATTGTGATGAGCCTCTACATCAGTGTTGTTATTGGGATCTATCTCTCCAACGCCATAGAGAATGACTTGTAACTGTGAATGATGCGGGTCTGTGCTTCTCACCCTTCTATTCGTGCCATCATTTTTGGGTTCTATATTTGTTTCACAAATTCCATATAAAATGAAGATTTCTGTAACTTTTATAGAGCGAGCCTAATTTTCTTGATTATTTCCTGAACTTCTGTATTTACTTCTGCATTCGAGTGATTCTCCATAACTGCTTATCCAAACCTGTCAATAAATAGAAAAAATCGATCGATTATGGGTTTACTGGTAGAAGTGCTCTATGGCCCAACTGCGATTTCTCTAAGTGGAACCAATTCCATTAACACCATAAAGTATATGGTGCTTCAAGATATCCTAGCGATTTCTAATAATATATATACTATCACAACCCACATTATTAAAGGGTGGTTGTGTGCCAATTGACGTTAACATCTTCAATAATATAGTGGTTGACATACTCTCCAAGATATCATAGTTGGTTGCTACTACAACTGTATTGTATAATTCTCAATAGAAATAGGATGCATATTGATTATTAATATATTTATGAATTGGAATTTTGATATTATGAATTTAATTATACATTTTTATTGTTATTTATGGGTGATCTTAATAATAGGTCATGGTTAAGGTGGGCGGGTGGATGGGTGGGTGGATATGGTTATCAATGGTTAGGAATGGTGGTAAATTATGTGTGATAATGATTAATTATGGTTGAGGATGTTTGATTCTCTCTAATCATAGTTTTTTTATGGTTGATTATGTTTAAGTTATTTTATCATGGTTGATTATGTTTAAGTTTTTTTTATTATGGTTGATTAATGGCGATAATAGTTAACGATGTTTTAATTTGAAGGATTATAGTTGACCAAAATTGATTATTGTTAACCATATTTCACCATGGTTAATCATGTCTGGTTATGTTTGACTAAGTTTGTGTTCCTCCAAAATTTTCACATATAGATAGTGCGGGGAAAAATAAACAAGTACCACTTGCAAATACTTTTGTGGTTCCCCCAACTTGCACGGATTAATGATCATGGTTCTTCATTAATTGTGCATGCTATCAGGCTTGAATATGAGGTTAGTCTCTCATAACCAAAATATTCTTTAAACCTATATAAAATTTGTTGCCATTATCTTCATGAGCATTGTGAGGACTTTGTTTTAGATCTAAGCTTCATTGATGTTGAATTCAAAGGTTTCATGGCAGGAAACCCTTCAATTTCTTATTCCCATGAGCATTACACAAGACAATTTTTTTTATGGCATAAACCCATAAAAGGAGAAAACCATCATTCTTCTTCTTCCCTTCTTAGATATTTCTTTACATATGTTCACTCGCACCAAAAAGTAGGAAACATTCACTCCCTTGCAATATTTTTTTGGAACCCACTAGCAGGATGCACCCACTCCCTTGCACTGTTTTTCTAGAACCCACCAGCAAGAATCACCCACTCCGCTGCACCATTTTGTTGGAACCCACCAATATAAAGCACTTACCTCCTCAAGTGAGATAGCTGGCACACACTGCAAAATTTATCGTGGACCTCCCTTTTATCAATTTTCATACTCGATCCACTTCTTTTAACACAAACTTCAAAATTAATACAAAACCTTTAACAAATTTATCTTTGATGAGTAACACAATATCAAAAAACCTAGCATAAATAAAAATTAAATGGCTTCATGCTGAACAATAGTAATTTTAACACAAGAGGACAATCATCATGTGGTCAACCGTATCTCTCATGTCCACAATTTTTTTTTTTTTTTTTTCCGTGTCACTCTTCTTGTTTAATGATCATCAGTCCTCCTCTCCCATCTTAAAATTTTAAATAAGTTTAATATTTAATTAAGGTTGGAGAAATTTTATCTCCCTAGTTAATTTCATGCACTCCTAACTCCTAACTAAGTTGGAAAAAATCCTAACTCTTTATTTAATTACATGCATTACCTATATGTTAATACTTTACCCATACCCTTACATACATTAACTTTACCTATACCCTTTATTCTTATCCACGTTAACCACTACCTATACTTTATACCCTCAACTCCAATTATCCAACATACGTATAGTCCTCATATGGTTTGATATGAAGGCCTAACACTTACATCATGATTCTAATACACACTTAATGTATGGTCCCTCCCTCATGACGTGTCTTACCCAGAATTCACCATTTGTCAAAGCCCATATGATAGACTGTCCTCCTCATGTGGCCTTCACCATTCTTGATGCCATAGAGGGACGACTGAGACTGATGGGAGGAATATCTATGGTCCAGAATCATAACAAAAACCCTAAGGGTTTACCTACCCTATATTTTCTCATTTCGACCTTCACTCACTGAATTGAGGCCGTCAGGGCTTGAGGAATTTATGCTACCATTAATGCAGAGCTTCAAATCGAATCCATGGTGCCAAGATAGCTTTAAACCACCATGATTTCGTCTCTATATATAAATGGAATGTTGGATGTGGGAGTATATAGATGCGTAAAGTGTTTCTTTTCCATTTGGCTCAGAGGTAAGGGGTTTTAGAGTGATTTCTCAGTGTTTTCTCTTGGCATGAATGTATGGTTGTATCGTTTCTTAAATCTTCTAGATTGACTCCTAATTTTCATTTTTATCATTGTAGAGAAATCCCATAGCATGATCAACCTCAGCATTAAAATCTCAGGTAAACCTCTGTTATTCGTTTATCCTTTGTTTTATATCTATGGATTTCGTTAATTTGGAAATACCCATCTCATAGTGGGTTTTTAATCTACGTGGGAATAGAACCCTCTACCATCACTACGTGGTCACTTGGATAATGCTCTTCACCCTTCTCATAACACTATTGTGAAAAATATTTTGGTTTAATTCAGAAATCCTCCCGGCCCTTTTCCTTTAGCACAAGGTAATTTCACTTTACGTATCCTAGTTTTGGGTTTACGTATTTTGTATAGCATTCATATTTTGGCTTTATATATTTTGTATAGCATTCATGTTTTGGGTTTACATATTTTGTATAAAATTCAGGTTCTGGGTTCAATATGTCTTCCACCCATGAAAATTATGGGTTAGGCACTACACATTGGATGTGTTAAATCGCTTCTTGATTAGGAGCCATTCTTCCCATTCAATTTCTAGGCTCAATTTTGGTATATACGATATGTTAACGAGAACATTAGAATATTTGTTATGTCATTTGAATATGGGGCTTGTTATATTTACATTTGATATATTTACTAGAGAATTTGATAAACGTTCTACCCATTAAGTTTTGGGTTTGGTTATTGGGTCTTTGATATGCGATTTTACCAATTCAAATTGTTAACATAGGGTATTTTCAATCCTCTGTCCCTTTAAATTTTGGGTTTCTCATTTAGAAAATTCGTTATGTTTATAAGAGAAAATTAGAATGGGGTCTTACGCTTTTCTGTTCTTTAAAAATGCGTAAGAAATTTGGGGGTTTTTCCCTTTAATGTTCCATGCAAATTCATATAGCAATTTTGGTTCCTCGTTCAAGGTTTTGTACAAACCTTCTTACCTCTCCTATGTTTATCATTTTGGAATTGTTGTTCATTTAAATAGATTTATGTATTTTCTCCTCTGCATAACCATTCCGAGTTAATTTTCTAAGGGTATACTGTTGGGTTTTTTCCACCTAGGTTGAGCCTTTGGTCCAGAACAAGGATTGGAGGGCAATGAAAATGACAACTTATCCTTGCATGCCTCCTTCTACAGTTAATTTCTATACCTTGTGAAATTTTTGGTTTCCAATTTGTTCTTTTTCATATTTACTTTTCTAGAGTATTCTTTCACTCACAACGTTGTTTATCTCGTATGCATAGGTGGATCTAGCCACATCGTGACAATGTGCTCAAGTAACATTTCTCTCTATCCCTTACATAGTAATGTTTTTTATTTAATATTGTTCCCTTTGTTCTTTCTAATTTTCTAATTTATTATTATTACAGGTATGAATCTGATGTTTTTGGGTCTGTGTTAATTCATGGTTCCCTCACTACCCATACTTACCAAATGTGTCCTTTCTCATGTTGATAGTACGTTGTTCTGCCATCGCTCTCATTCTGGCAAGGATTTGAGGTTTAATTAGATTAGGCGAGTGCGACTGCAGCTTCTAGGTTTTGGTGTTAGTGCCATACTTGGCCTCTAAGATTGATAAACATTTGTAATATGTTTCTCCTAATATATAACAGTCTTACAGATATGAATGTGTAAAATTAAGGATGTAATATGTTATTTTTCCGTATCTGGACAACTTGTTATGTATTATGGATTCTCAATTTCATTTCCTCTTTTTTTTTTTTTTTTAATTTTTTCTGTGATGGATGCGTATGCATCTTGAGTCAGATTCTCATATTATATTAATGAAATTATTATCAGTTTTCATTTATCTTGGAATACCTCCAGATGCTATGTGATTCACTCTTCTTTGATATCGTTTGTTTTCTTTAATTAATTCAGATGCTTCAGAATTCTCTTTGATAATAGTAGTCTATTAGTTTAACTTTCTATTAAATGTTATATGCATTTGCTATCTTATTCTTAAATGAAAATCATAGCTTCTTCTATACTGTATCATGAATTCACTTCTTTCTATTTCCATAGTAGCTACAGGTAGCAGGCTAAGTTTGATCTATTTTTTCAAGAGAATTGAAATAATATTCTTTTTCCAATGCTAGATTTTCCTTAGCATAGTATATAAGTTTTCAAGCTTCTACTATTCATTCCAACAATAGATTTGGTTTAGCTTAGCTTCTAAATTTCAACCTTCTGCTATTCATTTTAGTAATAGAAAAAAATGAACATTTTCTAACACCAATATGATTCAGTCTACCTAACTGACCCCTTATCCTTAAGACAGTGTGACTGCAATTATTATTTAAATTAATGATTAATGGTCATAGTCTTTTTTCAGAGACATTGATTATTATCCCTTGTATCCGTTATAAAGGCTATCTTATTTACTTCTGTACATATATGAATATACACTAAATTTACCATATGGTCATAAAACTACTTGGGTCTATACCTAAGTGTATGTGTATATATATATATACAATACATTAATCTAATGTTCATAACACAATATTGACAGAAGATAATTGAACTAACAAACCTTATTATTCTACCCTAGTTTAATATAAAATTAATCCATTATTACAAAGCAAAATTTTTCTATTAAACTTAGTCAAGAGCACACTTCTAATAATTACTAAAAAACAAGAATTTGAATATAAATATTTCTACATCATGCATACCAACTTGTAAAGATTATTTTCCTCCAAACCATGAGCTTCTCCTTAGAGCTCTCCCCCGAGTAGAGAACGATTTTCCCCAGTGTTGACAACCTCTTATCACACTAGTGATGGCAATTTTAAGCCAACTTTCCCCAGCAAGTTTCCATAACGTCATCTCATTATTTTTGGTCGATCTTTCCCATAGACTGGGCTTTTATTTTTGTTTTTCCACAAAATTTTGTTTTAAAACTTGCTTTTCCTCAGCGTTGTTTTTTCATTTTTTCTTACCTCTTCCCAGTAACTTTCCTCTTTACTGGGGATTTCTTATATATTTTCTTCTATCTAATTTTATTTTTATTTTTTATTTATATACAAAGGATTGTTTTGGAGAATTTGGGAAAGTATCAAATTCTATCATATCCTCATGGATAAGAATTTTCAGATCTCTCTATTACTCTGTCTTTACAAACTTGATACTATTTCATCAAAAATTATTAATTGAAATTTAATATTTCATCCAACAAAATAATTGTTCCATAGGTCCACATAATATTTGTCATATCTATATAAAACATAATAGCTGTAAATCATGGGTACAACAAAAAACACCGTCCTCGGTGTTAGAAAATAACTCATGTTATTCTTTGAACAATGTTAGGAAGTATTCTTTCGTGCTTTCTTCTCGATCCCATGTAGCATCTTCATGTGTAAAGTGTTTCCACTGCACTTTCACCCGAGCTTTTGTTCTATTCTAGAGCATGGTTTATTCCCGTCCCAATATATGAAGTGGTTCTGGAAGAAAGTACGCTTTTGTTTCCACCTGTATCAAATTCCATTCAACCACGTGAGAAGGATCATGAACATATTTTTTCAATAATGAAACATGAAAAACATTATGAACTCCAACATGACTAGGTACAACCAATTTATATGTTATTGGGCCCACTTATTCCAAAACCTCAAAGGCGATGCAATATTGTGGTGCTAACTTAGCACAACTGTCGGTGTGAAGGGTGCTCTTGCGAAGTTTTTTCCTAAAGTACACATAATCCAAAATTCTAAACTCTTTGTGTATTCTTTTCTTATATATGTAACTTTTCCAGCAGTCTTGAGCTACTTTGATGTTATGTTGACTTTGTCGTACTGTTCTTTCCATTTCATGTATTGCCTCAGGTCCAAGTACCATTTTTTCCTCTGGTTGACTCCAAATAAGTGTAGTATGGAATTTTCTACAATATAAAGCCTCGAACGGACTCATATTAATATATGTTTGATAGTTGTTGTTGTATGAAAATTCTGCTAAATGCAAAAAATCCTCCCACCTGGTGGGTCTGTCCATTACAGACATGCGAAGAATGTGCCCTAATATTTTATTTTTTCTTTCAGTTCGCTCATCAGTCCGAGGATGATAAATTTTGCTAAAATTTAGTTTTGTTCCCATCCCCCCAAACAATGTCTTCCAGAAGGTGGATGTGAACTTTGCATCCCTATCAGAGATGATCATATTTGGTATCCCATGAAGTTTTCAAATTTCAGTCATAAACACATTGGCTACTTGGCTACCCCAAAGGTAGATTGCAATGGAATAAAATGTGCAACCTTTGTTAGTGTGTCTACCACTACCATAATGGAGTCATACCGATACTTAGTTTGAGGTAGTATTGTTATGAAATCCATGGAAAACACTTCCAACAACCATTATGGAATCAGAAGGGGGTTTAGCAACCCTATGGGGTGTTGATTATCTACCTTGACTTGTTGGCACTCTAAACATCTTTCCAGGTAATCAACTATTTCTTTCTTCATTCCGAGCCAAAACCAAATTTTCCACAATTTTGTCACCATATTTTGGTAACCCAGATGACCTGAATACTGTGTCTTATGGTATTCTTCCATAATCATGTACTTTGAAATAGGTATGTTAGGAATATACAACCTTTGTTTATAAATGATTAATCCTTTTAGATTTATGGTATATCTTGGGGTTCTGGATTGCTATATTTTTCTCTGCAATTCCAAATACTGGGGGTCTTATGATAGAACTTCTTGAACTTATTCTTCAAAAATGGTTTTTACATTGCTACCTATGTAAGACACAATTTGATGAGAGTGTCTACTTAAGGCATTGACAATTTGGGCTTCTTTTCATTTAATCTGTTTGATTTCCATATCAAACTCGCTAAGGAAAGCTAACCATCTCACTTTCCTTGCATTCAAATATGGCTGACTAAAGAAGTATTTAAAATAATATGTTCAGTAATTAATACAAATTCCTTACCCAACAGATAATGTCGCCACATTTTTAATGCATGTATGACAACAACTAACTCTAAGTCATAAACTGCATAATTTTTCTCATGTTTTTTCAGCTTTCTCGATGCATAAGCTATTATTGCATTGTATTGCAGTAATACTCCTCCTGATCCTTCTATGCAAGCATAAATGCACATAGTAAATTCCTTTGTTGGATCAGCAATTTTAAAGATTGGAGCAGTAGTCGATTTTTGTTTCAGCTTCTCAAATCTTTCTTGACATTTGGCTGTCCACTCAAAATTCAAACCTATTTTCTACAAAGAGGTAACGGGATAAACTAATACAAAAAATACCTCCACAAATCTTCGATAATATCCAACAATACCCATGAAATAACGGATTACTGATACATCTGTGGGTATGGACCAATTGAAAATTGCTTGTAATTATTCCGGGTCTACCGCCAACCCCTCCTTTGAAATAACATGTCCTAAATATTGAATCTTTGGTTTATAAAACTCACACATGATGATTTTTGCATATGACTGGTGTTCTATTAGTGTTGTCAACACTATTTGTAGGTGTTCCTGGTTTTCCTCTATGTTCTTAGAGTACACTAGAATATCATATATGAAAACTAACGTAAATTTATCTAGATATTCATGCAGGACATTGTTCATGAGACACATGAAGGTAGCAGGGGAACTAGTGAGTCTAAAAGGTAGGACTAGAAACTCGTAATTTCCATACCGAGTTCTAAAAGTTTTTTTGTGGATGTATTCATCTTTTATACGAAGCTGGTGATAAGCAGTTCACAAAACAATTTTTGAAAATATGGTTGCTTCCCTTACTTGATTAAAAAAGTCATCTATTCGTGGTAGGGGGTACCAATTTTTAATGGTCAATTTATTTAATTGTCTGTAGTCTATACACATCCTAAGGGTACCATCATTTTTATTGACGAATAAAAATGGAGCTCCCCATGGTGACACACTTGGTCTGATATATCCTTTGTTTAGTAGTTTTTGTAACTGAAATTTTAATTCTAGCAGTTCCGGTGTACTCATCCTATATGGGGCTCATGAAACTGGGGTGGCTCCTAGTACCATCTCAATAGAGAAATAAATATCTCTTGGAGGGGGAAGCTGAGGGATTTCTTCAGGAAATACATCCTGAAAGTACCTAATTATAGGTAAATTTTCTATAAGCTTATTTTCTGCTTGTTTTCCCAAATATTCAATTTGTACTACATACAATGCATAACCCTTCCTCGCTGTCTGCTTCAGTTGTAATGCAGAAATTTAGCTAACAGACATAGGTTTCAATTTCCCTCTTACTATAGTTAACTGTCCTAGTGCATTTGTGCATTTTACTGTTTTTTCTAAGCAGTTTACTACTACTTTTTTCTGTTCCAACAAATCCATACCAACCAGTAAGTCATAATATCCTAAGGGAAGGATATTCAAATTAAGATTTTTGATATACCCATTCATATTTTACAGGGTACTTATGAAATTTATGGGTTACCTTCCGTTTGGTTCCTGTAGCTAACTGAATCAACCAAGAGTGCTGAAAATTTTCTGTCTGCAATTTACATTTTTCCACTATGTCTGGACTAACATAGCTTATACTAGCTCTAGGATCAATTAAAATAGATACAGGCTGGTTGGAAATGATACCTTCAATTTCAATCATGGTTTATTGATGTTCAGCTTGTTGGTCTTCTAACGTGGCGTTGATTCGAGTAATGCTTCTGGCGACATCGTTCACCACGGTTTCCTCGTGCATTGCTTGAATTTTTTGAATAGCACAAGGGTTGTGTGGGTAGTCTCGCAACATGTGAGGTTCTCCACACCCCCATCATTTCAGTGGTTCTTTGGGTTTTACCACTGCATCTCGTTTGATGTTCCCTTCCATGGGATTGGATCCTGTGAGAATGGGCTATATGATTTTCCCCACCCTTACTAAATATTTTACGCTCATGGTTTCTGCCAATTTTTTATAGATAGGCTGATTTGGGTCTTTTTTAGCTTGTTTCAGCGTTCCATTTTTCCTTATTATGCCGGTTTTTCAAGTTATCATTTTGACCCTTAAATTGTTGATAGCACAGTCAAGATTTTCTAACAGCTCCGTCCATAGTCTTTGGGTTATCAAACTCAATTATTTCTTTTTATATTGTGGGTAAGATATTTAAGAATGTTGGTACCTTCTCTTTTTCTTCTCTTATGTATGGTACATAGCAAAGTAAATTTGTGAACTTGGTAACAAATTCATCTATGGTGAGTTACCCCAACCTTAGCTCATGAAATTCTTTAGCTCTGTTATCATAATACCTTTCACTAAGGTATCAGGATTTAAAATTCTCCTAGAATTATTCCCATGAGACTATATTTTCATTCAGAAAGTGTATAGTTTTGGTCTCCTACCACCATAGTGTGGCTTTACCTTGCAATTGGTAAAATTCCAACCTCACCTTCAGATTGCTTCCATACTCATAGACTTAAAAATATTTCACCATATTCAGGAGCCAGGATTCCACATCCTCTTCCTTTTCTTTGTCAGAGGTGGAAGGATTTATCTTGCAGAATACCCCCCTGCAACTCCTTCCTTCTTTTAGATTTAGATTCTGCTTTACCAGACTCCTCCCCACTCTCAAACTTCTCTGAGTTTTTTTTTTTTGTTTCTTTTCTTTTCAGTTTTTCTTGTTCTCCCTCTTGATGGCTGGATTTATAGGTTACTTCTCTTATCAATCTCTTTTGTGAATTTCTAGCTTGCAGTAAACGTTCATTGCTAGTCCTTAGATGAACCATTTCCTGCTACAAATTTTTGATAATTTACAGTATCTGGGTGTTGGAATCTGGAGGGATATCCTCCTCCCCCAGTTCCACCTACATCTCTTCTCTATCCGACATGACAATAGTTGTAACTCCTTTTTCACTTTATATCTGATGCACATTAAACCATTAGTATTAACAAACCATAATATGTAATTGATCAATTTTGTAAAGAAATTTTTAAGTATACAATTGAAATTTCTAGACAACAGAATCTTAAGTGTTGGGGTCCACAAGCCCAATGTTTTAGCTTGGGCACTGATACCACTTTTCATGTCACCAATTTTTTTTTTCTCTTGTCGTGTCACTCTTCTTGTTTAATGATCGTCAGTCCTCCTCCACCATCATAATATTTTAAATAAGTTTGATATTTAATTAATGTTGGAGAACTTATATCTCCCTAGTTAATTTCATGTAATCCTAACTCCTAAATAAGTTGGAAAAAATCCTAAATATTTATTTAATTACATGTGTTACCTATATTTTAATACTTTACCCATACCCTTACATACATTAACTTTAAATATACCCTTTATTCTTATCCACATTAACCACTACCTATACTTTATACCCTCAACTCGAATTATTCAACATATGTATAGTCCTCATATGCTTTGATACAAAGGATTAACACTTGCCTCATGAATCCAATATGCACTTAATGTATGGTCCCTCGATCACGACATGTCTCACTTACACTTCACCATTTGTCGAAGGCCATGTGCTAGCCTTTCCTCCTCACGTGGCCTTCACCATTCTCGATGCCATGTAAGGACGACTAAGATCGATGGGAGAAAGATCTATGGTCTAGAATCATAACATAAACCCTAAGGGTTTACCTGCCCTATCTTTTATCATTTTGAACTTTCACTCATTGAATTGTAGCTATTAGGGCTTGAGGAAGCTATGTTTCCATTAACACAGAGTTGCACATCGAATCCAAGGTGCCTTGATAGCTTGAAACCACCATGATGTCCTCTCTCCGTGTTAATGGAATGTTGGCTATGGGAGTGTGTAGCTACGTAGAGCGTTTCTTCACCATTTGGCTCATAGGTAAGGGGTTTTACAGTGATTTATCAATGTTTTCTCTTGGTATGAATGTATGGTTGTATTGTTTCTTAAATCTTCCATATCGACTCCTAATTTTCTTATTTATAATTGCAGAGAATTCCCATAGCATGGTCAAACTTGACATTAAAATCTCAGGTAAACCTCTATTATTCCTTTATACTCTGTTTTATATCTTTGGATTTCATTAATTTGGAAATACCTATATCAAAGTGGGTTTCACACCTACGCAGGAAGAGAACCCTCTATCTTCACTGCAAGGTCACTTGGGTAATTCTGTTCACCCTTCTCACAACATTACTGTGAAAAATCATTGGGTTTATTTCGAAAATCCTCTTGGCCCTTTTCCTTCAGCACGAGGTAGTTTCTCTTTACGCATCGAAGTTTGGGGTTTACATATTTTTTATAACATTCAGATTCCGGGTTTACATATTTTGTCTAACATTCAGGTTCTGGGTTTACATATTTTGTATAGCATTCAGGTTCTGGGTTTACATATTTTGTATAACATTCAGGTTTTGGGATTAACATGTCTTCCTCCCATGAAACTTCTGGGTTAGGCACTGCACATTGGCTGTGTTAATTCGCTTCTTGGTTAGGAGCCATTCTACCCATTCGATTTCTGGGCTCGATTTTGGTATATCTTATATGTTAACTAGAACATTAGAAATATTTGTTCTGTCATTTGAATCAGGGGCTTGTTATATTTACATTTGATATATTTAATAAAGAGTTTGATAATCATTCTACCCATTAAGTTCTAGGTTTGGTCATTGGGTCTTTGATATTCTATTTTACCCATTCAAATTGTTAACATAGGTTTTTCACAATCCTTTGTCCCAGGTTTTTCACAATCCTTTGTCCCTTTAAATTTTGGGTTTTTCATTTAGAAAATTCGTTATGTTTATAAGAGAAATTTATAATGGGGTTTTACCCTTTTCTGTTCTTTGAAAATGCATAAGCAATATGAGGTTTTTCCCCATAAGGTTCCATGAAAATTCGTATAGCAATTTGTTCTTACCTGTGTTATGTTTATCATTTTGGTATTGTTGTTAATTTAATTATATTTACAAATTTTCACCTTTGCGTAACCATTCTAAGTTTATTTTTTTGAGGGTATATCATTGGGTTTTTGCCACCCAAGTTGAGCCTTCGGTCCAAACCAAGGATTGGAGGGTGATGAAAATGACAACTTATCCTTGCATGCCTCCTTCTACAGGTAATTTTGATACCTTGTGAAATTTATGGTTTCCAATTTGTTCTCTTTCATATTTACTTTTCTTGAGTATTATTTCACTCACAACGTTGTTTGTCTTATATGCATAGGCGGAGCTACCCACATTGTGACAACGTGCTCAGGTAAGGTTTCTCTCTATCCCTTACATAGTAATGTTTTAGATTTAATATTGTCCCTTTTTCTTTTTCTAAATTTCACATTTCTTATTCTTATAGGTATGGCTCTGATGTTTTTGGGTTTGTGTTAATTCATGGTTCCCTCACTACCCATACTTACGAATTGCATCCTTTCTCAGGTTGGTAGTACGATCTTCTTCCATGATTCTCCTTCTCGCAAGGATTTGATGTTTAATTAGATTATGTGAGTGCTATTGTAGTTTCTAGGTTCTGGTGTTAGTTCCATACTTTGCCTCTAAGATTGATAAGCATTTGTAATATGCTTTTCCTAATTTATAACAGTCTTACACAGATGACTATGTAAAATTAAGGATGTATAATGTTATTTTTGTGTATCTGGACAACTTGTTATGTATTCTGGATTTTGAATTTCATTTCCTCATATTTTTGTGTGATGGATGCATATGCATCTCGAGTCAGATTCTCATATTATATTAATGAAATTATTATCAGTTTTCATCTATCTTGGAATACCTCCAAATGTTATGTGATTCACTCTTCTTTGATATTGTTTTGTTGTCTTTACTAAATTCGAATGCTTCATAATTCTCTTTGAAAATAATATTCTATTGTTTTAGCTTTCTATTAAATGTTAAATGCATTTGTTAGCTTATTCTTATGCAACTCAGAGTTTCTTCTACACTATATCATGAATTCACTTCTTTCTATTGCCATAGTAGCTATAGGTAGCAGGCTCACTTTGAATTATTTTTTTCAAGAGAATTGAAATAATATTATTTTTCCAATTTTAGATTTGTCTTAGCATACTCTCTAAGTTTTCAAGCTTCCGCTATTCATTCCAGCAATAGATGTGGTTTAGCTTAGCTTCTAAATTTCAACATTCTGCTATTCATTTAAGTAATAAATCAAAATGAACATTTGCTAACACCAATATGATTCAATGTACCTAACTGACCCCTTATCCTCAAGACATTGTGATTGTAATTATTATTTAAACTAATGATTAATGGTCACAATATTTTGTCGTATACATTGATTATTATTCCTTGTATCCATTATAAAGGCTATCTTATTTTTACTTCTGTACATATATCAATATACACTCAATTTACCATCCGGTCAAAAACCTACCTGGTTTTATACTTAAGTATACTATATATATATATATATATATATATATATATATATATATATATATATATATATATATATATCTATAGTACATTAATCTACTCTTCATAACACAATATTGACGGAGCATAATGGAACTAACATACCTTATCATTCTACCCTAGTTTAATATAAAATTAATCCCTTATTACAGAGCAGAATTTGTCTATTAAAATTAGACAATTTGACACTTTTAATAATTACTAAAACATAGAATTTGAATATAAATATATCTACATGTTGCTTACCAACTTGTAAAGACGTTTTTCCTCCCAACCACGAGCTTCTCCTCAAATCTCTCCCCCAAGCAGAGATTGATTTTCCCCAGTGTTGACAACCTCTTTTCACACTAGTGATGACACTTTTAAGCTAACTTTCCCCAACAAGTTTCCATAATGGTGTCTAGTTATTTTAGGCTATTGTTTCCCATAGCATAGGCTTTTACTTTTGTTTTTTCCACCTAATTTTTTTTTAAAACTGGCTTTTCCTCAACATTGTTTTTTCTTATCTCTTCCGAGTAACTTTTCTCTTTACTAGGGATTTATTAGATATTTTCTTCTGTGTAATTTATTTTTTATTTTTATTTCTCTCTAAAGGATTTCTTTAGAGAAATTTGGAAAGTATCAAATTCTATCCTATCCTTATGGATAAGAATTTCCATATCTCTCGATTACTCTGTCTTTACAAAATTTATACAATTTTCATCAATAATTATTAATTGAAATTTAATATTTCCTCCAACTACATAATTGTTCCATAGGTCCACATATTATTTTTCCTATCTATATAAAACATAATAACTGTAAATGAATGGTAGTTAGTGTCACAATATCATAATCACTAATATTTTTCATAAAAAACACCTTAGGAACATATATTCATTATTATTCATCTAGGTAAGCAAGTAGGCAATTACAATAGAATTGTCCTAGGAAATCAAACTTTAACAATATAGTAACTATGAGGGTAAAAAATATCAATCAATTCTGATTAGTAACACTTTTTACACTATCAAATACTAAGGAAAGGAAAGAACTATAGATACCCTTGAAAAAGTATTTACAGTGGCAAACATTCTCATGAAAAGTTTCATAAATCATAAAAACAAGTGTACCCATTATATACTATAATCATTATAGCAACAAATAATAAACAATCCTAGATAATATTATCCTTGAAAAACAATTATGTCATAATATTGATGAGTATTTATTGTTTCCTTTTGTATATGAATTTTCAATAAAAGTGGATCTCAAAACTAGTTTTGATGAAGGAAAATTAACAATTGTGTGAGAGTCTCAATATCTTCATCTCTGCAAACACAACATTGTTATCATAGGAAAAACCATATCAGCAGGTCATATGCACTTTATTCCATATTTGGCTACATGAATAAGTTATATTAGTGTGAATCAGACACTCAACTTCACATCATCCAAAGTGCTGCAAGAATTTTTGAATCATGCTTACACCTTTTAATTATACATGTTATAGTCTTACCATAATTGTGCAAGATCAAGGGGAGAAATCATTACAAAAACACAATAGAAAAATTGATAAGGAAACCCCATCGACACACCAAAACAAGGAAATTAGATCATCACCATCAGTGATGCATGATGCTAGAACACACCATAGTATTCTATGTACATAATTATATCACAATTTTGCACTAGATTGCCACTCTGACGTACCACATCAAAACATTACTCTGCATTCATACATTTTTCACACTAAGTCACCACATCGTATTTCAAATCATAGATTGTACAAGGTTAGAATTTGTTATTACATCTTTCACACATGATCATGGACACAAATTACTAACTATATTCATCACACTCCCTACATGCATAGTCTTCACATCAAAAACATGTTCCCTTCGGTCTTGTACCAGAAAAAACAAGATTTTTTTTTCTTTCTATCACACTAGATTGGATATAATGCCTTTTTATCTAGTCATGCACTCGTAAAAGAAAAATACAATGAAAACCAACATCACACTAGAAAAATTCAACAAAACTAAGTTAGTGATTGGTCATATTATCTTTAGATCATCTTTGTGCCAGAAAAAATGTCAACTCATATTTTTTCCATTCACTATTAATCACACAATCATGCACCCTATTCACAAATTCTTGACCTTTCCTAGCATTACACTTGTTCTAAAACAAGGAATAAAACACTACAAATCAAATCATCTTTAAGTCTTTAGATAAAAAATTAGGAAATTAATCACACCAACATGAGCACTTGTTTTTCTTCCATTTTAGAATGCATGCATCACATCACCCATGCACTAGATTAAGAATAAAAAAGGAACAATACTTTTTTCGAACTAGAACAATGTCAATGTTTTCCACCCAAGATAGACCACTCAATAAATGGTCCAAATTCCGTTCCATGTTATATATATATATATATATATATATATATATATATATATATATATATATATATATATATATATATATATATATATATATATATATATATATATGTATGTATGTATGTATGTATGTATGTATGTATATGTATGTATATGTATATATATCTATACATATATACATATACATATACATATATATACATATACATATACATATACATACATATACATATACATATACATATACATATACATATACATATACATATACATATACATATACATATATATATATATATATATATATATATATATATATATATATATATCGTTCCTTAGGACAACCAAAAAATTACCATGGGAATTTCTATGGTGAATTGGAAGAAAACAAAGATTTAGCACTAACACAAAATTACCATGGGAAAAAACCAAGGGAGAATGCCTCTTTTTTTTAGGAACCCAATTATTTATAAGGCTTGGCAACATTTACACATAGTATAGCTAAAAATCATGCATAATTTACACTTGAGATAATAATGTTGGGTAATTTATGTTGACTTGTCATATCAAATCTACATAATGATGCTTTGACTAAAAACATTATTTTTGTTGTATTCCATAATCATGAATCTCTTAAAAATACAACATTAAAAAAATAATACTACGTAAGAGATCATATGACAATTTTGGCAATCATTGTTTACATCAATGCCAATGCTATAAAAGAGATTTACAAGATAGACATATGCGAGTTCTACGAAACATTGCTGACATCAATGGAAATAGAAAATTTCCAACAACCTAGCCCTTTGGAATTTATGGAAACCACATTAAACAGTCTAATACTAGTTTTTCCAAGTTCAAAGTTAAAGTTTTCAATGAATGATAATTCTTTTCATAACATTAGAAAAAATGATAATGACACTTGTAAGTGATTATTTGTTAATTCTTTAGAGGGTGGAGCAGTGGCTAAATTTTTTGAGTTACCTCAAAAAAACATTTGTTGCGTGGGATGAGCTATGCTATTGGTTTAGGTAGACCTATGGATTACTTTAAATTCATATGGAATTACATTGGGAATAAAACAATATGACTTATTGAAAGGGAAGAACTATCAGGTCTTTTAATCTCCATTTTTCCAATTTGTACAATCAAATTTCCGAATTCATTAGAACACATATCCACGAAACTATGAAGCACTATTGTAGTGCAATACCTCCTCCTTATCACTTAAAGTTAGAAGAAAATAACACATATATTATTCAATCTAATTTGAAGTTTTTTATTGAATATGAAGAACGATTAAATAGGACTAGTCTTCCATTAGAAGACATAAGCAAACATGTTGATATTTATTTTGTACTTCAACTTGTGCAAGACATGAGAAACCACGTGGTCTCTTTCGAAAATAAAATGATAACCCAACCTCTTGTTCATAATTCATATTTAGTTCTCACAAGAAACAAACATCTAACTTTCTAACTGAATTCTCTCGTCTCTCATACATAGTGTAAATTTTGTGTAAACTACAATGATGAAAATAATTGTGAACTTAAAAATACTACAAGAAAGAGAATTACTAGTAAATGAATATATGATATAGTCACAAATTTTGATTGTGTATTATAGGATCGGTTCACGATGATAGAAGCTATATGTTCATCTAAAGGTAAGAACATTTCCTAAAAAAAATCTAGCAAAAAATATGGCATCCAAAGACTCAAAAAGAAAAAAATATTCTTATACAAACACCACTATAGAATCGTATTTGAATGTAAATACCACTTCTTCTCTTCTTCAAATTTGTCTTATTTTTTATATCTTAAAGCATATGGATAATACCAAAGCTAGCACTTCATTACTTGATGTGGCCACCATCCCCGAGAAGAAACATCATTTGAAAAAATTCTTATAAGGTAAAAGTACTACTCCTATACACGTATTTGAGGCAAGGCATGAAGAATATCTTTTTGAAGATAATTTTTTTTTGTGAAAATAATCCTAATTTTTTTTTCTAGGAATCACCCTTTTCACATGTTAGTGAAAGTTTGTGATAATTTTTTCCATTGTTATTTGAGAGATGGTGGGTCAAGCATAATATTTTGTATAAAATCATAACGGAAGAATTATGCCTTTATTTTACTGAGTAAAAATTTAAGAGGATGTTGGACTATAGTAGTACCCAATAAAAAATCATATTTTAGGTTAAATATGTAATATTAGTATTATGAACACGCTCTAAAATAAGAACCACTTGCAATATATAAGTGATTTACATGCATATCAATAATTACTCAATTATTCTAGGAAGAGATTGACAAGCCAAAACAAGTGGTTAGATATCAATGGAAAAGATACGTAAGTTCCTACCCAAGGATGGAAAGAATATTATTATCCCTATAGAGGGAAGTATATCACCATACATTGAAAACATTCCTAATCCTTATGTTCATTAAGGTGAAGAATATTTGGGAGTTTATTCTTCATTCATGGAAGATGAGTAGTCACTCTCTCATCCTCCTGGTCATGATTACCAAGTTTATCATTTACACTTTGACAGTTCATGTTCAAGTGAGGGAATTGGTGCATGAATTGTCTTATGTTCCCCCCTTGGAAAAATGTATGTGTAATCCTACAAACTCAAGCCTAGTTGTGAAAATAATATAGCGAAATTCGAGGATTTATTTCTTGGTACTTAATTTTCTTTGAGCCTAAGCTATAGTCATATCATAGTATTTTGGGTATTTGAACTATACATAAAATTAATATAAAATTTTATGACTTTTGAAATAATATCATCAATCTGTATACAAAACCTCTATGGAAAATAACCTCTAGCTTTGTTTTATTCAATATCACACATACATAGGGAATTAAATGCTTTAGTTTATTAGCTAATTGTGTTTGTAATAGACCCACAAAGGAAAATTCTTCATGAAAGGAATAGCTATATTTTCCAATATATTTATCGTCCTTACTCTCCAAATAATGAAGGAGCCTACAAAGTCTTGTCTCGTGATGAAATCCTTTTCACTTTTTTATGGAATGAACCTTTAGATAAAAAGGAGATTGTCCTTTAGAGAACTCATTTTAATCTAGTGATGGTCCTAATAGGAAGGAGGAAAAGAGGGAGTATTTGAAGATAAATATAGGTGAAATAATACATATGAATATTGGGATTCCTAAAGACCCAAATATTTTGCAAATTGGGTCTCAATGTTTCAAAATGAAAACCAAAATTTTTATGGTCTATGTCATTAATTTAAAGATGTATTTTATTGGTCTTATAAGGATCTACATGGTTTTATGCTGATATCATTCAAAGCACAATCCCTATTAAATAAAATGCTAAGCAATTTAAGAAAGGGATATATTGGTTAGCCCTATTCTTGAAGAAACAATTAGGAAAGAATTAGAAAAATTGTTAGTTTCTTGTATTATTTTCCTACCTAAATATTCTGAGTGGGTAGAAAACCTTGTGTTGGTTATGAAGAAGAATGGTGACATATGCCTATGTGTCAAATTCCATCCTTTAAATAATGTGAGCATTAAAGAAAATTTTCCTCTTCCTAATATGGACATTGTCGTATAACAAGCTATAGGATATCAAATGATGTCACTTCTTGATACCTTCTTCAATATCTCTTAATTAGTTTAACAAGTATAAAACTACCTTCACCACTAGTTTGGGTACCTTAATTTATGAATGCATGCCTTTTTTACTAATTAATGCAAGTGAATGTTTTAAGAGAACTATGCAAGTAGCCTTTGATGATCTTGTTGGGAAAATTATCCAAATCTATCTCGATGACTTAATGGAACATTCCAAGGGTCAAAAATATCCTTTTGATCATTACCGACATTTTTTTCAATGCTACATAAAACTTGGTATATATTTGAAACCAAGAAATTCAATATTTAGTGTTATTGCAGGAAAATTGCTTGGTCATGTAGTTTTAGATGCTAGTGTAAGTTTGATCAAGACCAGATTAAAGATTTACAAAATCTCCTAGCCACCATGTCAAACAAGTAAATTGAGTCCTTCATGGATACAATTAAATTTTTCACGGGATTCATTTGTGATTTTGTTAAAAAATTAAACTGTTGGGAAAAATACTGAGGGGGAGGGGGTGAATAAGTATTTAGAGGTTACTAATAATTTTAACTTTTTATTTACTGAATTCCATTTGCGGATTTGATGAATCCAACTCGCATATACATGCATATATACCAAAAGAAACTTGCGTATACTGATATAATTGTATTGTTAGAAAACCTTTTTCAGAAACAAACTTTAACTCAACTTATCAGTCATGCATCTATTAGTTAAGTAGTAAATATGTTCAGTAATAGCAGAATAAATCATCACACAAGAGAAACACACATGAACGCTAAGATTTAAGGTGGAAACCCAATTTTGGAGAAAGCCACCACTGCTGTCATCTTTGTATTTAATATTTATTATATGGAATACTTCTTTACAATATTGTACTAATGCAAACTCATATCAGTATGCAGGCATCTACTTGCAGAAGGCTGTAACCTTCTCTCGTTTTCCAGCTGCAACTAGAAGGGAGCTACAACCCCCTGATCTTGTTTACCAACCACTCCTGGAAGGGAGCTTCAACCCCCTGATCTGAACACTAGCTTCTACTGGTAGGAAGCTTCTACTTCCATAATTAAGGCTTCAACCCTCAAAATCACTGCAGACCACAGTTCATCAATTTTCATACTGGATCACACAGCTTCAACACAACCCTTCATAAAGATCAACAATAATAAACTTCACCCAATACTTCAAACCGAACAGTGAGATCACTGTAATCAGAACACTGTAACAACCAAATTTTAGAATTAGTATGCATAATCAAATTCAACCCTGAACATTCATTATCTCACAAAGCATATGCTACTTTGCTTCACTGAAACTGTGTATATATGCGCTTTCCTTAACACCAACTTGCATATAGATCTGTGAATACTACTTTCAGAATATGATCTGTCTCAGATCTAGATATGAGTCATTCAGTCAGACATCTTTTCAGAATTGCAGACCCTTGATAAGTCAGTCATCATAACACATATTTTCTCACTCATTGATCAGATTTTTGCATAATCAACTTAGCAGCATATACAACAATCAAGTAACCCAGATCAACTTGAAGACTTCATTGACAGACAATAGAAAAATAGCAGTAATAACAGAAAAAAATCTGCAATAAGCTTCAGAAAACCCTAACTTCCATACACACCTTTTCTGAAACAAACTCATGTATATATGTGATTTTATGGAGATGAAATAATGTATAGATATATCAATATTAATTCAGCAGAATGTTTTAGATCTATAGAACTTACCCAGATTTCTTCACTCCACTCAGCAAACATGCGCAAGGTCTAAGATCTAATCATCTCTTCAATGGATCATGCAAGAGCATAGTCATTTCAGGTCTAAAGATCTTGATCCATCAAACTATCCAAGGGTGTATCATAAATTCAAATTTATCAATAAAACAGAGTTCATCCTATGCAGATATACTTCAGAGAGAAGTATTTAGTGATAGCCCTTACACATGCACACCTCTGCACTATGATCTTATTCTCCTTATATAGATTTAGTCTTTACCAATACCATAAGTCAAAACCACACAACTGCTGATGGTATTCTTGGACAAAGTCAAATAGACGACATGACATTAAATCCTGTGGGCTAATACCATGGTAATACCCCCTGTTATTATATTTTTGGAGCACAAAAGATATACCCGACTTGGATTTTTCTTATCTGTATGTATATGTGACTTGGCTTGAGAAAACCCACGTATAGAATATTCAATATGAATATTACCAAGTCTTCTGCTGGACATTACACATTTCTTCTGATGGACCCTTGAGCTTCTCCTGAAGACATATATTTCATCTTTTACTAGAGAGTTTCCATCAAGGACACTATATTAAAACATAAGAATCATATTGCCAACAATCTCCCCCTTTGGACTTGATGGAAACCATGACGGTGTTTGATCAACACAACAGATAGACACATTAAACATAACCATTACTCAACCGCCAAAATACTCTCCCCCTTTGACATCAAGGGAAAATGGCACTATTTTGACCATGCTCCCCCCTGAGTTCATGCTAAATTTTTAGACACATTTTTCAATGAAGTACAATACATAGCTCTATAATTCAACCACGTATGACCTTTCCTATCACCAAGGACTCATACTTACATCAAAGATCCAACCAAGTGGAATTACATAATTGAATCAACTACCCAACATAGTGGGTTTACAAAGTAGAGCAAGTCCTTACATGACTGAATAGAGCAATTTACATCATGAATGTCAACATCCCCTTTTCATCAAATTATAGGAATGATATGTCAATAACAGGACCAAAATATCTCAAGAGAGAGATCATAAATCAGAAACCAAATAGAATGCCAACAATGCTTGATACCATTTCAGCAAAAACATGTGCTCCCCCTAAGCTGAAGCATCTTGAACATATTCAAAAATCAATTCATCAAAGCATCTTCATAAAAGAATGATACAACAATATGAATACTAGAACAACAACAGAGATTACCCAACAACACCACAACTCTTTTGAGCACTGACCCAGAGGATTTTGTCAGCAAAACATATATGCATTTTTATGCACAAAAACTCACGTATATACGCGATTAGTCTTTAAGAAACCAACGTATTGAATTTAAACTTATGAAATTAAGCAGATTTGATTAGAGAGGCAGAGACAACTCCCAACTTATGTCTGAGATATTCGAATGCTTCCATGGGAAGAGGTTTAGTAAATATATCAACAAATTGTTCTTTGGAGGGAACATAATCCAATTTAAATTTTTTTCAAGCACTCGTTCGCGTAGAAAGTGATACTTGATAGGAATGTGCTTAGTATTGGAATGCATAGCAAGATTCTTTGACATACTAATAGCACTTGTATTGTGACATAGAATGGAGATGGGAGGTGCACATTTGATTTGAATGTCTTGTAGAGTCTGGATCATCCAAATAAGTTGTGTGCAACAAGATGGGAAGCCACATATTCTACTTCTGCTGTAGATAAGGCAATATAACTTTGTTTCTTGCTGAACCAAGATACTAATCGGGGCCTCATATAGAATGCACCTCCACTAGTGCTTTTTCGATCATCAACATTTCCAGCCCAATCTGCATCTATGTAAGCATGAAGAGTGAGATCAACATTCTTTGGATACCATAGACCAAAGTCTCGAGTCCCTTGTAGATATTTGAATATTATTTTTACAGTCTGACAATGAGACTCTTTTGGATTAGCTTGGAATCGTCCAACAATCCCAACTACATGCATGATGTCTAGTCTTGTCCCGGTTATATAAAGAAAAGTTCCAATCATGGATCTATATTCTGGTTGATTCACCACAGGAGAATCATCATGAGAACTAAGGTTACATCCAGTTACCATTGGCGTACTCACAGGTTTGCAGTCTTCCATCCCATACTTCTTCCAAATTTTCTTAATATATTTTTCTTGTGATAAAAATATGCCATCTGTTGCTTGTTGCACATGTAAGCCAACAAATAATCTTAGTTCCCCAAGTAAAGACATTTCAAATTCTTGCTGCATAACATAAACAAATTTCTGACTCATGGACTCTTCATTACTTCCAAAAATGACGTCATCAACATATAAAACTACAATCAACAATTTATCATTCTCTAGTTTTGTGTATAAGTTACTATCAGCAGATCCCTTTGTAAAACCTTGTTGATGAAGATATTTGTCAAGACGATAGTACCATGTCCAAGGAGCTTTTTTGAGACCATATAAATCCTTTTTAAGTTTGCAAACAATTTTTTCATAAAATTTGAGATTTTGGATGATTCTTTTGAACATACCTGGATGGAGCCTTTTCAGATAGATCTTCTTCTAGTGCTTCATTGGGTTCCCCTTTTATATTGTTGCTATTTGATACAGGAAGATATACATCATCATCATCTTCATTTGTTGTTGGTATTTCCCTTTTAGGAGCTAAGAGAGACTCATTAATTACAACATCAATACATTCAACAATATTCCAAAGTCTTTTATTGTAACATTTATATGCTTTACTTCCAGAAGAGTAACCAAGAAATATTCCTTCATCTACTCTAGGTTAAAACTTACCAAGTTTTTCATCATTGTTCTTGATAAATAATTTGCTTCTGAAAACTCTAAAATGCTTTACGGTGGGAATATTTCCATCCCAGAATTCATAAGGAGTTTTATCACTATTCACCTGAATATGAGCCTTGTTCGGAATATTTACTGCAATATGTGATGCTTCTCCCCAAAAGGTATCGGGAGTTCCAGATTCATCAAGCATATCCTAAGCCATATGTTGAACTGTTCTATTCATCCTTTCTTCCATTCCATTTTGTTGTGGAGTTCCAGCTACATAAAACTGTCTTTTTATGCCATGATGTTCACAGAAATCAAAGAATTCATCTGATATATATTCTCCTCCTTAGTAAGATCTAAGACATTTTATTTTTATATCTAATTCATTTTCAACCAAAGCTTTTAAGATATTAAATTTTTCAAATGATTCATCTTTATGTTTGAGTAAACCTATCCAACACATTCTTAAGAAGTCATCAATAAATAAAATATAGTATTGTTCTCCACGAGGTGAATTTTTCCTTACAGGACCACATAGATCAGTATGTATAAGTTCAAGAGGCTTACTTGCTGGTCCTTATTTAGCATTGAAGTGCACCCTAGCTTGCTTACCAAATTAGCATGATTTGCATATGGTACTTTCAGGTAGAGTGATGCTGGGAAGATCACGAACCGCTTTGAGTCTGTTGGATTTTCTTATTTGAGAGAAGCTCAAATTTCCCCACCTTCTGTGCCATAACCAATTTTTTGAATATCTACCCAAGTAGAATTTTTCTTGGCCACCTTTCAATACATACATATTTCTTGGTGTTCTAGTTCCTTTTATTACCATTTTTCTTGTGTCAAGTTCACGTACTACACATTCTTTTGAACTAAAGACAACTGCATTTCCTTGATCACACATTTGACTCACACTCAATATGTTGTGCTTTAATCCATCCACATACATAATATTGTTAGCTTTCACCTTTACTTTTAGAAAAACATAACCTTTTCCTTTAATAATAGCAGGAGAGTCATTTCCAAAAGTAACATTCCTTTCTTTCTCTAGAGAATTGTATGAAAGAAGTTTATTTCTATCACTTGTCATGTGTTTTGAGCATCCGCTATCAATGTACCATTGATTTTATTCCCCTTCCGCAAATAAATCTATGCCACAACTTTCAACCTGTAAGTACTTATTTCTCCAAACCTTGGTTTTTGAAGGTATATGCTCTTTTGGCTGAAGTTTGCTCCTGCATTCAAATTCTTCATGAAAAAATTTATTGCAATATGCACATTAAATTTCATTTTGAAGAGGCGAAAAGTTATAATTATTATTCTTTATTCCAGTCTCATTTCTTTTCTTTCTTGCTTCTCTAGTCATGATAGTTTTGTACGCAACACATTGAGCATACTTATGACATGAGAAACATTGTCCATTAAAGAAGAAATTTTTGTGATCATGAAACCTTATATTTATGTTTACCTACTGATTGATATTTCTGTTATTGTTCTTCCTTGTATTAAAGTGGTCATGCTTTACTTGTGTAGTTTCTTTGTTCTTTTACTGAGAGACAAAATTTTGTAGGCTGGATTTAGCTGCATTTAGATAGCTTGGAGCTGAAGATTGAGATGATTCTACAATATATCCAAGACCTATCTTTATAAGAGGAGAGCGTTTTACCTTGATAATTTTATCTAAGATTTCAGATCCTTTAGCAAATCTAAGATTTAAAGTTTTTACTTTCTCAATTTCCTTTCTTAGACTTACTATTTCACATTCTAGTTTCTCATTGTGATTCTCCTTTTCTATAAGCCAATTTTTTAGAGTATCTATGGAAATATTGTTTTCTTCCAAACATATTTTGAGATGATTTATTTCTTCAATAAATTCATTTTCTTCCAAAGCACCCATAAAAGTATCACTAGAGTCTTTTTCAAAAGCCATGAGTAGTCTAATATCTTGATCAGATTCTCCTTCCTCACTATTTGATAGACCATCACTATCTTCATGAGTATAATAGCTTTTTCTATTGATGAAATGTTTCTTATTTCCTTTAGACACTTATTTTCCATTTTCATGAATATCTTTATGGGGACATTTAGCAGCATAATGACCAAATCTTCCACAAGAAAAACATTTAAAGGGAAGCTTACCTATGAACCTTCCAGTGCCAAGTTGTAGCTTCTTTACAAAATTCATCTCATCTTCTTCTGAAACATACCCCGATCCTTCTTGTTCTTCTACCTACTTTCCTTTTGCAGTAGCCGCGAGGACAACTTCTTTGACTTCAGATGGACCTCCTTTTCTCATTTCACAAGTAGTCAAAATCCCATGAAGTTGAACAATAGTAAGAGTCTGTACATCCTGCTTCTCTTCAATAGCAGACACTTTTGATTCAAATTTTAGAGTTCGAGATCTTAAAACCTTTTCTACTAGAGTAGTGTCAGATATAGTTTCACTTAGATTTCTCATATGATTTACAATGTCATCTAGACGTAAAAAGAAAATGGCAATACTTTCTTCATTGTGAATTCTGAGTTTTTCATATTGAATTCTGAGAGTTTGGAGTTTATCACTTTTTACCTTGACATCACCTTCATAGCTTAGAATGATTTTGTCCCATATCTCCTTTGCTGTATTCAACTGCATGACTTTGACAAATTCTGATTTAGTCAAACTTCCCAATAATGAATTGTCTGCCTTTACATTGGTTTCATAGTTTTTTCTTGCTGTTGCATTTGTTGGAAGGGAAGTTGGATATTGATAACCTCCTTTAACTTTAGCCCATAAATCTGCTCAAAGAGACTGAAGATATGATCTTGTCCTTGTCTTATAGAATATTAAGTTGTTTTTGTTGAAGAGAGGAGGCTTGATACATACAGTCCCATCTTGATTGATCATCTTGGCTGATCTTCCTTCTAGCGATTAAGCTTCTTCAGAAGGACCTGCTTTGATACCAATTGTTGGGAAAAATACTAAGGGGGGGGGGGGGGGGGGTGAATCAGTATTTAGAGATTACCGATAATTTTAATTTTTTCTTTACTGAATTCCATACGCGGATTTGATGAGCCAAAATCGCGTATACACGTGCATATATCAAAAGAATACTGATATAATTTTATTGTTAGAAAACCTTTTTCAGAAAAAAAAATTTAACTCAACTTATCAATCATGCATCTATTTGTTAAGCAGTAAATATTTTTCAGTAATAGCAGAATAAATCATCACACAAGAGCAACACACATGAACACAAAGATTTAAGGTGGAAACCCAATTTGGGAGAAAACCACCGCTATTGTCGTCTTTATCTTCAATATTTATTATATGGAAAAATTATTTACAATATTGTACTGATGCAAATTCATATCAGTACACAGACATCTACCAATAGAAGGCTACAACCTTCTCTTGTTTTCCAGTTACAACTAGAAGGGAGCTACAACCCCCTAATCTAATTTACCAGCCACTCCCGGAAGGGAGCTTCAACCCCCCGATCTTAACACCAACTTCTAATGGTAGGAAGCTTCTACTTCCATACTGAAGGCTTCAACCCTCAGAATCACTATAGACCATGTTTCATCAATTTTCATATTGGATCACATAGCTTCAACACAACCCTTCATAAATATCAACAATAAGAAACTTCAGCCAATACTTCAAACCGAACAGTGAGATGATTGTAATCAAAACACTGTAACAACCAGATTTCTGAATCAGTATGCAGAATGAAATTCAACCCTGAACATTCATTATCTCACAAAGCATACGCTACTTTGCTTCACTAAACCCGCGTGTATATGCACTTTCCTTAACACCAACCTGCATATAGATCTGTGAATACTATTTTAAAAATATGATTTGTCTCAGATCCAGATTTGAGTCATTCAGTCATAGATCTTTCTAGAATTGTAGAACCCTTGATCAGTCAGTCATCATAACAAATATTTTTTCACTCATTGATCGGATTTGTACATAATCAATTTAGCAGCATATACAACAATCAAGAAAATCATATCTACTTGAAGACTTCATTGACAGACAACAGAAAAATAGTAGTAATAACAGAAAAACCTCTACAATAAGCTTCAGAAAACCCTAACTTCCATACGTGCCTTTTCTGAAGAAAACCCGCATATATATTCACTTTTACAGAGATGAAATAACATATAGATCTGTAATATTAATTCAACAAAATGTTTCAAATCTATAGAACTTATTCAGATTTCTTCACTCCACTTCAACAAACATGTGCCAGGTCTCAGATCTAATCATCTCTTCAATGGATCATGCAAGAGCATAGTCATTTCGAGTCTAGAGATCTTGATCCATCAATCTATCCAAGGGTGCATCATAAATTCAGATTTATCAATAAAACAGAGTTCATCCTATGCAGATATACTTCAGAGAGAAGTATTTAGTGATAGCCCTTACACATGCACACCTTTTCACTATGATCTTCTTCTCCTTATATAGATTTAGTCTTTACCAATACCATGAGTCAAAACCACACAACTGTTGATGGTATTCTTGGAAAAATTCAAATAGACGACATGGCACTTATTATTGTGGGCTACTACCATGGTAATTTCCCATGGTATTATCTTTTTGTAGTGCAAAAGACATATGCAACTTGGATCATTCTTATTTGCGTGTATACGTGACTTGGCCTGAGAAAACCCGCATATAGAATCTTCAAGATGAATATTACCAAGTCTTCTATTGGAAATTACACATTTCTTCTGATGGACTCCTGAGCTTTGCCTGAAGACATATACTTCATATTTTACTAGAGAGTTGCCATCAAGGACAACATATTAAAAAATAAGAATCATATTGCCAACGTAAACCTATTTATAATATGCTTAAGAAATATCAAAAATTTCACTAGAATAATACTACACAAAAATATTTTTAAGCCATTAATGAGGTTATAAGATCTACTCTAGTATTGAATTTTTTATTTTATTTTACTAAGGATTTTATTATCTATACAAATGAAACTAAGGGAGAAATTTATAGAATTATTTCTTAAAAAAACATCTCAAAAAGAGTGTTTGATAGCTTTTATGAGCCAAAATCTATCTAATGATGAATAAAAAATATTCATTGATTGAGAAACATACTTATAACCTTTTTTAAAGTTATTGAGAATTTTTTAAATCACATCTTAAGAAAGCATACAGAGGTAAGAGTCCCTTCCCTATTGTAAAATTTCTATTATCTCAAGCTTTACTATCAAGAAAATTATCTCATTGGCTTGCTAATATTCAAGAACATGATTTAACCATAATGACAACCAAGACCTTAAATAGGTATGACCATGCCCTACATTTGTCCCACTATATTAAGGCAAGAGAATTTTTTTAAAATGATGATTCCTTATTTCCTTTATTTTTAATTAATTACGTTTAAGTGGTGGTTGTCTTGAACCCATGGTACTAGAATGTTGTCTACTATCTCAAAAATTAAAAATGTCTTAATAACCTTGAAAAATATGAAAGAAAGAGATTGTGGTTAGAAGCATCCAAGTATTTAATTCTTAACATCCTTGTGTTTCGCAAATCCCTTAACGGGTTACTATTTCAATGTGTTGATGACATGACTACTAACAAAGTGTTGAAATGAACTACATGAATCTGCATATTTTTACATTCATATTTGTGGCTATTTTTGTGTTCATTTTATTGTGCATAAAATATTAAGGGTTGGTTAAATTTTCCCTCAATTTATAAACACTACTATAAATTTGTTCAAATTTATGATGAATTTCATATGCTAGTGTGTAAAGAAAAATTCCATGTCTTAACCTTATAGCTTGCATCGCCAATTTTCATCTTTCCAAATGGGGCCTAGACATTATTTGACCTATTAGTCGTCCGTCAACAAGTGCTAGACACATTTTCATTATTTCAGCTACAGACTACTTTAAAAAGTTGGAAAATATAGTTCCTTTAAAAAATTCCACAGACGAACAAGTCATCATTTTAATTGAAAATAATACCTTATTTGGATTCAATTTACTTGTTGAGATTGTTTATGATAACGGATCAACATTTGTGTCTACAACATTTACTCAATTTTGCACAAAATATGGGGTCAAACAGTCTACCTCCCTGACTTAATAACCAAAAGGTAATGGTCAATACTAATCTACCCAAAAAAAGACACCATAAATATTTGAAAAATATTATTAATGAAAATCATTGAAAGTATCATGCTCTCCGAAATTTTTCTTTATGGGTAGATCGAACTGCTATTAATTCTAGTATGAGAGTTTTCCCATTCCAACTTATTTATGACCAAGAGTCCATTATGCATGTAGAACTAGAGCCAATTTCACTTCAGCTAGCACTATAGGAAGATGAATTAAATTCCACTCATTTCCCTTAGAGAATTCATGCGTTCTTAGCTCTATAAGAACAATGGAATCCTTCTTTAAATTACCTGAAATGTAGCGAACACACTATCAAGAAATTCTTTGATAAAAGTAAAAAAATATTAACTTTCAAGTTGGATAAAAGTGTTTTTATAGGAATATACCTATGTAGAAAAAGGGAAACATGTTAGGTTTTTGAAGTTTTAGATAGGACTCTCCATAATCGCTACTACTATCAGAAGTAATTGTTACTTGCTAAAGGATGAAAATGACGGGTTATTTTCCTATATCACCAACAATTCACATATAAAATCCTCCGTTGAGGCCGATAAAGGTTAAATCATGTTAAAATTTTTCCTTTCATATTATTTCTTCTTTTTTTGCTTCCATTTTTTTTCTATATTTTATTTCGAGCTATAAGTGTTGCGAGTTTTGGGTCAATTTTCATGAAATTATTCAAATGTTTCCTATGCACTCTCCAAATTGTATAATACTAGTTTTTGGTTTAAGAATTCTAAGGAGGTGGGTGAATTAGATGATATTTTCAGTTTATTACTAACCATATTAGATTCATCTAAGTTCAAATATATATAATGTTACTAGAGGATTAGATCTATCCAGGTACAAACCTTTTCTTTGGAATATAGAATATTATTACTTAATTAATAAATTATTGTAATTAATAAATAAAATTGTTTATAATAGTATTGCTAAATTAATATTTATATTAATTAATTATAATAAATTAATTAAAATTTAATTATATTTAATTAATTAATATTTAATAATAACTAATTTTCATAATTAATGTTATTAATAATTATTTAACATTGGCTATTTTAAATTATAATGCTAATATTATTCGATATCCATAGTAGTCTTTAATATTAAATACTAATGAAAGATAGAAACAAAATATCCTTGTTTTTAAAGAATTAAAATAATGTAAATTTCAAATGGTTAATTATGGAAAATAAATTATTAAAAATAAATATTGATTTCCAATTTTATTTTCATAATCTAGCATCACACAATATTTACTTCAATGGGTAGATAATTCATTTTTTCTTGTTGTTTCCTTATAGACTCCATAATTATTTATTTTGAGTTTTGAAATGACATGTGTCAACTCGTGTTGTGCATGGACTTAATCATACATTTCCCTCATATTGCATCATCAAATACACCTATGAGTGCATTCATTTCTCCATTATTTTCTCTTATTGAAAACTTCATGGATAGTGATACCTCCATTTTCTTTCATCCCTTTTCTTTGTTCCATAACATGACAAATCATATCTTCTCTCTCGCTATAACATGCCATTTTTTTTTCTATAAGCCAAAGATTCTAAATTCAAGACTGTTTTTTATTTCACTCCCCTATAATCACTATATTTTGAGTCATGAGTGAGTCACCCTACAAAAATTATGCAAACCATCACAACCCTACTCTCTTCAAGAAAATTTAACATAAGAAAACAAAGAAATTTTTAGTAGTTGTTGTCCCCATGAGAAATGAGCATATGGTTGGCTCTCATATTTATTTTAAGTTTCATGACTTTATTATCATTGTAGTTGTTAGCATATGATAGATTAATGATGTTTATGGTAGAAATCAACTCTAATATGTTTCGTACATTGTTGAATTCATGGGTTAGTATCATCTAAAGAAATGACACTACAAATGGATGAAATACAATCAACATGACCCTTCTTCTTGGTTATAAATACACTCAATTTTATTTCAATACCTGTGAAATCTAGTATATCATGGCATGACATAGCTCATTCTTCACTAGTTCAAAAGCATGATATCTTAAATATTATGTTTCTCAAATCATCATTTGGATTACTCTATGACCACACACACACACACACACACACACACACACACATATCAATGGTTAATAGATACGTATTGGAAATTATCAATACTCAACCAAGCTCAAGTCTTACACATCTTAATGAGGAAAAATGATTATATGCAAATAATTGAGGGCATAAAACATAAGTAAAGTACCATGATTTATTTTATGACATACTTATGCTAACATATGTTATTGGGATGAAATGTTATAAATGGTTTGTTGCTATTATATAATAGTTCTTGAATATTGACACATTGGTTGAGATTAGGTAGGTGGTGAATGAGATTTTATTTGTAACATATGCTCACATCCTAAGACATCCCTCAAAATTATATTCTCACGTACCTTCGAAGGAATTCCTTCAAGGTAGGCCACCGACCCACCTTGGTGTTCATTCTCTCTCATTCTCGATGTTACTCCTCTCCTTTGCTCACTCTTCAACTTTAATTAAACCCTAATTCTATAGAACGGTAGGCTGTGAGATCACATGGTTGGTAATAATTATTTCTCTTATGGAAAATAGTTTAAAGCTCAAATAGCTCTAATATGACAATTTTTTGTCTCTATTGTAGTGGAATTTAACTTAGTGAAATTTCCTTATTAGGTAGTTGCATGTATGGATATACCTCTGTGATATGTTTTGGTCACCCCCCTCATTATAGTTCAAAATTTCATCCATTTTTTCTCTCCTATGCTCATTCTAGACCATGTTTTGTTGTAAATCACATGCAAGAAATTTTAAATGGGGAAATAATCAATCCTCTCAAAATTGGCATGTCAGTAATGTATATGTCTCCCCTTGTTTGAATATAACTGGTAGGAAATCAATGCAAGAATCCAATACTAGTTGTTGGTGCTCCCTCTCAGTTGATATTATTCTATGTTGGTATACAAACAAATCCATTGTCCCATGGTCCAAATTATAGCATTCATAACTTTCTATTGTCATTACATGCAAACACTTTTACTAAGAAGCCCACATGACCATTATTTCGACATGATATGGGCTAAATCCTATGGCTTATATTAATGCACAGGATCCAACATTTTGTTTCAAAGATGACAAAAACCTTCAAGCCTCACTCCTATTTCCCTATTTCATCCATTCATGTATCAAGGGAAGGGTGTTGTATCATGGGTTTATGTTATCATTATCAATATTTCATGGTTTATTTATATTTCATTTTGTTTTTTCATTTTATACCAATTGTATTTAAAATTAATTTGCTATGCCCTAGTCAGGGTTGTTACATTGTGCAATAAATATCTCATTTATATAGAAATAGTTTTATTAATGATAGCTTCGATACCTATTACTATGAATTTAATTACAAAAAAATTCTCTTATTTTAAAAGATGGGTTATTGAGGAAATTTTATGTAAGAGGCTTGGCTCATGTGTAATTTTACACATGTCCTTTCATTGCAACCTTTCTCTGTTTATGATTTTGACCTTGTAACCATCCCATCCCACACTTACCCACTTCTACAAGCTCTCCAAGGTAAACATGAGCTAAGATTTACCATGACATGACCCAACCTCCAATTTCCATTTTTGGAAATGGGTTCTATTAACCTTAAACTCACTGCAATCTCCCAACAACACCACATGATCACCCAGATGTCAGATAACATTTATTGATGATCTTACCCTGAGATGGAACTATATTTTCCTAACCCTACACCCCAGCTGCATGCATGTCAAAATGTGAATGTGGCTGGAAATCTCCAACCGCACGCATAGGCCTTCCTCCATGCAATTGTAGCCAACATATCTCAGTTTAGAGGGTGTTGTAGGAATATAGTTCTGGATCTTCAGGCCTAGCTATAGACCAGCTACCCAAAAAAACCTAGAAATTCCTATAATTCAATGTAATATGATGATAATTCTATATAATAAATACTAAGGTTGTATCTTTCCTGGATTTTTCCAAACACATGATAAACATTTCATCAAATAGATGGTAAACATAGTAATTACAGGCCATGAATGCATATATGTTTATTGTCTTCATATCACTAGAGAATCATCAAGAAGGCTAAATTACTTCTCAAGCTAGCTACATCAGCACTAGTTAGCACAAAAATTCACATAACGATTCAATAACTTATCAAGCCATAAACAATATCCATAACAAGAGCACATTATACAAGAAGCATTTTCCATGCTTATAACTAGCATTTAACTAGAATGAATTTGCATTAGAGGAAATTTTTAGCCTCAAAGTGCCCATGTAATTTCCATGTCATAATATATAAACCAATCAAAATCCTTTAAATTTAAAAATATGCACAGGTAAATATTTTTGAAGGAAGATAATAAAAACTACTTTTTTTTTATTGTATTTTTGGATTATCTCCATATAGATTTACTCAAATTTCAAGTGTAGACACAAGTTTGATGCATAATTAAATTCCACATCCAACTAGTATCCATTATGCATAGTTTTGAGAAGACTCACATTGATTAAAATTGAATATATTTTAAAAAATGTTTTGAACACACATGTTTAATGTATCTTCAATTTTTATCAATGTCGGTCTTCACAAAAGTATGCATAATGGATATTCGTTGGATGTGGATTTTAATTTTGCATCCAATTAGTGTCCACACTTGGAATTTGAATAAAAATATAAGGATATAAGACAAAAATGCAATTAAAAAAAGTAGCTTTGTTCTTTTCCCTCCAAAATTTATAACTCTCATTTTATTATTTTAACTATTATTTTATTATTTTTCCTTAGGAGGTCACTTTTAGGCTGAAATTACCTCTAATAAGAAAAATCGATTATAAAACCAACACATGTTGTCATTAATATCAATTAGAAATAACACATAATAAAATATTCATAAATCCAACCACATCAGGGACTTCCATGAACCACCCAACCATAGATTGGGTTGAACCAAATCTTTCTTTCAACCAATCAACCCCATTAAATATTCCAAGCATGAATGTGGGATCACATGGGATAAATGAAATAAATAAATAAATCAGGGAATCCATATGCCACACCACCTCATTCCCCAACCACAATGATTTTACCTCAATAGGTTTAGAAATAATTAAAACCAAAACAAGCTTGGATGCCTTCAACTTTCTTCATCATACCACATGAATTTTCCTATCTCCACCCATCCGTCAAGAGTTCTAGGAGAAACACCATCTCCATTCTCGCCCGTTGGAAATTTTCTTAAGATGACCTCAACCAGGATCCAAAGTATATTGGTCATCCAAATCTTAACCAAAATAGTGAACCCACTACATCATGGCTATCCAGGAAATGGAAATCCAATATTGAACCCATTTTCAATCCAGGAAAACCCCATGCCATTGACAACAATTATGACTAATAACATGTACCATGCATTCAAATAATCATATGGAAATCAATCATAAAACTTGTTACCTATAATTTTCTCATATTTTAGCTGATTTTCCAACCTTTTTATTGGTTTTTGATGAATTACTTTGATCTATTTCTTGCTCATGTCCAATTTCTCCCTCTCTCTAATTCTAGGTGAGAATGCTTTTATGCCAAAGTGAATGCTCCAAGAATTCTCTAATTGTGTAAGAGTGTAAGGGTAAGTAAGAGTATTTAAGAGTGCTAAAATTTCTAAGAGAGGCATATAATGTTATCCCTCACCTTTTGTTTCATTTTCCTTTGCATGCATATTCTTGTATCTTCATCTTCCTTTTCTCCTATTTCCTTTTTTTCTTTTAATTGTTTGCAATTGATTTCCTTTTGCCTTTTGAAATGCCAATGCCAATTTACATATCCATTAATAAACCATAAATGATGGCCACTATAGTCTTTTTCCCTCCGTTAATCTTGGATTATGTGTCCCATGAGCTAGATTTAATTTATTTATATGGAAAATCAACCTGGGGATGTTACAAACCACTCCTGCTTGGCGGAACACCTCCTCCATGTTCTATAACACTTATGACTAGAAAAAATACTAATTATGGATATTTATAACATATATCAATGGAATATTTATAATAACAAACTGTTGAAAACCATGACCATCATACTGCTTCTTGGAGCTTTATAACACAATTCGATGCAGGTTTTTCAACATACTGCTTATTGTAGATTTATAACGAAACTCATTATAGTATTTAAAATACACATATGCACATATAAATATATACCAAAGACATCTACTTAACCAACAAATAAGGAATGATATAATGCCCAGATCTGATCAACCATCTCCCAATTAGCTTCATCTAGTCCAAAGTGTTTCAACTACACTTTAACTTGCTCTATTGTTTGGTTCTGAAGCATGCGTTGCTTCCGCTGCAATATGAATTATGGATCTGACTGTAACTTTTTATTTGGGTCCACCTACAATTTATACCAATGATTATCAACATCTTGTACATATCCCTTAGGCAATGAAACCTTGAAAACATCATGGACTTTCACTGATGGGCGTAGTGCAAGTCTATGCCATGGGTCTATTCCTCTCAAGGATCTCAAAATCCTGCAATACCGAGGTCCAAAATTGGCACATGACCCAATCCTCAAGGAGATCCTCTTGGGATTTATGCTCAAGTACACATACTACCAACATAAAACTCCTTGAATCCTCTATTTTCAACTCTTCTACATGTCATGTGCTACCTTTAATTTTTGTTTTTTAATGACCTACATCTCTTTCTCCGTCTTACTCAACATATCTGGTCCAATTAGCACCCTATTAACTGGATAAATCCAAATTATAGGATTATTACAAATCCACCCATAGAGAGCCTCAAATGTACTCATTTTCAAGGATTCATGATACCCATTATTGTAAGAAAACTCCTCCAATTAAAGATACTCCTCCCACTTCCTCTCCTAATCCATGACATACATCCTCAACATATACTTAAGAATTAAATGAACCCTCTTTCTTCCCATCTGCATGTGGATGATAAATTTTGTTGAAAGCTAACTTTGTCCCCAATTCCGCAAAAAACTCCTTCTAAAACATGATAGTGAACTTGTCATATCTATCTAATATAATCTTCTTGGGAAATCGATTCAACTTCACTAAGTCCCTGATGAAGATCTAAACTATCTCACTAGTTGAATTAGTAGTCTTCACTGTAATGAAGTGAGCTACCTCGCTAAACCTATTAACCATAACCATGATTGAATCATGTTATCTTGATGTCCTCAAAAATCATATAATGAAGGTCATGGAAATTACCTCCCATTTACAATCTAGAATCGAAATAGGATGTAATAAACTATTTGAATGGTTACATTCATCTTTTACCTACTGAAATCCCAAGTACCTTGCAACAAACTTAGCCACCTATTTCTTAAAATTCAACCAAGAGTAGAATTTATTGATATTTTTCAAGGTCTTATGGTATCCCAACTGGCCTGAATATGGCTTGACATGAAAATTTCTCAAGATAGAATTATTCAACTCATTACTATCTGGAACATAAATCCTTCTCTTAAATCTAACCAAGCCATCTTGTGTGAGGTGATACTTCTCATCCCCATCACCTTAAATCTACTACTTAATTATCTGCTTTAGTTGTAGGTACTTCTCATCATGTTTCTCTGCATGTAATATCCACTCTTTTAATTTGTTCCCATAAGATCTCAAAATTGAAATATGATTCACCCACACTCTCCTACTAGGAGTATCCGCAACCTAGTTCTCATTTAATTTTATGTACATGAACTCAAAATCAAACTCATTGAGAGTAGCCAACCATCTTTCTTGCCTTTTATTCAAATTGGGATGGTCAAACAACTACCTCAATCCACTATGATCACTCATCAAGATGAACCTTCTACCAAGAATACAATGTCTTTACATGTTTAATGGATGAATGATATCTTCCAACTCAAGATCATGAGTCACATATTTCTTCTGATGATCGTTCAACTTAATTCATTCATAGAAAACCACTTTCCCTTCCTTCATCAAGAATCCACCGTGTCCTTCCTTCTAAGCATATGTAAAAACAACAAACTCCTTATCAATATTTTCAATCTTCATAATTGGAGCATTTGTAAGAGAATGCTTCAATTGATCAAATCTAGTTTTATACTCCCAAGTAATGAATTTGAGACCAAAATAAATTTCATTTCTAGATCTTGGAATATAACTTATGTTCTCCAAAAAAATAAATACTATTTCTAGGTGTTGTACATGCTCCTCCTCATTCTTGGAATATACCAATATATCATCAATAAATATTATCACAAAATTATATAGATAAGGGTGGCACACACTATTCATCAAACACATGAATGTGGTTGGAGCATTAGTAAGATAAAAAGGAACCACCACTAACTCATAGTTCCCATACCTTGTATAGAATGAAGTCTTGTATATATCTTTTTCTTTGATGCACACCTGATGATATCATGATCTCATATCAATATTTGAAAACATTCCCCCCCCTTCAACTAATCAAACAAATTATAAATTGGTGGAAATGGATACTTTTTTTTGATATTCACCTGATTAAACTACCTATAATCAATGCACAATCTAAGAGTTCCATCCTTCTTTCTTAAAACTAACACTTGTGCTCCCCAAGGAGACCCACTTAGCCTTATGTATCCCTTATCAAACATTTCTTAAATTTGTAACTTCAATTCCGCCAACTACATAGTACTCATAATGTGTAATGCCTTAGATGTTGGTGTTGCTATTAACATCAACCTAATAAATAAATCCACCTTCTTATGAGGGAACACCGCTGGAATCTCTGCAATAAACACATCCTAAAATTTTTGCAAGATAAGATACCTCATCACGATTTCATCATCCTCATCTCCCTTCCCTTTTTCACTAGAAACATGTACTACAAATAATAAATATTGTTTTCTATAGGTGCACTTATTTTGCTTCATTGTAACCATTCTCACTGATCTGGACTTCTTCTCTCGCTACAACACTATCTGATGCAGGGGCATTAGATACTAGCCAGCAATGTAGGAGTTTTTTCCACATGTTGTGGCTAGGAGGGTTTGAAATAGTCGAATTGTTATAGCTAGGTGTCAATACCTTAGCTGATTGTATTATTATTTCAGTTAAGTTGTAGAAGTCGAATAGTTAGTCCATCTGTCATGTTTTTAGTTTCGGATAATTGTAATTAGGCTCTTGAGTTACAATAACGGTCCTCGCAGAGGAACCAAAAGGACATATGTTCTTGTATAAATTGTATTCTCCGAAGGAGGAGAGAGGGAGAGAGGTTATTGTAATAAGACTCGGAGTGTTAAAAATTGTTTCCAGTTAAATGATTTTAATGTTCGTTGGCCATTGAATTGTCTTGAATTCTTATTAATGAAGAAATTGCTTGGTTGAGAAAAAATTGTACACTGGTTCGATGTGAAATCATTGAGAATGGTGATTGTATAATTCCGAATTATCTGTCTACTATTCCCGTGAATTGGTTGGATAAGCTCTGCGAGTTAAATTCCACCGTAGGTCCTCTGTCTGTATCTTTATTGTGGAAATCCTCACTGTACAATTGTAACAAATTCTGTTGAAACGAAACCAAGCGATAGACCGGAGTTAAGGCATAAGAAGGACACCCCAATCCCGACTTGACCTTTGGTTAATCACTGTAGCAAAACCACGAGTGGATTCCCAAAGGCGGATTGCCCATATCGCACCACTTTAGCGGAGAAGGCAGTATTCTCTGAGTTGAAGCGATTCCATAGAACCATCGACACGTGGCACCAGATGGGAGTACAAAACCACCTTCCTGTATTCTCATCGCACGTTAAAGCCAGTACAAGGACACCGAGCGATATCGACGAGGGCCGTCGATTTGGCACAAAGTCATCGGACGGTGGTCGCCTGACGGAGATGCGCGAGGTTTAACCTAAGGTACGGGCATACATTTGATTGGATATTGGACGTAGAGGTGGGCCAGAGCGAAAGCTCTATTATAAAGTTGATTTACAAGTGCGAGGTATTAATATAAGTTTGGAAGACTAATATAAAGTCTGGAAAGGCCTAATTTAAGGTTTGGGGATATAATATAAAGTTAAACATTGCAGATAGTATTATTTATAAAATTCTGTAAATTTGAAAATTAATAAAAAGAAATAGACCACATGGAGCAAGGGAAAAATTGACTGAGCCACGTCACCATTGAACAGCTCTCCGTAGGCGAATCTTCCAGCGTTGTTGCGTCATTTGTGGTTTCAGAGTTGTTGTCTAAAATTGTTTTGCTGACATGGCAATCCGAGTTGGTAGAGGTGCTGGCAGAAGAAGACCTGTCGCCAACGCTGAGGTGTTGGGAATGTTGTAGAGGGTCGAGGCCAGAATAGATGCCATGGAGAGGAGACAGCCCAGAGATCTTGAAGACATCAACGAACCTGAGACGGACTTAGCAGAAGAAAATGTTGAAATTCCTCCTGACATGAGGCTCCTTAGAACTGTTCTGGGGTCTGCAGTTAAGCCCAGAATTGAAGTGTCGAGTTATGTGGGGGGACTGAATCCAGAAGAACTAGTAGACTAGATAAATGAATTGAACAAGTGCTTAGATTATGAAGAAATAAGTGAATATAAGAATGTAAAGTTTGCAGTAACAAAGATGAAGGGACATGCTGCACTTTGGTGGGATGGAGTGTAGGCAGAGAGGAGGAGAGATGGCAAGAAACCTATCAAGAGCTGGACCAGAATGATGGCCAAATTGAAAGGTAAATTCTTGCCTAGTGATTACCAGCTGACATTGTATAAACAAATGCAGAACCTGAGACAGAGGTTGCTAAAAGTAAAAGAGTACACAGAGGAATTCTAAAGAGTAAGCATAAGGGCCAAGAAATTCCAAGACACACCTGAGAATACTGCCAGATATGTGAATGGTCTCAAGCTGGAGATCCAAGATGAGATTGGTCTCATGTCTCCTAAGACAGTGGAGGAGGCCTACCAGATGGCCTTAAAAGCAGAGGAGAAACTCTTGAGGAAACAGTCTGCCAAGAAGAGAGGTACTTTCCGAGGGAAGGGAAGTCAGGGTGGTAGAGGAAAGCCTGCTACACCCAGGGATGGAGCTAACAATAGCTCACCTCAGAATGCATCTACAGAGGATGATGCAAGGGTGTATGGGTTCTCAAGGTAGGAAAAGGAAGAGTGAGGCAGAGATAGGGGCAGAGGTAGAGAATTGAGGTGTTATAGATGTCAGCAAGTGGGACACAAGCACTATGAATGTCCAGAGAATGTGGGTGCTGGCCCAAGGAATGTTGTTGTTGCCCAGGCTGGAGAAGAAGTAGAGATTGAAGAAGAAATTCTTCCAGAGAGGGGAGAATCCTTGGTGGTGAATAAGGTCCTGTTGAAGCAAGCCAAAGAGGTCACTGAGCCTGCACAAAGGAAGACTTTGTTTAGGAGCATATGCAAAGTCCAAGGGAAATGCTGCCAGCTAGTCATTGATAGTGGCAGCACAAACAATCTGGTTTCTACTGAGGTAATAGAGAAGTTAAAGTTGAAGACAAGGGAGCATCCAACTCCCTACAGGGTGTCCTAGCTGCATAAAGGAAATCAGCTAGTTGTGAAAGAACAATGTGAGATAGAGCTGCAAATGGGAAAATATAAAGATAAGGTCCTGTGTGATGTAATGCCCATGGATGTGTGTCATATACTGCTGGGTAGACCTTGGTAGTTTGACAGAGCAGCAGTGCATGATGGCAAGAAGAACACTTACAAGTTCTTCAAAGATGGGGTACACCATACATTGATACCCATGGAAGAAGGAGAGCCATCCAGTAGAGTGATTGATCCAAATACCTTGTTGCTGAGCGGGAAGGAGTATCTGCAGCAGATAGAAGAGGAAGAGGTAAGCTTTTCTTTAGTTTGCAAGCCTAAAGTAGTCCTTACTTCTACAAAGATTTCTGATTTACCAGTAGAGATACAAGAGATGTTAGACAATTACTGTGACATTGTTGTGGATGATTTACCTGATGAGCTGCCACCTGTGAGAAAGATCAGCCATCAGATAGATTTTATCCCTGGTTCAAATCTGCCAAATAAGGCAGCCTACAGAATGACTCCCAAGGAAAATGAGGAAATCAGGAGACAAGTACAAGAGTTGGTGGACAAGGGGCTGATCAGAGAAAGTTTGAGTCCATGTGCAGTACCAGCAGTATTGAGCCCAAAGAAAGATGGAGGCTGGAGGATGTGTACTGATTCCAGAGAAATCAATAAGATCACAATCAGGTACAGATTCCCTTTGCCCAGAGTTGAGGACTTAATGGATTGTTTGAGTGGTGCTAAATATTTTTCAAAGATAGATTTAAAAAGTGGATACCATCAGATTAGAATAAGAGAGGGTGATGAGTGGAAAACTGCCTTTAAAACAAATGAAGGATTGTATGAATGGATGGTAATGCCTTTTGGGTTGTCAAATGCACCAAGCACTTTTATGAGACTTATGAATGAAGTATTGAAAGAATTCATTGGTAAATTTGTGATAGTGTATCTGGATGATATATTAGTTTTCAGCAGAACTAGAGAAGAACATTTAAGGCATCTTAATCATGTTTTGAAGAAGCTGCACCAAGAGAAACTGCTAATAAATTTGAAGAAATGCTCATTCATGAAGGAAGAGTTGGTGTATTTGGGGTTTTTTGTTTCTGTAGAAGGATTGAAGATGGACCCAGAAAAGGTTAAGGCAATTGTGGAGTGGCCTTCACCCAGGAGTGTTTTTGAGGTGAGAAGTTTCCATGGACTTGCTATTTCTTACAGAAAGTTTATAAGAAACTTCAGTAAGATTAATGTACCCATAATAAAGAAAATAAAGAATAACAAACAACCATTTAATTGGACTGCTGAAGCAGAAGGAAACTTCAAACTTTTGAAGCAAAAGATAATGGAGAAGCCTGTTTTGATTCTGCCTGATTTTACAAAACCATTTCAAGTAAAATGTGATGCCAATGGAGAGGTCATTGGAGCTGTGTTGAGCCAGGATGATAGGCCTGTCGCATATTTCAGTGAGAAGCTGAATGAAACCAGAAGAAGGAAGTCCTTCTCTTATGAGAAGGAATTCTATACAATTGTTCAGGCACTGAAGAAGTGGAGACATTATTTGATGTCCAGGGAATTTGTATTATATTCTGACAATCATGCTTTGCAGTATATTGTACAGCAGCCCAAGTTGAAACATAAGCATGCTAAATGGGTTGAGTATCTCCAAATTTTTAATTTTGTTTTAAAACATATAAGTGGCCAAGCCAATAAAGTAGCTGATGCTTTGAGTAGGAGGCACATGCTTGTTCAAGAAACTAATTTTGAAGTTGCAGGATTTGATTTTCTCAGGGAGTTGTATAAAACAGATCCTGATTTTAAGGAAGCATTTGAGGCATGTATTAACCCTGTTTTAACAGATAGAAGCCAGTGGATGGATTTTTTCCTACAAGAGGACTTGTTATTCAGAAGAAGCCAACTGTGTGTACCAAAATGTCCCATGAGAGAAAATTTTATCAAGGAGAAGCATAGTGGTGGACTTGTTGGACACTTTGGTACTGATAAGACTTATGAGCAGCTGAGTCACTTTTATTTCTGGCCCAAGATGAGAGCAGAAGTGGACAAGTTTGTGAAGAACTGCAAGATTTTTCAATATGCTAAAGGAAGGAGCCAGAATGCAGGATTGTACACTCCCTTGCCTATTCCAAACAGGCCTTGGGACATGGTGAGCATGGATTTTGTTCTAGGATTTCCCAAGACTCAGAGAGGGAATGATGCAGTCTTTGTTATGGTGGATAGATTCTCCAAAATGGCACATTTTATGCCATGTTATAAAAATAGTGATGCCACCCATGTTGCTAACTTGTTCTTCAAAGAAGTTGTTAGATTGCATGGGTTGCCTAGGAGTATTGTTTCGAACAGAGACACCAGATTTGTGGGGCACTTTTGGAGGACACTATGGAAGAAACTTGGTACCAAACTGAGTTTCATCTCAGCTTATCATCCTCAGACTGATGGACAAACTGAGGTAGTGAATAGGAGTCTGGGAAATTTGTTGAGATGTCTTGCAGAAGAACATCCCAAACAGTGGGATCATATTTTGCCCCAGGCTGAATATGCATATAATGACTCACAAAATAGGAGCACAGGGTAGAGTCCATTCCATATTGTTTATGGAATGCACCCCAGAGGGATATCAGAGTTAAGAAACCTGGGGAAGGAAGAACTGAGAAGTGCAAATGGTGAGGAATTTGCTTCAGAGATCCAGGCCATACATGAACAAGTGAAACAACAACTACAAGGCAGCAGCATCAAATATAAAAATAGGGCAGACGTAAGAAGAAAAGAAGTTCATTTTGAAGTAGGAGATTAGGTTTTGGAACACTTGAGGAAGGAGAGATTCCCAAAGAAGCAGTACAATAAATTGAAGTTCAAAAAGATTGGGCCATGCAAGATACTTAGGAAGTTTTCTGCAAATGCCTATGAGATTGAATTACCTCCTGATGTTGGAATATCTCCCATTTTTAATGTTGAAGATTTGTACAAGTATGAAGATGATGGTGCAGAAGAAAGATCAGCAGACAAGGAAAAAATTGAATGGAAAGAGCAGCTACCTCCAGCACATCCATTGCAACCAGAGAAGATATTGGATAAAAGGGTGTTCAGAAAGACCAGAGGACGAGAGTACTTTCAGTACTTGATCAAATGGAAGGATAAGCTAGAGGAAGATGCCACTTGGATGACTGAAGAAATGTTGCAGAAGATAGGTAGATCAATGGAGGAGCTCATGGACAGGAGCCCATGAAGAAAATTTCCCTCGGGAGTCTGATGCAGGGGCATTAGATACTAGCTAGCAATGTAGGAGTTTTGTCCACATGTTGTGGCTAGGAGGGTTTGAAACAGTCGAATTGTTATAGCTAGGTGTCAATACCTTAGCTGATTGTATTATTATTTCAGTTAAGTTGTAGAAGTCGAATAGTTAGTCCATATGTCATGTTTTTAGTTTTGGATAATTGTAATTAGGCTCTTGAGTTACCATAACGGTCCTCGTAGAGGAAATGAAAGGACATATGTTCTTGTATAAATTGTATTCTCCGGAGGAGGAGAGAGGGAGAGAGGATGAGAGGTTCCCGTAATAAGACTCTGTGTGTTAACAATTGTTTCCAGTTAAATGATTTTAATGTTCGTTGGCCATTGAATTGTCTTGAATTCTTATTAATGAAGAAATTGTTTGATTGAGAAACGATTGTACACTGGTTCGATGTGAAATAATTGAGAATGGTGATTGTATAATTCTGCATTATCTGTCTACTGTTCCCGTGAATTGGTTGGATAAGCTCTGCAAGTTAAATTCCACCGTAGGTCCTCTGTCCGTGTCTTTACTATGGAAATCCCCACTGTACAATTGTAACGAATTCTGTTGAAACGAAACCGAGCGATAGACCGGAGTTAAGGCATAATAAGGACACCCCAACCCCGACTTGACCTTTGGTTAATAACTGTAGCAAAACCACGAGTGGATTCCCAAAGGTGGATTGCCCATATCGCACCACTTTAGCGGAGAAGGCGGTATTCTCTGAGTTGAAGAGATTCCATATAACCATCGACACGTGGCACCAGATGAGAGTAAAAAACCAAATTCTCGTATTCTCATCGCACGTTAAAGCCAGTACGAGGACGCCGAGCGATATTGACGAGGGCCGTCGATCTAGCGCAAAGTCATCGGACGGTGGTCGCCTAACGGAGATGCGCGAGGTTTAACCTAAGGTACGGGTGTACATTTGAGTGGCTATTGGACGTAGAGGTAGGCCGGAGCGAAATTTCTATTATAAAGTTGATTTACAAGTGCGGGGTATTAATATAAGTTTGGAAGACTAATATAAAGTCCAGAAAGGCCTAATTTAAGGTTCGGGGATATAATATAAAGTTAAACATTGCGGATAGTATTATTTATCAAATTCTGTGAATTTAAAAATTAATAAAAAGAAATAGACCACGTGGAGCAAGGGAAAAATTGACAGAGCCATGTCACCATTGACCAGCTCTCCGTAGGCGGACCTTTCAGCATTGTTGCGTCACTATCTTTTCTCCATCATCATTTAGGAATTCAATGAACTTCTCATAGCAAGCGACCTTTTTATTGTCAATGAAAAACCAGTCCATGCCCAAAAGCATGCTGTATGAACACAAAGGAAGCACATTTATGTGTTAATGTAGGCATACCATTAAGCTCAAATTCACAAGATTTCATCCAGTGATGAAATCTTCTCTTATCCCCTGTATCCAAATGCACCAATGAATATTCTACATACACTTCATTATTTAACTCACACTTATCCACCATTTCAATACTAACATAGCTATAATTCAATCCAAGATCAATAAAAATATAAATAACTTGATTAAAAATATTACCTTGCATCTCAATAATGGATTCCTGGTGATCTTCCTGCTTGTTAACCACTACTGCATAGAGATGGGAAATAATTTTACCTACATCCCCAAATGTTTGTGCCTCCTTAGCACTATAAATATGAGGAATTCCATATTGGTGAGATGGAAAATCCCTCCTGCGATGGTCTCCAACGTAGGTCAAAAACCTCAAAGTTTTTCTTCCATCGCCCTTATTCTATTTCTCCTTAGGCTAAGACCCATGTCCTCTCTCAACTGCATTGAAATTATTATGTGTTGAAAATATTTCATTGTCACTTTCATCCTAATATATTCCTCACTTATTGAGGCTTTTTCCTTTAGTCTTCTCATTACGTTTCTTGTCACGCCTGAAATTGGGCTTTTGTTTTGAATTCTCGTAATACTGATTTAGCATTCTAATGGATTCCTCTAATTACCAAGGTTCATCAAACTCAATCTTATCTTTGAATTATATTGGTAATCAATTCATGAACCTTTGGATCTCCGCTTTCTCATCCTTTAGATAAGGCGCATATATCAAAAGCTCTAGAAATTTGGTTGTATGTTATTCATATATAAGGGAATCCATCCTAATCTCATATAATTCCTCGGCCTTTCTGTCATAATACCTCTTATATAGGTACTTATTCCTAAAAATTATTTCAAATTCATCCCAAATCAATTCTCCTTCTTTGATGCCTCTGACATGCTTAACATTTTCCCACCATATATTTTCTTTTACCTTCAGACTGAAGGTAATTTTATTGGCTTTCATGTTCTCTTAGTAATAATCCATTTTAAAGAATTTATTCATCGAAGGTAGAATTTATTATGCATCTTCTAATTTCTTAAGTTCTCCATCAAAAGTAGGACTCTTGGATTTATTGAACTCCTATGGAAACTATCCCTTCTCACTCCTTCCGTAAGGACACTAAAAATGATGAAGATGATGTATCTTGGAACAAAATATAAAATAAAATCCATGAGGGTTATCCCTCCTCTCAAGTGTATTGAAGGATCTTCCACCATTTACTATATCATCTATGTCCATCCTATACCCTTTTGGAGACCTCCTTCCATCCACACCTTTGGTCTCTTTTTCCTATACATATCCATGAATGATCCCTAATTGTATTTGATTCTACAAATATGAAAGGCTCTGGAGGATGACTGCATTAGCCTTGGGTTTATTTTCGTGAGCTCTGGCAAGAATTCCTATGCGTCAATCAACCACTCATTGTTTGCCTTGCAACTCACAATTTCTACCTTCAAATTTCTCAATGTATCTACCAAACCATGAGAATATCCCTCTCCCTGCTGCTCAAATAATATCTCCCATCCTACTGGTGTATTTTTCAACATATATGGAGATTCATATGAATTGTACTTAAATATTATTATCTTCATCTCTTGGCATTCCATTTCCTAAAATTGTCAATGTAAGACATAATCAAAATCATACCTGAATGTATCTCAGGGAAGGTTATTCCATCTGCACATGCCAATATAGATTAGCACGATACAAAATCACATGAATACCATATCATACTTGGATATCATAGTCATAAAAATGATTATATAACATGCATGCATAATAATTTGCATTCACCCTGAGGCCCAGTGTTGCAACCTCTCTTTGATACAACCCTCTAACCACCCCATCCCAAATTTACCCTATTTTACAAGCTCTCCAGGGTATACATGAGCTAAGAGTTACCATGACCTGATACAACATCCAAGTTCCAGTTATGTAAGTGTGTATACAAACTAGAAATTCATTCCAATCTCCCAAGAACACCACATCACCCAGATGTTAGACGACACCTGATAATGATCTTACCCTGACCTAGAACTATCTGTCTCCTACCCCTACATCCCAACTGCACACATGCAAATATGTTCATGCAGTTGGAAAGATACACCGACATGCATAGGCCTTCCTCCATTCAGTTGCAACCAAGACCTCTCAGTTCAAAGGGTGTGGTTAGGAACCTAGTTCTGGATTTTAAGAGATAACTACATACCAAGTACCTAGAACAACCCATAACTTCCCATAATTGAATATAAGATGATGATAAGTCTGTATAATAAATATTAAGGCTAGATATTACCCAAATTTTTCCAAACACATGATATACATTTTTTCAAACATATGGTAAGCATAGTAATTACAGTTCATGAGTGCATATATGTTTATTGTCTTCTTAGCTTCATTAGAGAATCATAAACAAGGTTCAATTCCCTCACAAGCTATTTGTATCAACACTAGTCATCCCATGCATTCACATAACCATTCAATAAATTATGAAGCCATAAACAAGATCTTTAATAAGAGTGCATTATACAACAATAATTTCCATGCTTATAACCAACATTTAAGCAGAATGAATTCAAGATAAATCAGACATATAATCAACACAATAACCAACACATGTGATCATTGATATCAATAATAAATAACACATAACAACATATTCATAAAGCCAACCAAGTAAGGGACTTCCATGAACCACTTGACAATAGATTGGGTTGAACCAAATATTTCTTTCAGCCAATCACCCTTGTGCCATATTCAAAGCATGAATGTGGGATCACATGGGATAAACCAAAACAAAACCAATCATGGAATAGAGAGGCCACAAAACCTTATTCCCCAACAGCAATGATTTCACTTATACTCATTAATAAATCACTAATACTAAAACAAGCTTGGATGCCTCTAAATTTCTTCACAATACCCAAAGGTTCTTTGCTATCTCCACCCATTCATTAAGAGTTCCAGGAGAAACACCATATCCACCCTCGACCCTTGGGAATTTTCCCTAGACCACCTCAACTAGGATCAAAATTATACCATCCATCAAAATCTTAATCAAAATAGGGAACCCACTACATCATGGTTATCTGGGAAATGACAAGGCAAGGTTGAAACCACTGTCAATTGAGGAAAACCTCACCCCAATGAAAAAAAGTATGATGAATAAAAAAATGAATGCACTATGCATTCTAATCTCAACGAGGTAATCACACATGTAACCTATTACTTGTAATGTTATCTTGTTGTAGCTTCTTTTCCAACCTTCTCCTTATCTTCCCATGAATTCCTTTTCTTACTTTCTTTCTTCTGTTGAGGTGCTCGCTCTCTTAAATTCCAAGTGAGAATGCCTTTATGTCCAAGTGAATTCTCCCAAAATTCTCTAAGTGTGTAAGAGTATAAGAGTGAGTAATACTAGCTAAGAGTGATAAGAGTGCTAAGAGGGACATAATATATTCTCCCACTCCTTTGGATTCATTTTCCTTCATTCTTCCTTCATTTTCATTTTCATGCATGTTCTTGTCTCTTCATCTTCCTTTCCTCTTATTTCCTTCATTTCTTTTAATTAATTTCCATTTATTTCCATTTTACTTTGTCAATGTCAATGCCAATTTCCATAGCCATTAATAAACCATAAATAATGCTCACTATAGAGTTTCCCCTCCATTCATCTTGGAATACATGTCCCATGGACTTGGTTTAAATTATTTATATGGAAAATCAACCATGGGTTGTTATAGTAGTTGCTTGTATGGATATTCCTATGTGATATGTTTGGGTCACCCTCCTCATTCCAATTCAAAATTTCATCCATTTCTTCTCTCCTATCCTCATTCTAGACTCCATTTCATTGTAAGTGACATGCATGAAATTTTGAATAGGAAATACTCAATCCTCACCAAAATTTGTTGTCAGTAACATGCATTGATCCTTTTCTTTTATTATAACTTGTAGAAACTCCATGAAAGAATTCAATACTAGTCAATAGTGATCCCTCTGAGTTTCTATTATGATATGTTGGTTTACAAACAAATCCACTGGCCCATGGTTCTAATTCTATCCTTCACAACTTTTCCTCTTTTCACTACACTTAAACACTTTTACTAAGAAGGCCACATGATCATTTTTTCCAAATGACCTGGGCTAAATCATATGGCTTATACTGATTCAAAATATCTGAAATTTTGTTTCAAACATGACAAAAACCATCAAGCCTCACTCCTCTTTCCCTATTTCATCCATTCATGTATGAAGGGAAGGGTGTTTCATCATGGGTTTATGTTATCATCATCAATATTTCATGGCTAGTATATATTACATTTTGTTTTTTCAATTGATACCCATTATGTTCGAAATTAATATGTTATGTCCCACTCAAGGTTGTTACACTGTGCAATAAATATTTTATTTTATATAGTGATGGCTTCATTAATGATAGCTTGGATACCTATTACTATGAATTTCATCACAAGAAATTTCTCTTATTTTAAAAGTTGCGTTATTGAGGACATTTTATGTAAAATGGATCAGCTCATGCGTTTTGTTACACACATCCTTTCATTGCAAAATTTTTCTATTTATGATGTTGACCATATCTCAACATTTTAGCTATTTAATGAAATATTTGCAAGATATTATTTAATACACACATCTTATGAAACCCACATAGCCGAGAAATTGTAAATTTTGATCCAAATTCAACAACAATGCACTAGCCTCCTCCTAATAAGTTTAGATAAAATGATTATGACATATTTCCAGTCATGTTTTTCATGGCTTATTCCATTTATGTTATTTGTTATTGGATGAAAGTGTGAAGTTGGGTTACACTTTTGTGAGTATCGGGGGCATAAATTTTTTTCGGCAATATTTCGGCCGAACTTTATGAGAAATTTCGGCCAAAATCGTTCTGCCGTTTAGATTTACGGCACACTAACGACATGGGCAAACAAAATTTTTTCCGGAGATGGGAAAACTAACACTAATAGTTCGGACTAACTTTAAAAAAAGTTTGGCTGAACTCATATTTTATAAATATATCACCCACGAATGAGTATCGTTTTCGCGTGTCTCTGTTCACATAGTCTGTTTGCAAGTTTCTCTTTGAGTTTTTGTTTGGGTTTCTGTGTGAGTTTCTGCTGCTACTTTTTTTCTAATTTAGCACCCGCGCCCACGAATCAGGAGTTGTGCCGCTGCTCAAGAGTTTCTCCAAGTAAGTAATTTCTCTAGGAGTTACGAAATAGCTTTTTTTATTTGTTGTGAATTCTTGCATCTTATTTAGAAGAGTTTGGACTATCTCTTAAGGCATTCTTTTCTCCTTAGCAAAGAACTCATCCTTAAGCATGATTTTAGTAATAAACAAAAAAAATAGTGAGCTGTAAATCAACAGTGATTACATTACAAGGATAGTACACATTTATTACTGATATTAGCTTGGTTCCTATCTGTAAGTAGAGTGACTCTATTGAAACCAACTGATTAGGGAAATATGGTAGCATATTTCCACTGTTTTTGTTCTTGTAATGATTAGGGTCTCTTTTGATCACCTGTATGGTCTGAGTCCACAGTTCTCCCCACTACTCGAATTATATCTATGGATAATATGGGCTATTCTCTTAGTAGTGCCATCTCTAATATGTGTCCTATTGATTTGCTTATACTCCCCTTGGTCGTCCATCAAATACATGACCCAATAATGATAACCTAGGGTGTTATAGGTTCAAATATGGTGTTAGTTTTAATTGGTTACTGCTTATTGTATGGAATATCATAAACTGTACTAGATAGGAGCACTGCCAGAGTGGAATTTTTGAAATTCCATATTTCTCAGCTGTACTTGATTTTACCTTATTTACATATTTGTGAGCTGTAAAAGTAATTTTTCTTAGCAAAAGAGGAGACCTGCATTGAATATGTCTCATTAAAAACATTCACAGAGGTTCTCTAATGTGAGAGTTCGCTAGTTGTTTGGAATTTCAATATGAATTTTTTCATTGCACTATTTTTTTTCATTTTGGGTTGAAGAACCCACTCTAGAGTAGTTCTTTGGTTTATTTGGCAATTGAATGGTGAAAAAAATGCCGCTTTAAATGTTAAAGTCATATCACCGCAAGGTAACAATTCCAACAAGTAATTTTGACAGAGTTGCTTTATTCTTTTCAATTCAGGGTACAACTCACTCCTGTTCCTCTCACCCCCATTGCCTTTATATGCTTAATGATACATCTTATACTAGCGAGTGTGAGTGTTATCAGAATTGGACTATTCTTTTATATATGTATATATACTCTATGAATCCAAACCTTTAAATAAAAGTATGCAAAGTTACAGACATGATTAGGATGGATTCTGAACCAGTTCAGACCAAAAGTGGGTTGCAATTGGTTTGAGTGGAAAATTATGCCTACGAAAACCCCTGAACTAGGCTGACTGGCCCGTTTAGCCAGCTCTGATCTGGGTCTAATAAAATTTCCAGCTTTAGAAACACAAATAATAGATATTGATAGATACTAATTTGTGATTAACGAAATAATTTTTTTTATCTGTTGTGAATTCTTGCATCTTATTGAGCAGATTTTGGACTGTCTCTTAAGGCATGATTTTATCCTCAGCAAGGACCTTATCCTTAAGCATGCTTTTAGTAATAATAGTAATGGTTAGGTATTAGTTACTGAATAAGCTTAATCTTTGGAAACCTGTAATCTAACCAATCATCCCATATTATAGAAACACTATTTATCTCTAGTAATTTTTGACCATGTAATTGTATCAACTTCTCATATTCATTGTGCTCTAATTACATATTGATAGGCATAATAAGTGGTTACAGAAGATTCTAGAATATACTTCAAAACCAAAAGTGATTTGATAAAAACACATTAGCCAATAAACAAACCATTGAAACCAAAAGTGATTTGATACAAAACATAGGTTTTAACCTAAGAGTAAATTCCCCTATAGTCAATCAATCTCTGGAATAGTTTTAAATATATAGAAGTTTTTCATTTTTATATCCATGGTCTTAAACAATGAGAGAGAGAAAAATCCTTTTATTTTCGATGTATGTAAAACACAAATTAGCCACATCTCTAGAATAGATCTAAATAGAATTTTTTCATTTTCATATCCATGGTCTCAAACAATGAGAGAGAGAAAAAAACCTTTTATATTCAACATTTAAAACACAAATTATCCATAAAAGTTTCCCATTTAAACCATAAGTGATTTGATACAAAACATAGGTTTTAACCTAAGAGTAAATGCCCCTACAGTCAATCTTTGGAATAGTTTTAAGTAGAAGCTTTTCATTTCATATCCATGGTCTCAAACAATGAGAGAAAAAACCTTTTATATTCAATGTATGTAAAACAAAAATTAGCCATATCTCTAGAATAGATCTAAATACAAGTTTTTCATTTTCATATCCATGGTCTCAAACAATGAGAGAGAGAAAAAAATTTTTATATTCAACATGTAAAACAAAAATTAGCCATAAAATTTTCCAATAGAAACCATAAGTGATTTGATACAAAACATAGGTTTTAACCTTAGTAAATGCCCCTATAGTCAATCTCTGGAATAATTTTGAATATAAGTTTTTCATTTTCATGTCCATGGTCTCAAACAATGAGAGAGAAAAATACCTTTTATATTCAACATGTAAAACACAAATTAGTCATAAAAGTTTCCCATTGAAACCATAAGTGATTTGATACAAAACATAGGTTTTAACCTAAGAGTAAATGCCCCTACAAGTAAATAAATCTCTCAAATAGTTTTAAATATAGAAGTTTTTCATTTTCATATCCATGGTCTCAAACAATGAGAGAAAAAACCTTTTATATTCAATGTATGTAAAACACAAATTAGCCATATCTCTAGAATAGATCTAAATAGAAGTTTTTCATTTTCATATCCATGGTCTCAAACAATGAGAGAGAAAAAAAACCTTTTATATTCAACATGTAAAACACAAATTAGCCATAAAAGTTTCTCATTGAAACCATAAGTGATTTGATACAAAACATAGGTTTTAACCTAAGAGTAAATGCCCCTACAGTCAATCTCTGGAATAGTTTTAAATAGAAGTTTTTCATTTTCATATCCATGGTCTCAAATAATGAGAGAAAAAACCTTTTATATTCAATGTATGTAAAACACAAATTAGCCATATCTCTAGAATAGATATAAATAGAAGTTTTTCATTTTCATATCCATGGTCTCAAACAATGAGAGAGAAAAAAGCCTTTTATATTCAACATGTAAAACACAAATTAGTCATAAAAGTTTCTCATTGAAACCATAAGTGATTTGATACAAAACATAAGTTTTAACTTAAGAGTAAATGCCCCTACAATCAATCTCTGGAATAGTTTTAAATAGAAGTTTTTCATTTTCATATCCATGGTCTCAAACAATGAGAGAAAAAACCTTTTATATGCAATGTATGTAAAACACAAATTAGCCATATCTCTAGAATAGATCTAAATAGAAGTTTTTCATTTTCATATCCACGGTCTCAAATAATGAGAGAGAAAAAAACCTTTTATATTCCACATGTAAAACACAAATTAGCCATAAAATTTTCTCATTGAAACCATAAGTGATTTGATACAAAACATAGGTTTTAACCTAAGAGCAAATTCCCCTATAGTCAATCTCCGGAATAGTTTTAAATAGAAGTTTTTCATTTTCATATCCACAGTCTCAAACAATGGGAGAAAAAACCTTTTATATTCAATGTATGTAAACACAAATTAGCCATATCTCTAGAATAGATATAAATAGAAGCTTTTCATTTTCATATCCATGGTCTCAAACAATGAGAGAGAAAAAAACCATTTATATTGAACATGTAAAACACAAATTAGAGGCAAAAGTTTCCCATTGAAACCATAAGTGATTTGATACAAAACATAGGTTTTAACCTAAGAGTAAATGTCCCTACAAGTTAACCAATCTCTCAAATAGTTTTAAATATAGAATTTTTTCATTTTCATATCCATGGTCTCAAACAATGAGAGAAAAAACATTTTATATTCAATGTATGTAAAACACAAATTAGCCATATCTCTAGAATAGATATAAATAGAAGTTTTTCATTTTCATATCCATGGTCTCAAACAATGAGAGAGAAAAAAATATTTTATATTCAACATGTAAAACACAAATTAGCTATAAAAGTTTCCCATTGAAACCATAAGTGATTTGATACAAAACATAGGTTTTAACCTAAGAGTAAATGCCCCTACAAGTCAATCAATCTCTCGAATAGTTTTAAATATAGAAGTTTTTCATTTTCATATCCATGGTATCAAACAATGAGATAAAAAACCTTTTATATTCAATGTATGTAAAACACAAATTAGCCATATCTCTAGAATAGATCTAAATAGAAGCTTTTCATTTTCATATCCACGGTCTCAAACAATGAGAGAGAAAAAAAAACCTTTTATATTCAACATGTAAAACAAAAATTAGGCATAAGAGTTTCTCATTGAAACCATAAGTGATTTGATACAAAACATAGGTTTTAACCTAAGAGTAAATGCCCCTACAATCAATCTCTGGAATAGTTTTAAATAGAAGTTTTTCATTTTCATATCCATGGTCTCAAACAATGAGAGAAAAAACCTTTTATATTCAATGTATGTAAAACAAAAATTATCCATATCTCTAGAATAGATCTAAATAGAAGTTTTTCATTTTCATATCCATGGTCTCAAACAATGAGAGAGAAAAAAACCTTTTATATTCAACATGTAAAACACAAATTAGCCATAAAAGTTTCTCATTGAAACCATAAGTGATTTGATACAAAACATAGGTTTTAACCTCAGAGTAAATTCCCCTACAGTCAATCTCTAGAATAGTTTTAAATAGAAGTTTTTCATTTTCATATCCATGGTCTCAAATAATGAGAGAAAAAACCTTTTATATTCAATGTATGTAAAACACAAATTATCCATATCTCTAGAATAGATCTAAATAGAAGTTTTCATTTTCATATCCATGGTCTCAAACAATGAGAGAGAAAAAAGCCTTTTATATTCAACATGTGTAAAACACAAATTAGCCATAAAAGTTTCCCATTGAAACCATAAGTGATTTGATACAAAACATAGGTTTTAACCTAAGAGTAAATGCCCATACAAGTCAATCAATCTCTCGAATAGTTTTAAATATAGAAGTTTTTCATTTTCATATCCATGGTCTCAAACAATGAGAGAAAAAACCTTTTATATTCAATGTATGTAAAACACAAATTAGCCATATCTCTATAATAGATCTAAATAGAAGTTTTTAATTTTCATATCCATGGTCTCAAACAATGAAAGAGAAAAAAACATTTTATATTCAACATGTAAAACACAAATCAGCCATAAAAGTTTCTCATTGAAACCATAAGTGATTTGATACAAAACATAGGTTTTAACCTAAGAGTAAATGCCCCTACAGTCAATCTCTAGAATAGTTTTAAATAGAAGTTTTTCATTTTCATATCCATGGTCTCAAACAATGAGAGAAAAAACCTTTTATATTCAATGTATGTAAAACAAAAATTAGCCATATCTCTAGAATAGATCTAAATAGAAGTTTTTCGTTTTCATATCCATGGTCTCAAACAATGAGAGAGAAAAAAACATTCTATATTGAACATGTAAAACAAAAATTAGCCATACAAGTTTCTCATTGAAACCATAAGCGATTTGATACAAAACATAGGTTTTAACCTAAGAGTAAATGCCCCTACAGTCAATCTCTGGAATAGTTTTAAATATAAGTTTTTCATTTTCATATCCATGGACTCAAACAATGAGAGAAAAAACCTTTTATATTCAATGTATGTAAAACAAAAATTAGCCATATTTCTAGAATAGATCTAAATAGAAGTTTTCATTTTCATATCCATGGTCTCAAACAATGAGAGAGAAAAATATCTTTTATATTCAACATGTAAAACACAAATTAGCCATAAAATTTTCCCATTGAAACCATAAGTGATTTGATACAAAACATAGGTTTTAACCTAAGAGTAAATGCCCCTACAAGTCAATCAATCTCTCGAATAGTTTTAAATATAGAAGTTTTTCATTTTCATATCCATGGTCTCAAAAAATGAGAGAAAAAACCTTTTATATTCAATGTATGTAAAACACAAATTATCCATATCTCTAGAATAGATATAAATAGAATTTTTTCATTTTCATATCCATGGTCTCAAACAATGAGAGAGAAAAAAAACCTTTTATATTCAACATGTATATAGTATTTAGAAACATAAAGTAATTTGATACAAAACATAGGTTTTAACCAATTATATAGTTTTTAATTTTCATATCCATGGTCTCAAACAATGAGAGAGAAAAAAACCTTTTATATTCAACATTTAAAACAAAAATTAGCCATAAAAGTTTCCCATTGAAACCAAAATTGATTTGATACAAAACATAGGTTTTAACCTAATCTAATAAATGCCCCTACATTCAATTTCTAGAATAGATATAATTATAAGTTTTTCATTTTCATATCCATGGTAGTTCTATAGGCAGAGTCTATAAAGGGCCAGGTAACCTCTGGATCTCATCTTTTATGAAAGGTGACATATCTAGTAAATGTCCCTACAGTCAATCTCTGGAATAGATCTAAATGCCCCTACAGTAAGTGCTCCTACAGTCAACAAGTATATAGTATTTAGAAACAAAAAGTAATTTGATACAAAACATAGGTTTTAACCAAGTATATAGTTTTTCATTTTCATATCCATGGTCTCAAACAATGAGAGAGAAAAAGCCTTTTATATTCAACATGTAAAACACAAATTAGCTATAAAAGTTTGACATTGAAACCAAAAGTGATTTGATACAAAACATAGGTTTTAACCTAATCTAGTAAATGCCCCTACATTATATCTCTAGAATAGATCTAATTAGAAGTTTTTAATTTTCTTATCCATGGTAGTTCTATAGGCAGAGTCTGTAAAGGGCCAGGTAGCCTCTGGATCTCATCTTTTATGAAAGATGACATATCTAGTAAATTCCCCTACAGTCAATCTCTGGAATAGATCTAAATGCCCCTATAGTAAATGCCCCTATAATAAACATGTATATATTATTTATAAACAAAAAGTATTTTGATACAAAACAAGGTTTTAACCAAGTATATAGTTTTTCATTTTCATATCGATGGTCTCAAACAATGAGAGAGAATTTTTTTTTTTATATTCAACATGTAAAACAAAAATTAGCCATAAAAGTTTCCCATTGAAACCAAATGTGATCTGATACAAAACATAGGTTTTAACATAATCTAGTAAATGCCCCTACATTCAATTTATAGAATAGATCTAATTAGAAGTTTTTCATTTTCATATCCATGGTAGATCTATAGGCAGAGTTTGTAAAGGGCCAGGTAGCCTCTGGATCTCATTTTTTATGAAATGTGACATATCTAGTAAATGCCCCTACAGTCCATCTCTGGAATAGATCTAAATGCCCCTACAGTAAATTCCCCTACAATCAACATGTATATAGTATTTAGAAACAAAATGTAATTTGATACAAAACATAGGTTTTAACTAAGCATATAGTTTTTCAATTTCATATCCATGGTCTCAAACAATGAGAGAGAAAAAACCTTTTATATTCAACATGTAAAACACAAATTAGCCATAAATGTTTGCCATTGAAACCAAAAGTGATTTGATACAAAACATATAGGTTTTAAATGGAGTTTCACTTCTTTTTTAATGACAATGTGTTTTTTTTCAATTTTATACCAAGTGTGCTCCCACCATGTAAAAATTTTTTTGGTGAACTTATCATTTTTATAACTTTCTTTTTCTTAAATTGAGTTTCACACATCAATTAGTGCTTTGAAAGTTGTGTTTTACATAATTTGTTTACACTAAATTACATTAATTTTCTGAAATTTATTTTGAATTTAATTTAAATTAGTTATTTAAAAAAATAATTGTAAATGTCCACCGTAGATATATATATCATGGAGGATGAACGACGAAGATCAACATAATCCCATATCTCTACGAGAGGGGGAATCAGGGATCAAGAGTTGTTCATGGTAAATTTAAATATAATCTTAAATCTCCATACATGTGTGTACATATGGAATTGATTTTTTATCAACTTTGTGAGTTAAATTAGTTGTTAATAAGTTTCATTTTTTATTTTTTAGGAGCTAATAAGAAGAGAAGGATCTCTACTCCATCCATGGGCCCATGTTTCACCCAGTCGTGGTATGGTTTTAACACAATTTAATCAATGAATATGTACACGTGTATTTATATGTATGCATGTATTTTTCAATTGATTATAAATTCGTATTTGTTTATGAAGCTTCTCTCTCCTCTCGAGAGGTTGGTGGTGGTTCAAATCCCCTTAGAGGGCCATCAATAAGTGGTAGCAAGTTGCGTGAAGGTGGTGATATTTATTCCCTTGGTGGCCAATCAATGGCTGGTGGTGCTGGTTCTCAGCAGGGTCATTCTAGTTCTCAACAGTTTCAGGGTGGAGAAGATGCTAGCCAACCACGTTGAGGTTGCCATCATTTTCAATATTTTTTTCATTGAATTTGTACAAATTTGTTTACATGTGTTTTTTCTAATATACAAAATTTTATATATATTGATGCAGAGGCTGAAAATGTTCCAAATATTGGTCAAAATAGACGCAGGGCAGAATGCTACATTCAAGAAGAAGGTTGTCTACCCACCACAACTTATCCGACTGACATTTCTGATATACCATGGGAAAGAAACATGGCGCAATGCACCTTAGAAAGGTGTCAACAATTTCATGCAAAATTGCTGAGAGATCTTGTGCCTTTGACTATACTTGCTAAGAGTCGACAAAGCCTCGAAATAGTTACACATTCATTGGGCGAAATAGTAAATGTGTACAAAAATCTTGGGCCAATGACTGATACATTTGTAGAAGTCATGAGAAAGAGAAAGGAAATAGTAATGGGTCCCGATAAATGGGAGGATGTAAAACAAAGAGTTACAAAAGATATGGCGAAGTTAATGTTTAATTTTAAGGAAGGGCCAAAAAGAAAAATGCAGAAGGTGCAATATTTCAAGCACCCCGATATAGCTCACTATTTGTATGATAGGCACCTTGCAGCCTATGGAAGGCTTCCATGGAATGACGAGGTTCTTGTTTATTTTGCACAATTGTTTTACGCAGAACTTTTTTTGAAAATGAAACCCAATTATAATGACCTTCTGTCAGAATTTTTTGGTCCGGGGAAAGGTCGATTGTGTAACCGTAAGGGCGCTAAGCGAGATGTGGAGTTGCCTCGCCCTGAGCCGCCATTGGTGAGTCGACCTTTTCGGGTTGAAACTCTGCTGTCAGAGATGGATGCAACTTCTCAAATAAGTCGAGAAGCAAGGGATGTCATGATCGACAATGTTTATAGCAGATTGGGTGGAGTTGATGTTTGTCTAAATCGACAAAGAGCACGTGAGAATGCACGTGCCAATTTTGTTTATTGTATAGATGAAGAGATTGACAGCATGAATGTTGAAGATCTCCGAATACATGCAAAGAATTGTCGCAATGGTTGGCAAGACCTAATTCTTCATGAGGAAGAGGGCACGGGAATGGTATATGTTCATGACCGTAGGGTTCAATTATTTTAACACATACATGTGTACAATTTGTAATAAATACATGTGTATGTACATGTATACATTTATTTGTATGTACATTAATCTAACAAAAATGTATCATTATATGTTAAAACACCATTTGCAGTTGTCACGCATGATGAATGACGAAAATGTTAATATCACGTTCGGGGCCTCTGGTTCAAACAATGAAGATGGGTCTCGCCATCAAGATATGTTGACAAATGTTAGTGTTTTTTAAGTGATATTTTTAAAATAAATAATTGTGCACACATGTACATGTACATATATAATAATAAAATGTTTTAACAGATTTCGATTCTGTCCGATGTTTTTGGGATGGTGATACCTTCTTCTTTCTTGGGAGATGTACCTTCTACTTCCTTAGGAGATGTGCCACATCCACAACAAGTATGGACAATTTTTCACTTTTAAAATTTATTTTTAAGTTATATATATATTCCACCACAAAAATTTCCATTAAAAATTGAGATATATATATCTATATCTTGATTTATTTTAAATTTTTTGAATTTTAGGTTTTTGGAGATTTTCTTTTGGAGCCTCTCTTAGGAGATGTCCCAAATTCACCTGCAGAAGTATTCAATTTTTCACTTTTAAATATATATATGTTTTTTTAAAAGTTATAATTTATAAATTGAAGTTTATTTAAGTTTTATTATAAATTGAGATCTTGATCTTGAGTTATTTTATACTTTTAAAATTTTGAACTTTAGGTTTCTATAGAAGATTTATTTAATCCACAGGCTCTAGCGATGGAGATAGGAACATCCACACCATTTCAACCATTTGAACAAGTTGTCTAACTTTTTTTTTAATATTATTGAAAATAAGTTTATATATGTACACATGTGCATTTTCATCTGAAATTTTTTAATATATATATATATATATATATATATATATATTGTACAATTTACTGTTGGAGATGTTCCCATGGGGGAAGTTGTAGCAGGCGAACAAATGGAGAGGGAACCTCATGAGGTATTGCATGGTTTTTTTTATATTTTGTTTTTTACATGTAGTTCTATATATATTCTCACTCATTTTTAAAACATCAAATTTTAATGTTTGTATGTGCATTGTGTACAAGTTCCCCATGCTTCGCAAGATAGCGTGCAGATTGAGACTCTGCTAGGAAAGACACTACATCCATCTGTATTTTATGGACATGATTTGTAGATTTGATTTCAAGATTTCTAGTCTTAAATTTACTTTTTTATATATTATCTAGATGCATAGTCATATATATATAACTTGATACTTGATACTTGTGAGATCTACCATTTTTGGACATATTTTATTACAGTGTTAATATAATTTGTTTTGTTCCAAAAATTTAAGTTTTGGATGGTTTTAGTACTTTTGGCATGTGAATGTGAAGTAATGTTGTTATATAATTTGTTTGGTTTTTAAAAATTTTAAGTTTTGGATAGTTGAACTACTAGTAATGTTGTCATCTATAAATTAATGTTTTGCTTCTGAACTACATTTGGCATGTTATGTAATGATGTGTTATAATTTGTTTTGTTTTTAAAACTTAAGTTTTGGATGCTTGAAGTACATTTGGCATGTGAAGTAATGTTGTGATCTATAATTTTTGTTAAATTAAAAGTTAAGTTTTGGATGGTTTCAATCTACATTTGGCATGTGATATAATGTTAAATGTTTTTATTGGATAGTTGAACTATAATTGGCATGGCATGTGAAGTAATGTTACATGATATAATCAAAAAAAATTTAAAACTCAAGTTTTGGATGGTTTCAATCTACATTTGGCATGTGATATTTAATGTTAAATGTTTAATGTTTTTATTGGATAGTCAAGAACTACAATTGGCATGGCATGTGAAGTAATACGTGCATGTGAAGTAATGTTGTGATCTATAATTTTTTGTTAAATTAAAGGTTAAGTTTTGGATGGTTTCAATCTACATTTGGCATGTGATATAACGTTAAATGTTTTTATTGGATAGTTGAACTATAATTGGCATGGAATGTGAAGTAATGTTGTGATATAATCAAAAAGTTTTTAAAACTCAAGTTTTGGATGGTTTCAATCTACATTTGGCATGTGATATAATGTTAAATGTTTAATGCTTTTATTGGATAGTTGAACTACAATTGGCATGGCATGTGAAGTAACGTTGTGATATAATCAAAAAGTTTTTAAAACTCAAGTTTTGGATGGTTGAAGTACATTTGGCATGTGAAGTAATGTTGTGATCTATAATTTTTTGTTAAATTAAAGGTTAAGTTTTGGATGGTTTCAATCTACATTTGGCATGTGCTATAATGTTAAATGTTTTTATTGGATATTTGAACTATAATTGACATGGCATGTGAAGTAATGTTGCACGATATATAATCAAAAAGTTTTTAAAACTTAAGTTATGGATGGTTTCAATCTACATTTGGCATGTGATATAATGTTAAATGTTTTTATTGGATAGTTGAACTACAATTGGCATGGAATATGAAGTAATATTGTGATATATAATCAAAAAGTTTTCAAAACTAAAGTTTTGGATGCTTGAAGTACATTAGGCATGTGAAGTAATGTTGTGATATAATCAAAAAAATTTTAAAACTAAGTTTTGGATACCATTTCAATCTACATTTGGCATGTGATATAATGTTAAATGTTTAATGTTTTTATTGGATAGTTGAACTACAATTGGCATGACATGTGAAGTAATTTGTTTTGATATAATCAAAAAGTTTTTAAAATTCAAGTTTTGGATGGTTGAAGTAAATTTGGTAATTTTTTAATTTTTTTTTCACTCAAACAATAGTATGTAGTATGTAAAGATCAAAAACAATCTTAAGATTACTTTTAAGTACGATCAAGTGTTATTGAAACATTTTCCCACATGATGATACCTTCATTGACCTATGAACTAATGTAGTTCATAGGCTATATGTTCTGCCTCTTTCCCATATAAACCCCTTTAATTTTGATTGGAAATATAAGAAGTAGATATATGTTTATTGAATTGGGGTCAATGTCATTAATGCATTCAACTAGGTATCCTTGTTGATTTATAAATTGGTAAATTGATGGTCCATTCAGTTTTAATTGCATTCTAGAATATATATATATATTCAGTACGTGAAACATTTTTCATCAATGCACATGGGAAAACTACTTGAACAATTAATTGCATTCTAGAACACACACACACACACACACACATATATACGTACAAAACATTTTTCATCAATGCACATAAAACATATTCGAGCATTGGACAGAAAAATTTTGTGCTAGATTTTCAATCAGGAATAGAGATGTGGGTCAAATCCCACCAAAAGTTGAAGAGGTGCTCTGAGTCTCTTGTCTGAAAGGAATCTTCGTACAAAATTATACTGCGAATGATTTATTTGCATTGTGGATACTTTTTACCAAAAAATCCAACAAGAAAAACTGGGCGTGCATTGAGTTCGTGTATATATTCAGTACATGCAACATTTTTCATCAACGCACATAGAAAAACTACTTTCAGTTAATTTCATTCTAGAACATATATATTGAGTACGTGAAACATTTTTCATCAATACACATAGTAAAACTACTTGAACAATTAATTGAATTCTAGAACATATATATATATATATCCAATACATGCAACATTTTTCATCAATGCATGTATAGAAAAGCTTCTTTCAGTGGATACTAGAGTGTGCATGTACCAAAACAATTTGTACATGTGCAAACACTTGCACAGATAACATAACAAGGCATCTCAATTTTTAATTGAGTACTGGAAGTTCTAGAACATATAATCCAAAGAGAATAATTTGTTGGGCAGTTCAATAAAAAAAATTCCAATGGAATGCCATTTTCAATAATCCGTTCATGATCGGATTTTGACATTTTCCATTTCTTAATTTTCATTTTTTTCTTTGATTGAAACTCGATCAAATTTATGCATGTCGCACACACCAAGTGACTATATTGAAAACTTATGAAATCAGGTTCATATTCTTCAAAGTAAACAAAATTCCCACTTTGATTAGTTTGTCTGAAAAGGTAACCTTTTAGTATAATAGATCCTCTTTCATATGGAAATCCATGATCATTATAGTCTTCTAATAATTTCATTTTTTGTTCAGTGCAACGCATCAAATAATACTTCACATTTTCATCGTTGTCAGTAGGTGCAATTATAGCAAAAACATCTCCTGCACAATAAAACAAACTTAACAAAATTATACATATTCAAATTTATTTCTAGATCTTTATCAGTAGAAATCAATTCAAATGTTACCTTCTCTAACAAGATCAGAAACTCGATCACCATCGGATGATATTGTAGTCTCCTCTGATTGCATTTCTTCAAACAATGCAATGGACATTTTGCCCTTTGTATTTAGCTCTGTATGTTTCCAATCTTTTACATACATTTTGTTTTCATAAACGTCATTGGATTTTGTGTTGTCTATGCAAACATGACAAGAACAAGACTATTTTATTTTATCCAATGCAAACACATTTCTGGATGACTTTGTTTTAATTGAATGCAATTTTTGAGTCCTTTTTATTGTTTCAACGTCATTTCCAATTGATCTATCTATGTCTTCGATCCCAATATGCCAAAAAACATTTATATGGAAAATTTAAAGAAGAATGTAAATATGATATCAAAATACAATCAAAGATAATCATTGTGATAAATGTACATTGTTTAAAATTAGATATCCAACAAAAATTAAATTGAATGTACCTTCGCACTTCCGTTGATCGGTTAGTCTCATGGCTTAGAGCAGTGATGCACCATTGAACAAATTATTTCATGTCCACAAGTCAGCTTGTAGAGGGGTTCATTTGATATCTTCGAAGTGCTCGTTTTATGCATGCACCTGCACCGTCATGTTCTCCTTTTCCATGGCCAGTCTCAAAGAAATTCCAACACTGTTTAATGCAGGTTTTCTTATGAAGACAATACAACCAAAAGAATGATCGTGCAGATTTGAATTGTCTTGCGCATCCGTCTAGCCATATTTAATGTTTATTGAATGTTATTCCACGATTGTTTAAGGAATCATAAATTTTTCCAAAACAATGTGGTACAAAATATGTATCATGTGTACGATCGTCATTGATATAAAAGTGTTATTCTTTAATAATATGTCGATTTTCACTTTTTCTTTCTATATGGTCGACATTTTGTTCAGAATGTATATATAGAATATAAACGAGCATGGAGACTTGGTTAGAATGATAGTGTTCACTCTGAATTTCTTTTTGTGGAACAAATGTGTAGTTTTCTGCAAAATCAATTACTGACAAAATGGTCCCTAGTGGAAAAAATTCACGAGATTTTTTGAATTGCAAGTCTTGCCATCAAGTTCTATGGGAATTGTTGAGCCTCAAAATTGTGCTTTCTTTCATCTTAATTTACCTCATTTTCCTTTGTCCATTGTTATCCAAGACCCAATTGATCAATGAATTTAGTTAAAATTACTTTTAGAATGATTAACATGATTGACTTGCTAAGTTTTGTGATTTTTGTCATTGTAATGCATTTTGACTGGAACTAGCTGCAGAATGCAGACATTCCGTAGCTAACCGGCAATTCTGTAGCTGTCTTCACATTTGGGAATGTTCCAGGTGGCCTCTCAAGAAAAACCACATATGGGTATATTCCACATCATGTCTACATTGTTCGTTGCTCACCATGAAGGAAAAACCGAATTCTGGATATGGTTTTGATACGTGGGAACACATTTAAGAAAGCAGACTTCTAATAGGACTGTCTTAGTCCAGATGTCCTTTTCCTTTTTACGCTGCCACTTTAAGAGTCCTAGTATGATTTCGATAAGGAAAGACAATGATCCTCGAATTATTGCAAGTCTTGTTATGTAAATTTGTTATAAAAACACTTGGGAAACCGAGAGCTAGGCTAGATTTTGCTCTGGATTTTGCTTAGATTTTGTGCTACATTTCTGAAGAACGCAGACTACTCTGTTCAAGTTATTTCTCCTTTAATGAAGAAGACAGTGTTGCCTTGAAAGCGTTGATTTGATTTGGAGTTAGATTCCGTCTGGTGGTAGAGGGCCCCTGCCTCCTGCATGGTTTTACTTGCGTAATTTAGATAAGTATCTTAGTTTCCTTTACATTTTTGAAGTTTGAATTCGTAGTTGTTTTCATTAGCCACTATAGTTATACTCGTTCTAAAAACTCTTCCAAAAGAATAAACTCTTCCAAAAGATCATGATAATGAATGGGAAATGGCTATAGTGTTGTAGGATTTAATTGTAATTTCTTTTGTTCACCATCACAGTTATACTTATTCTAAACACTCTTCCAAAAGAAGAAACTCTTCCAAGAAATCCTTATGATGTCTTAAGAATGACTGTGATCTTGAACGTTTCAGTTGTGTATTTTCACTAAGTACCATAGCTATTCTTGCTCTTAAAACGCTCTTCCAAAATATCATAATGATGGGTAGGAGATAGCTATGATATCTTAGTTTTTAATTGCTTTCAGTCTTTATGTTTGCATTTGCACTGAATTGTACAGTTAGGATTGTTCTAAGAAACTCTTCCAAAATACCAATCAGGATGGACAAAACAGACTGTATACTTCCATAGAATAATGCATGATAGCTTAGTTAGGATACTCTGGAGTTTAATTGCACTTAACTCATGCTCAGTTATTTTGTTTTAAGTTTGATAATGACTTGTTAGTTCAGCACTGTTTTAGACTAGTGACATCTTAAGTTCAGTTTTAGCTTAACTCATTGCATTTGCACTCCACATTTAGTTGTCATCCACTGCATATTAGATTACTTCAGTTGTTAAACTTAACAAAACAGCCTTCATTATTTACAAACCTCTTCTTGTTCCAGATCTATAATTGATTCATAACCATATGAACAGAAGACAATATCATTTCAAGGCCTGAAGTACTTTTGCAACTTCCTTATCATCTCATAAACTAACATTTCCTCAAAAGACTATTCTAAAAATCTATAACCTTTGAGTGAAGTGTAGTGGTATCAAACTAAGTTGCAGAATAGAGTTAGAAACTAGTCCTAGAGTAGAAGATCCTATGATGTCAACAATATTTTTCTCCAAATATAATTTTACAAATCTTTAATCATGGATAAAATATTGTCTCATTATAAGCTAGTTGTTTAATTGTTTAGTTAGGAGAATTTTCATACTTAGCTGACCATTTCTCAAGCTTTATTTTTCAAGATACCTTTGATGAAAGAATTGGACAAGTTGAGTTTATGTTTTGAATCATCTGCTTCCTCGTCATTATCAAGCTTTGTTTCTTCTTAGTCATAGTTTAGATTTGATTCCTTTTTAGTATTGCATTTGCATTTGTCATTTTTCATCAACCAATTAGGTTTCACTCTGTTTTTAATCAATAGCTTCTTTCCACTAGCTTGTTAGTCATTTTCCTTGTGAACATAAAAACCATCAAAAGACAAAAAACATCATAAATCATCATAAAAGACCAAAAACATTATAAAAACACTAAACACAACGCATTAGGAAACAATTACCTAGGTACATACAGTACACTTCACTTCAGCAGTTTACCAACCTTGGTTGACAATTAAATGAACTCAATCTAGGAGACTAGGTTGAGACCAAACATTTTGGCACCGTTGCCGGGGAAGTGAAAACTAGGTAACCTTTGTTTCTTAGCATCCAAAAACAATTATATGCGTAGGGAGAGAGATTCAAGGGGAATATTTATAAGCAACAGAAGCAGAAGTTTGATTTCTAGAACACCACTTGTTTCATCTAGATCCAGAGCTAGTACACCTTCAACTCAGACCCACATTCCATCCTTTACTGATCCTGGACTTCTAGAAGATCTAAGGTCAGCTATTCCATTAGAGAAACCTACCACATCATCCACTAAACCTACCATAGAAGAATATTTGAAGACTCCTGTTAGGGACACAAACCTTTCCACTTCCACAGGAGAGTCAACCATGGCAGAAGGAGGAGGAGGAGGAGTCTTTAATGGAGAACACACACTATTTGGAGGTGAAGGTAGAGGTAGAGGAGAAGGAGGTAGAGGTACAGATGGAGGAAGAGGTAGAATAGGAAGCTCTTTTGGGTTCCCTATAATTGATGAAGAAACCAATACAACCATGAAAAACATTTCACCCTCTGTCCTTCCAAACTTCTATGGACTTAAAATTGAAGATCCTGAAACCTTCCTATTTGAATTCGAAGTTCTGTGTAGAACTTATGACTACTTACAAGATGCTCAAAAACTAAAATTATTTCCTTCAACCTTGAAAGGAGCAGCATTGAAGTGGTTTATGAGTCTGATCAGCAGTTCTATTAGAACATGGGAAGACATGAAACAAGCATTTCTAGAGAGGTATTTGGATTATTGTATGCCGGTTAATCATAAGGAAGAAGTGTTCAAGATGTTACAAAAAGAAGACGAAAATTTGGAAGATTTGTTGGAGAGATTTAATTACAACATCAAAAGGGAAAAAATGTAAAACCTAGATCAAGACACCTTAAAAGCTCTTTTGTTGAAAACAATTAGGGATGAATGGTTGGATATCCTTAACATGATGGGAAAAGGGGATATATCATAGCTCACATTACCTGAAATATATGAGTTATGTATCAACCTTTCAAGAGGGAAATCTAAAACTGTAAAAGGTCCAAGAGATCCTGCTCTTGCAAGGGCAAGTAAGTCTGCTTCTGGGACAGTAAGTAGATCAGAAATAGGAAACATGCTTGATGATTTTAAATCTGACATCTTAGGGAGTCTTAGTGAAACAATAGACACCCTTAAGATACAAAACAAGAAAAAAGTTGAATCTGATGCCTTGGAAATCTTTTGTCCCAAATGTAGAAAGAAACATGCCTTGAGAGAGTGTCCTTTGGATGTAAAAGTTGTAGAAACCTGTGTCATTTTTTCTGAAAGGCATGAGACCAAGAATTGTCCTTCTCTTCCTGGTCTCAAGGCTGTCTTTCAGGAGGAAACTCCTACAGAATCCACAGAGTCTCTCAATTTTGTATCTAGAAGGCCTTGGCAAGGACCTCAAACACAAGGATTCCATGATCAAATGTATAATCAACCTCCACCTTGGAATTCTTGGCAGCAACCCTGGCCTCAATTTCAAAATCAATCTCCAGCTTGGGCACAAGGATCACAAATTCCCTATGGAAGATACTCCCCATACTATCAGTATCCACCATCCTATCCACCATACCCACATTTTTATCCTCAAAATCCTCAACAAAATTTCCCTCAAAATCTTCAACAAAATCTTCAACAAAATTTTCAACAAAATCCTCAACAACATCATCCGAACCAACCACATCAAAATCAACCACTTTCATTACCATTCCCTCAAAAATCAAATCAATTGCCTGCTCAACCCATACCAAACCCCAATAATAAAAATCCTCAGAATACATACATGATAGAAGGCCAACAGTTTCCAACTTATTTAATTACTCCTCTAAACCTTAGTGATGTTCAACTTAGGTCTGGAAGAATACTTGAAAAGAAGAAACCTTCTGTGATTATACAAGAACAAGATAACTTTGAGGAAGACTCTCTACGGGTGAATAAAAGTCTTGAGGAAGACACATCCTTTCAAGACCCAAACACTGAAAAATCCAAGCAAAAAGATCCAATAAATTCAACTCCTGTATTAGAGCAACCATCTACATCTACTTCTATACCTCCCTTTCTGGAAAGACTACAAATTGATAGAGGTGTAGAAAAACAAATCATGGTGCCTAATTATGATTTCCTAAATGAGCTGAGAAATGTTTGCATTAAAATTCCATTATTACAAGCCATCAAGGAAATTCCAATTTTAGCCAAAACAATAAAGGAGTTGAGTATGAAGAAAAAAAGAAAAAGAATAAGAGAAACAAAGAAAATTCAACTGGCAGGAAAAATAGCAGACATTATGATGGGCAAGATTGCTATTCCAAAGTATCTTGACCCAGGAAATCCAGTTGTCAAAATTCACATCAATGGAATTGAAATCCAGAACACACTCATTGATTTAGGAGCAGCAATCAATATCATGAATAGACAAATCATGGATAAACTGAAACTTCATAATCTTCTCTTTACACTCACACTATTACAATTAGCACACAGATCTGTGATCAAACCAGATGGGGTAATAGAAGACATTCCAGTGTCCCTGGATTCTTGGGAGTACCTTGTGGATTTCATGATCCTAACTCCTAAGAATAATCTAGGAGGACATCCTGTTATATTAGGAAGACCTTGGTTGGCTACAGCTAATGCTTTTATTAGTTGTAGGTCCGGTGATATGTATATCTCTGATGGTAGTTCAACTAAGAAATTCACTTTATATCCTCTAGCTAGGACAATTACAGATCTAGATGACACTCAATGGATAGAGGATGAAGAAGATTTACAACCTCTCTTCACAATTTCAAAAATTAGTGAAGATAATCAAATTCTGAATACTCTAGAAAACTTTGAATCCTCTCCAGAACACAAACATGAATCATTTCAAGAGGGATCCAATATTGAGTTTTTTTCATCAAGGTAGATGTCTCTTCATTCTATGGATAAATTTGGCAGCTCTACAAGTGATATATTTCCAGGCAAAACTTTGAACATAAGCAAGAACCTGGAAAAATCTCAACAAGAAGAGTTAGTCAAAGCATTATAGAGACATTCTTCTGCATATGCATGGGAATACATTGACATGAAAGGGATAAGCCCCAAGACTTGCACTCATCACATCTATATAGAGGAAAATTGCAAACCAATCAGACAACCTCAAAGACGGATGAATCCAAATCTTAGGGAAATTGTTAAAGAAGAATTGCACAAATTGTTAAATGTTAATTTCATCTATCCTATTTCAGATAGTCAGTAGGTTTCTCCTTTGGTAATTGTGCCAAAGAAAAATGGAAAATGGAGGGTATGTGTTGAATACCGAGAACTAAATAAAGCTACTCTTAAAGACCATTTTCCCTTACCTTTCATAGATCAAGTGTTAGATACATTAGCTGGCAAAAAGTACTTCTCATTCATATATGGGTTTAGTGGTTACAATCAAATCCAAGTAGCACTTGAAGATCAAGACAAAACCACATTTACCTGTCCTTGGGGTACCTATGCTTACCGAGTATTGCCATTTGGATTATGCAATGCACCTGCAACATTCCAAAGGGCAGTATTAGGAATTTTTTCAGATCTAATACATGATTGTGTGGAGGTATACATGGATGATTTCACAGTTTATGGAAACACTTTTGAAGAAGCTTTAGAAAATTTGGAAAAAGTTTTAAAGAGATGTCAGGAAACAAATCTTTCACTTAGTCATGAAAAATGTTTTATGATGTTTACTGAAGGTATTGTTTTAGGGCATCACATTTCAGGGGATGGGATTAGAGTTGATGAGTCAAAAGTTGAAGTCATCTCGAACTTATCTATTCCAAGTTGTCAAAGAGATGTTAGAAGTTTTCTAGGATTTACAGGATATTATCGGAGATTTATAGAAAACTTCACCAAAATAGCATCTCCTCTCTTCAAATTACTTACCAAAGATTGTGAATTTAAGTGGACTTCTGATTGCCAGTTAGCTTTTGAAACCCTGAAAACCAAAATTTCTGAAGCACCTATATTAAGGGGACCTAACTGGAAGTTACCTTTTCATATCTCGACAGATGCTTCCGATACAGCTCTAGGAGCAGTATTGGGACAAAAAGATTTGATTCCCTATGCCATCTATTATACCAATAAAAATTTGACTCCTGCAGAGTTAAACTATACTGTAACTGAAAAAGAGTTTTTAGCTGTTGTTCATGCCATAAACAAATTTAGACACTATATAACAGGCTATGAAACTTTTGTTCACACTGATCATTCTGCAATTAGATACTTAATGAACAAATCAATTACTAATGGCAAAGTCATAAGATGGTTATTTCTCTTACAAGAATTCAACATTACCATTCTAGATAGGCCTGGAAAACAAAACACAGTAGCTGATTTCCTATCTAGACTCCAAAATATCAAAGATGACACTCCTGTTGAAGATCAATTTCCCGATGAATATCTTTTTGCAATTTCTACTCAAACTCCATGGTTTGCTGATATTGCTAATTATTTAGTTTCAGGAAAATTTCCTTCAATAATGAATGCAAGGGATAAAAGAAAAATCATTTATGACAGTGCAAAATATTCATGGGTTGCTAATGAGTTGTACAAGACAGGTCCAGATTTGATCATTAGGAGATGTGTTCGGGAAGATGAGATGCCCGAGATTCTCAAAGCATGTCATGATGAACCTTGTGGCGGACACTTTGTTGATAAGAGGACAACTTATAAGATCCTTCATTTAGGATATTATTGGCCATCCTTGTTTAAGGATGCTAAAGAGTATGTCAAAAGGTGTGACAGTTGCCAAAGGGTAGGGAAACCTTCTCCTTCAGGTGAGATGCCATTACAACCTCAGGTACATATTGAACCTTTTGAAAAATGGGCTTTGGATTTTGTAGGACCTATTAGTCCTCCATCAAGATAGAAGAGGTATATATTAGTTTGCACTGATTATGTTACTAAATGGGTAGAAGCCAAGCCATTACTTGTTGCTAATGAAGCATCTGTAGTTACTTTTATTTTTGAGGATATTTTTACTTGTTTTGGTGTCCCAATGGAAATTGTTACAGATCAAGGAGCTCAATTTACATCAAGGTTAGTGGAGTAAATGATGGAGAGGTACAAAATCAGGCATAAAAATCTACTCCTTATCATCCACAAGCAAATGGTCAAGTGGAATCTACTAATAAGGTCATTGAAGGAATCCTAACAAAGACTGTTCATTTACATAGAAGAGATTGGGTAGATAGGCTTCCTGAAGCCTTGTGGGCCTATATAACTACATGGAGAAACACAACAGGCCATACTCCTTATGAACTTGTTTATGGAAAGCAAGTTTTGTTTCCCATAGAGTTCCAGATTCAAACTTTCAAAATGACAGTTCAGCTAGGACTTGATTTAACGGAGGCACAAAAGCATAGATTGGAGCAGATTAATGAATTGGATGAGATCAGACAAGATGCAGTTCAGAAAACAAGTCTAGTCCAACAGAAAAGGACTAGATGGCATGACAAGTACATCAAAGAGAAGAAATTCAAAGAAGGTGACTGGGCTCTCTTGTTTGATTCAAAATTCAAGGATTTTCAAGGTAAATTTCAAACACATTGGCTTGGGTCATATGAAATTGTTGAAATTTTTGACAATGGAGCAGTAAAAATCAAGACAATAGATGAAGAAGAGGTCACTTTTCTTGTGAATGGTCATAGATTGAAGTTGTATCACAAACCACTCTCAAGAGAAGAATTTGTCAAGAAGTTCCAAGAAAACAATGATGTGAAGTTAATGAAGAAGAATCTTTCTTCTTCATCAACTTGATTAAATTTTCTGAAGCATTTCTTTTAAAAAAAAGAAGAAGGTATAAACATGAAAACCAATCATTGACTGGCATGTTTATAAAGAAAAGATAGGGTGAAAATCAGAGCTTTTCTGACACTCTAACTTTTCCCATTTTGTTTTTGCAAGCAGCTATTACAAAATCATAAGTTCAGACCCATTATACTTATGATCCATCTCATTTCATTTCATTCCATTTCACTTATCCATCCATACTCCATTTTATTCATTCATTCATACTCTACTTCATTCCATATTTCATTCATCTTACTCCATACTCCATCCATCTCATTTCCATGTCAAAATTTAAAGTTTGATGTCTTGCTGCAAATGAATAACTAATGTCATGGATTTCAGGGCAGTTCTTATGTTCTTCCACTCCATTTCATAAACTGAATCCATTCCATTTCATCATCCACTTCATACATATCATGTCACATCATCCATCTTCATTCATACCATATAACATCTCACTTATATTCCAAACCACTCCATTCCATGATTAAAATGCTCTACAGGTACATTTTGCAGCTAAACAGAGATTCTGTAGCTGATCAGACTTTCCGCAGCCAGACATTCATTCCGCAGCTACAAATCCTAAAGGCACTAACCAGCAGACATTTAAATTGCAACAAGATGATCCAGTATATCCATGAATAAGAAGAATCAAGAAGGATTATGAAGACTCTTCCAAAGTAGAACAAAGAAGACAAAGACCACAAAAAGCAAATGAAAAGCAGAGGTAACAAGTTTAGATTATAATGGCATTTCATAAAGTTTAGCATAGTTTTAGTTATGAATCATTCGAAAAAGTTGTTTTGATTATTTTTATTGATCATGTCCAAAATACCCTCCACAAACTTTGGATTAAAATCTCTCATTTCAAATTCTATACCCGACATCATTTAGGCGGTAAAAAGGCTGAAGTGTTTGATTTCCTCACGTCACCCAACCAAATCATTCAATGATGATTTTCTTTTCCGTTGTAAAAAAATCTCTGTCGTCTTTTCACTCATTAATTTGTTTCCTCCACCTCACTCCATTAACTCATTCCGTAACTACTTCCATCACTCCATTCTGTAGCTAGCCCTTCATTCCACAAAACAGAGATATCCCTATCACCGTGAGCAGAGAAAAGGGTATATCAGTTTGAATATCAAAGCACTATCACCGTGAGCAGAGATTAAAGCATTATCACTGTAAACGCAGAGGTATAGCAGTGTGGAATTTGAAGCCATTTATCACCGAGAGACAGAGATATATCAGTGTAGAATTTGAAGCCATTTGTCACTGTCAACCAGAGGCATATCAGTCCGAAGTTTCATTGTCAACCAGAAGCATATCAGCCCGAAGTTTGAAGCCGTTGTCACTGTCAACCAGAGGCATATCAGCCCGAAGTTTGAAGCCGTTGTCACTATCAACCAGAGGCATATCAGTCCGAAGTTTGAAACCATTATCACCAAGAACCAGAGGTATATCAATTCGAAGGTGGAAGTTATTGTTTCCGTGGGCAGAAGGAGTATTAATCTGAACATTGAAGAAGCAATTATGGGCCTTATTGTAAGAACCGAACGAATGGGTACAAAATACCTGGAAGGATACCCTCAATGTAAAGAAATGTTGCAACAGGTAGGATGGCTTCAATTTTTTGAGAAATTTAATGGCTTCCACAAAGAAGTCACTAAAACATTTGCAAGGTCATTTAGAGGAGCTGAGGTTGAAGTGGGAGATGTTAAATTCACTGTCACTGAGGTTTTCATTGCAGAAGCTACAGGATTGCTTAGAAATGGAGAGAGATGGTTCAAAAACAGATAATTCCATCATGAATCCTGGAAGAAAATTCTAAAATCACCAGGTATGGATATCACTGTGTTTAAGAAGGGAATTCCAAGTTCTGCATTGAAAAATAAATGGAGAAACATACTACTTATTCTGAAAAAATTTATTACATGTGAGGGTAGATATGGCACATTTTATGTTTACCACATTAGACTGATAATGCATTTTCTAGAGGAAGAGTTAAACCTACCCTATTTCTTACTTCAAAGTTTGAAAAAGATGGCTTCTTGTGTTCAAAGAAGAGTCCAATTCTTAGAGACAACTCTATGCCATCATGGCTTGGTTAAGATTTTAATTGAACACCATTTAGCCAAAACAAATGATACTTGGGATAATTTCTTGATAAGAAATCATTTTGAAGAGCCAAAAGAGCCCTCACCTGAACAATAGCCTACAAGGAGAAGCAGAAAATGGAGAGCTTCTAAAATTGAAATTGACAAAACAGTCCAGGAAAGTAGTGAGGAAATAATCTCAGAGAAGTTGACTCAAACTAAGAGACAATTTAAGGAAGAGAAGGTAATCAGAAAATCTGCTACAGAAAGAGGAGAGGGATCTTCCCAGCCAAGAAGAAGCCATAGACTAAAGGGGAAACTAAGGAAAACTCAGATCAAACAAACAGGGGTGTTAAATATAGAAGATGAGGAAACATCTATTGAAGAAGATGTTGAAGAGGATTTTAATGAAGGAACCCATGAGATTGACCCTACTCAACAAGAAGTTTATGACTATGTTGAAACTTTGGAAAGGAAAGCTTCAGAGAGTAGAGAGAGAACCCCTAGTCCTCCACTGTCCGAAATAGATGTGTTAAGAAGGGATAGGTATGAGCTGGAAATACTTAATAGACACATAAAAAATGAGAATGATATTCTGAAGGAACAAGTCAAAATCAAAACCGATATGAACTCAACCTTATCTCTACATATGGACAAAGTGGAAAAGGCTAATGAAAAGTTGAAAAAGAGGAACAAGAAGCTAATCAGGGCACTTACCAACTTAAGGTTCAAACTTGTCATCAGAAAACCCAGAAGATCTTTAGCTTCCAGGCAAAGGAGAAGGAGAGGATTAGATGTTCTTGCAGAAGCCTCTGAGTTTATGGAATAAGTTGCATGAGGACATGCAAGAATTCAGCAGTGGGGGTATGTTGAGCCTCAAAATTGTGTTTTCTTTCATCTTACTTTACCTCATTTTCCTTTTTCCATTGTTATCCTAGACCCAATTGATCAATGAATTTAGTTAAAATTACTTTTAGAATGATTAACATGACTGAATTGCTAAGTTTTGTGATTTTTGTCATTGTAATGCATTTTGACCAGAACTAGCGGCAGAATGCAGACATTCCGTAGCTAACCGGCAATTCTGCAGCTGTCTTCACGTTTGGGCATGTTCCAGGTGGCCTCTTAAGAAAAACCACATATGGGTATATTCCACGTCATCTCTACATTGTTCGTTGCTCACCATGAAGGAAAAACCAAATTCTGGATATGGTTTTGATACGTGGGAACACATTTAAGAAGACAGACTTCTAATAGGACTGTCTTAGTCCAGATGTCCTTTTCCTTTTTACGCTGCCACTTTAAGAGTCCTAGTATTATTTCGATAAGGAAAGACAATGATCCTTGAATTGTTGCAAGTCTTGTTATGTAAATTTGTTATAAAAACACTTGGGAAACCGAGAGCTAGGCTAGATTTTGCTCTGGATTTTGCTTAGATTTTGTGCTACATTTCTGAAGAATGCAGACTACTCTGTTCAAGTTATTTCTCCTTTAATGAAGAAGGCAGTGTTGCCTTGAAAGCGTTGATTTGATTTGTAGTTAGATTCCGTTTGGTGGTAGAGGGCCCCTGCCTCCTGCACGGTTTTACTTGCGTAATTTAGATAAGCATCTTAGTTGCCTTTACATTTTTGAAGTTTGAATTCGTAGTTGTTTTCATTAGCCACTATAGTTATACTCGTTCTAAAAACTCTTCCAAAAGAAGAAGCTCTTCCAAAAGATCATGATAATGAATGGGAAATGGCTATAGTGTTGTAGAATTTAATTGTAATTTCTTTTGTTCACCATCACAGTTATACTTATTCTAAACACTCTTCCAAAAGAAGAAACTCTTCCAAGAAATCCTTATGATGTCTTAAGAATGACTGTGATCTTGAACGTTTTAGTTGTGTATTTGCACTAAGTACCATAGTTGTTCTTGCTCTTAAAACGCTCTTCCAAAATATCATAATGATGGGTAGGAGATAGCTATGATATCTTAGTTTTTAATTGCTTTCAGTCTTTATGTTTCCATTTGCACTGCATTGTACAGTTAGGATTGTTCTAAGAAAATCTTCCAAAATACCAATCATGATGGACAAAACAGACTGTATACTTCCATAGAATAATGCATGATAGCTTAGTTAGGATACTCCGGAGTTTAATTGCACTTAACTCATGCTTGGTTATTTTGTTTTAAGTTTGATAATGACTTGTTAGTTCAGCACTGTTTTAGACTAGTGACATCTTAAGTTCAGTTTTAGCTTAACTCATTGCATTTGCACTCCACATTTAGTTGTCATCCACTGCATATTAGATTACTTCAGTTGTTAAACTTAACAAAACATCCTTCATTATTTACAAACCTCTTCTTGTCCCAAATCTATAATTGATTCATAACCATATGAACAGAAGACAGTATCATTTCAAGGCCTGAAGTACTTTTGCAACTTCCTTATCATCTCATAAACTAACATTTCCTCAAAAGACTATTCTAAAAATCTATAACCTTTGAGTGAAGTGTAGTGGTATCAAACTAAGTTGTAGAATAGAGTTAGAAACTTGTCCTAGAGTAGAAGATCCTATGATGTCAACAATATTTTTCTCCAAATATAATTTTACAAATCTTTAATCATGGATAAAATATTGTCTCATTATAAGCTATTTGTTTAATTGTTTAGTTAGGAGAATTTGCATACTTAGCTGACCATTTCTCAAGCTTTCTTTTTCAAAATACCTTTGATGAAAGAATTGGACAAGTTGAGTTTATGTTTTGAATCATCTGCTTCCTCGTCATTATCAAGTTTTGTTTATTCTTAGTCATAGTTTAGATTTGATTCTGTTTTAGTATTGCATTTGCATTTGTCATTTTTCATCAACCAATTAGGTTTCACTCTGTTTTTAATCAATAGCTTCTTTCCACTAGCTTGTTAGTCATTTTCCTTGTGAACATAAAAAACATTAAAAGACCAAAAACATCATAAATCATCATAAAAGACCAAAAACATCATAAAAACACTAAACACAACGCATTAGGAAACAATTACCTAGGTACATACAGTACACTTCACTTCAGCAGTTTACCAACCTTGGTTGACAATTAAATAAACTCAATCTAGGAGACTAGGTTGAGACCAAACAGGAATGCTTGGTGTATTTGTAAATTTCTGCCTCAAAATTTCTCAAAAAGTCCATCACAAAATTTTTGTCTTCTCGTAATTCAATTCTTTTAACACTATTTGCACCTTGAATCGATGTATGGATATATTCATATCTCTTCCATTTCACTTTCATGTTGGACAATGATTGATCATTTATATCAGTACGATATTTGTTTTGAAATTTAGTCAAATTTCCACAATCATCACATTTTTTACCACCAACACATTTATTTTCGTAAAATAGTTCATTGCTTTCTCTTTCACATAGAATTTGAGATATGAAATCACAGATAGTGGAAGGAGGAGGTGAATCCTTCCAAAATGTTCTACCAAAATCAAGGAATGTGTCATAATATAACTCAAATTCCACATGATAACGACAACAACAAGTGTCGCGTATGGTGATAGGTTTTACATACCATGGTTTTTGTTGAACAAAAGCACTGAGTGAAACATGAATTTGATGATTCTCTTCTTTGAACTTGTGGAATAACTCTATTTGAGTGGTTTCCAAGAGATGTTTTTCATATTCTTCGTACTGAATTCGTGCTATTCTTCTTCACATCACATCTCTTGCAGTTGGTGAAACACGTGAATTGTTCTTCCAATATTCATATATTATTTTTTTAACATTTTCTCCAAGTCTATCTTTGTATGGTTGCCTACAAATAGCTCTCCAACAAGCGAGTTCATCATTTACATCTATTTGCAGCTGAAATTTCTGATGTTTGTGCAAAGTTTTTCGTGAGGTTCCTAATGCTCGTGCCATAGATTTTACCAAACGATTCTCTTTAGTACTTGATGAAACCACTGCCATATGTATTGCTCTACGTACAACTGAAACATTTTTCTGTCTAGATCTTCTAATTGAATTTATAGCACTATTTATATTTTGTATCACATTTTCCTTCATTTTTTATCTTTGGTTGATTTTTGAATACCCAATAAAGTCGTAGCTTCTTTTAATTTCCTTAATGATAGGAGACCTTTCAACATTTGGGCTTGAACTGTCACATTTTCCTTTATGAAATACTTCTAAAAAATGTGGTTAACACGATATCGTATATAATGGTCAGCTTTTTTACCTCCATATGTGTGAGTGTCAACATTTTCTAACATCTCGTCATCGACATTGATTTCATCTATACATATTCGAATGAATAGTACATAATAAGTTTACATATTCAATAAATAACTAAATTAATAAATATATGTATAATTTCAATAATACGTGCATGTGTTCAACACACACACACACACACACACACACACACACATATATACATACCTTGTGATTCAATTTCTTCACTTGAATTTCTTTCATCATTTTCACCATCTTCAATCATTGGTTCAATATCTCTTTCACTTTCTCTTTCAAAATTTTGTATCTCATCGTCAATGTTTTGAGGAATATCTCTCTCTATTTACATTGCAAAATATTTTTCAAGTTAGTTCATCAAATAAAAATTAAGCTTCACATTTTACACTAGGAAAATTTTAAATATATCAAAATCATAATATTTACATTTACATACCTGTTTGAACTTCTAGTTGAGGTTGATTTTTCCCTTCAATATTTGAGAGTTATTCTATTTTTCTTTTGTGAGATTGTCTTGTCTCTTCTCTACGTTCCTCAGGGTCTCTTTTTCGATCATATTTTCTCGTACAATTTCTTCAATTTCCCATGTTAATAGAGTATGAAGTTCAAAAAATTTCCTTCAAAAATTTAGACAAAAAATCAATTAAAAAAACATCACAAAATATTTAATTTAAAAAAAACTCATTTTAATTTTTTTTCAAAAAATACATACTCCAATCCAAAACACTTACTTTAAAAAATTCAAGAAAAAAATGTCTTATAAAAATGAAACGAAGTTCAAAATATTTCCTTCCAAGTCCTACAAAAAAATTTAATTTAAAAAGTTACACAAAAACTCATTTTAAAAAATCATTATAAAAGATTTACTTCAACCCAAAACCAAAAAATGTCCTTTCGAAATTAAGCCCAAATCCATACTTTAAAAAAAAATGAAGCCCAACAAATTGTATCACATACCTCCAAGAAATGTCTTTTGAATGTACCTCCAAGAAAAGTCTTTAAAAATGTTTTTTGAATGTACCTCCAAGAAATTTTGAATGTACCTCCAAGAAAATTCTTTAAACCCAAAAAAATTCCTTGCAAAATCAGATCAAATGTACGAAAGTAATGTATCTCAAAGAAAAGTCCTTTGAATGTACCTCCAAGAAAAGTCCTTAAACCCAAAAAAAATCTTTGCAAAATCAGATCAAAATTTTTGTAAAATCAGACCAAAAGTGTGAAAATATGCGAAAATAATGAATGGTTTCACAGCATTTTATATTGCTGTGAAATGTTTTTTTGGAGGGGCTCGGTGGTACTTTCCGGCCGACGGAAATATAAGTAAAAGTTCGGCCAAAATTTTAAGAAATAGTTCAGCTGAACTACTTTTTCGTTTGACTTAACGTGTCGTCGGCGCAAAAAACAGTTCGACCGAACTTGGTTTAAGAGTTCAGCTGAACTAACTCGTCACCAGTTATGCAGATCCAAGCCATGAATATGTTTCTGCAACTTTGGACTGATTAAACTCCATGAAATATTCTGAATTAACTGTCGGAACCAAGACAAGCATTTTCAGAATTGAATCTACTTTCAGGAAATATAACTTTCATGGAATTTCATAAATATTTACTAATTTTAATTGATTTTGTAATAAAACGGATGCAAAAAATTTCTGAAGGTCATTGTGATTCAGTGAAATCAAAATTCTGTATCTTCCAAAATACAATGTAAAAAAATTGAAAAATTATGGTACATTACATTAGTCCGTCGTCTCTAATGGGTAGCTTTTAGATTTTTAGTTTATATCTTATATGTTAAGAAACTTCTTGCATCACGAAACATATTCAAAATATGCAGTTTTTCATATTGGACCAGTTCAAAAATTCTAGTAATTATGATATGCATCCATTTGCTTTGTAAAAATGACGAAACTGAAGTAAACTCTGTCTAGATTGTTGTAACACATTTTGTTTCTCAAAAACACAAATTTTCAAAGAATACAACCTTGCGTATTAACATGACTTCTTATGAATCCGTTGATTGTTAAAAAACACACACTCAAAGAAACGCTAAGTTGACATATCAAATGTGTATAAAAAAAATCCAAAAAATAAGTAATAGAAAGCTAATAAAATTTCTGGCAATTTTTATTTTTATCACAAAATGAAATTCTAAACATAAACATTGTTTAGCTTGCAGAAAGTTGAAGAACTGAAAAAAATAAAAGTTTTTTCTCAAAAAAGGGAAAAAAGTGTAACTCAACTTCACATTTTCACAAAATTGAAAATTTCCTTATTTTTTTAAAGAAAATTGGTGCTAACAATATTCAAACCAACATTGCTTATCCATTATCATTACCACATAAAATTTCCTTTCAACATATTAGTTTCATTTCATTTTCACCAATATTTTTCAAATCACTCATTTCTAGAATGAAGAAATCGTGACTCTATCTCATATGTAGTCATATCTTACCCTTTTCAAATAATATACAACACTGTTGTAGCTTGTTATGATCCCTTACTTTGTTCAAGTTTCAAGTGGAAAATATTGCATTGACATGAAAGTTTTAGAACTCTTCTCCAACTTCTCTCACATTATTCCACCCATTCCATTACCTTTAATGAAGATATACATGTTGTAGCATTTTCATCCATTTGTATTGCAACTAGTAACCAATAATATTATCTACCCTAAACATTCATAAATAACTATCCATGTTAATTTTTCCTCCTTTATCTCTTCATTAACCATATGATGTTTCAAGCACTTGGGAGGCACAAGGATCGTAGCTAAATATACGCATTTGATGAGGTAGCTAAATAGGGTTCATGACATTGCATTTATGCCATGCTAACATTTATATTATATGTTTGATGGAGCCACAAGATGATGCTTATGATATGTTATGAATATGATTCTAAAGTGACCAGCCTACTAAAAAATGAATTAAAAATACAAAATTTCCTTCAAATGGCCCTCTTCCCCATAAGTTAAAAGAAAACGATTAATTAAATGAATTAAGAAAAATTAAAAGTAGTTATCTGATAAATGATAAATAATTGGTAGACTTTACAAAAGGATCAAGAGGACTCGTGAAGGAGGGGTTGAGAATAGTGAAGAGAGGTATGCTACTCTTTTGAGTTTTCATTATTCTAATCATAGAATTTCTTTTTTATTTTAGAAGCCTAAATATCTTGTTGAAAGCATAGTTTTTCTTAGAGATTAACCATAAACGAGTGATCTTGTCATTTCTTATTTGTTCCTATAAGGTTTCTTTAGTTTCCTATAACTTCATGCTATTTTTGGAAAGCTTGATTTATTTTCTAGTAGTGACATTTCATGCAACATTTGTTCAATGCTCACAATGGATTTAGTTTCCCTACTAACAAAACAATATGTTAAATGTTTAAGACTCTTGTCTTTTATGTTAAACTTGTTAAACTTTTCTGATGTCCAATTCACTTTTAGTAAATTGATATATTACATTACTTGGGAGTCAAGAATAAAAAAGTGTTGGAATGTCAACTGAACATCTACCATATTTACTGTAAGGGGAAAAAAGTCAGTTTAGGGCCACCTTCTTATCTTTCCTCTCTAGTGCAAAAAGTGATGTATGATACATCACTTTATTATTCAACCAGTGAAATTATTCTCTCAATAAAATGGCGACATACATTTGGATGTGATTATTAAGCTTTTCCATTCCAATGCCATGGACAAATAATTGTAGTTTGATGTGTGCCTGTGTATCTCACATTTTCTATTCTTGTGACCATTTTTGGATTTTTCATTTGTCAGTTTAATGCCACATTCTTATATTTCCTCTCTATTGCAAAAAGTGATGTATGATATTCAACCAATGAAATTATTCTCTCAACAAAATGGTGAAATATATTTGCATGTGAATATTAGGCTTTTCCATTCCAATGCCATGGAAAACCACTTTAGAATGCGTGTGTCTCGCATTTTCTATTCTTGTGACCATTCTTGGATTTTGCATTTGTGCCATGAATTTTCCATAAAATGAATATTTCACTAAATTTTCTTGTCCTAATATATTCTAAATTTTCTTGTCCTAACATATTATCTTAATTATTTTCTCAACCAATCTATTAAACGTTACATTGTTGAATTCCAATGTTTTTGGGTCCTTAATAAATGATTTGACTTTACATATTGGTGGCTTTTCCCCCTTACCTAGAGCTCGATACTGGAGTAAGTTATCACGAATTATATATTTATTCATGAAGAACTATCAAAATAATGAATACTCCACCAGAGATGACCCCTTTCAAGTTGACCCTACACTAAGATCATAGGAACCAATATTGGAAGATTATTCAAAGAGATGATTAAACTATTGATTTTAAAGTTACTAATGAAATATGATAATTATCCAAATGAAACCAAATTTACCATGAGATATCATAATTATTTGGATAATATATTTTATGATAGCTATATCCTGTGGTGTAAGTTTTCAAATTTCTCAAATTATTGCTTTTACATTTACTAGTGAAAAATGATGATTATTTGGATAATAAATTGTACGATACGTCATGATTTTTTTTTGTTTGTTTGTAATATTCACAATATGATTTAGGATTTATTTATTTTTTTCTTTATTGAAATAACTTTATAAAATTATAAAAATAATTTTATTTAATTTTAACTTTTTTGTGAGTAAATATTATTTAAATTTTCAAATTCATATTTAAAATAGAGGAATGATGCAATTGGGTTCATGATGTTGCTTACATTCATGGTCATTTTAATTAGTATATGTACACAATGGATATCTACCAGCATTTAAATATGCAATTTTGGATATTTTTGTTGAACTATAACTATAAGTCCCTTAGAGATGTGCATGATCTAGAGACGCCACAAGTGCATGAAAGCACAAATATGTTGTGTACTTTTATTTATAGTTGGATTCACGTGCACATGATGTGTTTATTTGAGTAACCCACATGTAAATTAGGGTTGCTGAAGTGAAAATCTGCAACATCATGCGAATCCATGGAGTTGGCATATCACGGAGTGGAGAAACTAGTGGGTCACTTGGATGAGTTTGGAAAATTTTTGGTTATCATGTGATTCCTTAGGCGTGTTGCCTCAAATGAGTGTGTGACTTATGTATGGAATGTTCATGCGGGTGGAATATATTGCATATGTGATGTATGTGTCAACTCAATGATGTATGGTCACTAAGTCATGCATCGGCTCAAACATTTAGCATGGATTTAATAACTTATATATATTATGAATATAGCATACGAATGTCTATTGGAGTTGTACTAGCATGGAATTCCTAAAGACCATGTCTTCCCATTTGATGCATTGATTGGTATGGACATATCTTGCACCCCCCGCAACCCACCTACACACACACACACACACACACACACATATATATATATATATATATATAAGTAGGAATTTAGTTGGATGCAAAACTCAAACAACCTCATGAGATGGGTTTGTAGTGAGAGTAGCCTACATGACAACTTGGGTGGTGGATAGGGTATAAAAATTGGCCGTGCAATATTTGGGTATAAAATAGGAAAAAACCCACATGAAAAATTAATTCAGTTGAAGATAGTTGTTTTGTGAGGTATGGACAAGATTCCTTCATACATACCCAAATTCAAGGGTAACTCTAAGAAGGATCCTCCAAACCACATCCAGTCCTTCCATATGGGATGTTCCTTGAACTGTGTAATAATAGATTTTCATTGTCTCTAACTATTTTAGTGTTCAATTTCTAGTGCTTTTGTGAAATGGTATGTTAACTAGCCCCAACGCACTCATAACACATTTTCGTGCATCAGAAATGTATTCTTAAATTACTTATAAACTACCAATTTTACATGATACTAGCATCCAAATTCCAACTACTTCTCTCCAAACCAACACTACTTGCATAAATAATCACATTCAAGAGTGGTGAGGACAACTTATCTTGAATTAGGCCCCATACATTCTTGAATTAGGCCCCATACATTTACAAGCAATTATTTATGGATTGAGTTTTTAAATCTACCCCCTCCTCCCATTGTCACGGATATGACTTCAACACTCCCATGAATTAAGGAAGAGGCCACTTAGAAGGCCTAACAGTATGACCTTATTTACACCCAATTAGGCCTTTTATACACCATCCACTTAGACATTCCATGCTCACTTAGGTGATTTTTCTTCAGTTGGGGCATCCCATGTGATCAACGACATGATTGAGTTAGTCTCATATTTTCATCCTCATCCAATTCCACCTCAACCAAATGGATATTCCCAACCATATGAGGACTTTATTTCATATTACTCATACCCCATTCTAGACCCTTCTGTCACATTATAAGTAGGAACTAGTACATCATATATGTATTCCCATCCACATCAACCTCTACATGGTAAATATTGTTCTAACCCCTATCTGATGTGTTAGTTATTAGTAATTTTTCCTGTTGTAGATGACTAAATACTTATCCTAGATTTCTAGAAACAAAGTTCATGAACATTGTGAGTTTTAGAAATCTCAATGCCTTCATCATCCTTAGGATAAAATTTTCACTCTTCTACTACTCTACCATGCCTTGGCTAGCCTACTACTCCTAAAGAGTCGCTCATAAAGCCTAGGTCACTCATTTCCATCTCATTTTTTACACTTATGGTTTGGACACTCCATTTTTCCTTTGCCTGCTTTTTCACCATGTTGACATAATACCTCAAAGCCTTCCAAAAACCCAAATTTTCCTCTGAAAATTCCTTAGGAAAATCAATTTCAGTGGCTTGTGAATCTTAAAAATGATCTAGCTTGTCAAAAAGAACTCAGTTCCCTCCTCTTTCCTTAAAATCCCCAAGTCAAAACTTCAATCCATGGACAAGTCAAAAAACCCCCTCCACTAGGTCACTAGAGTTTATAGGTGCTAGGGTTGGCCTTTATGTTCAGGAAGCGTTGTTTTTAGGTAATGAGAAAGCTGGAATCAGGTCAAAGGAAAAAACATGTAATTGGTCTAAAAACAAAGAAGAGAAGCCTCCAACAAGGGTTTCCTTATCAAAAGTATATTCTAGAAGAGATAGTTAGCCATGACTAACACTTCTGCAGGACTATTAAAAATGGCTACCTACAGGAAGATTGATAAGATTAGACAAACCTGATGTATTTCATGATGATGGCACATATAAATACTAAAGGAGTTGTTGATACCAACTGTTAGGGTTTTCAAACCAAGAGGTTTTCACTGCTTCAAAGTGAAAACATGACAGAATGTCAGTTGAAAGAAGGTCAAAATATTTCTCTTTAGCCTCATCCACCAAGCAATCAAAGGCATAAAAGATGCAGGACTGAAGATTCCAAGGTGAAAGTGCCAAAATAATCACAAGTTTACTGTTTAAAAGTGTTGAAATTTATGAAAAGGATAAAGTGGAGAAAACCTTCAAAAAAGAGCACTAATGTCCCTATATGCCTTTTTCCTCAAAAATTTGTCAAAATGACGTTTTTCTTTTGAAGAACTGGTTCATGTTTCCAAAATGTGGGTAAGAGGCCAAGTTAAGATTTTTAAAAAGTTTGTCAATCCAAGGGAAACATTAAGATGCTCCAACAAAGGAAAAAAACCATTTTTTTCAGAGTTCTGCCACCTACAAGACAAAAAGACCAAAAAGTCAGTGAAAAAGAAAGAAAGGAGACAAATATTAGAAAGGTGGGTTTGATCATGAAATTATTTTTCAAAAAGGTAAAAATGCCTTCCTTCCCTCTTACCAAACTCATTTTGTGTTTAAAGGAAAGACAGAGAGTCATTGAAGCATTTCTGGGTGTTTTCCTGAAAGACTGGGCAAAATTTCCCCAGCACTGCATGTAGGTGGTGGCACTACTCGTAGAACCTTTGGCATTGTGCACAGGGGAGGAAATACAGTGTCAAATAACATTGTGATGTGCACATACAGACTGACATTGTGCATAGGCATCGGTGCTATGCACATGCCCAGGTCAAAGTCTGAGCGCCCACAGAAAAAGGCGTTATGCATAGAGGAGGACCTGACAGGCCCGTGTAGAGGTTTGAGCTACCCACAGTCTTCGGGTGCTACACACAAGCCTGCACGACAACCCGACTCGTCGGCACTACACACAAGGGCACCTGACCCACCCAACGCTGCACAAATAGTTGTGCAGAGGGCATGAATGAAACGCATAGTTAGGTGGCACTACGCATAGGAGAAGTTTGGCCATAATTGCCAAAAATTGGTCAAAGTCAGCCTTTTCCTCCTCAATTTTTCCCCAGGCTCCTGCACAAGTTAAAAAAGGTTAGTTTTCACTTTCATTTGCCCTCCAAGTGTTCTTTTTGCATCCATAATCAAAGAAGAGTAACCAAAACCTAAATTGGCTAAAAAACCCTAATCTTCATGGAAAACAATCATTTAACCTTCTACGATAGAATTTACCAGTTGGACGGTGGTAATTGGTGTAAATACACTCAGTACAAGCTAGGCATCCTTCAAAACTCTGAAAGCATTCCTAGACTTACTTCCATTTTTCCCCCATTTGTAAAAAATTTGCCCTCACCATCACTCATTTTTCCTCCCTATACCTAAAGCTCTCACAAACTAAAAACCAATTTGTTCATGGACACAATCAATCACTATGTTCAGAGAAGAGATAAGTACTAGTAGTGATGAAGGCCAAAGGCTTATTAGGCCAAAACACAAGGGAGGAAGAATTAATAGGTTTGAGCCCTTGGATACAATTCAAATCACCTCTTCTCCCATGTTCCTTGCATATTTTCAAGATGTTGGATGCTATCAGTTTTGTGAATAGGTCAAACAGGTCCAAAACCACTCAGGTTTGACTAGGTTGTTTGTTCTCAGCCTACAAAACAAGAAGGTCAACCTAGTAGGAGTAGATTTTGAGCTATCATATGGATCCATTGCTAGGGCCATAGGGATACCAGATGTGGGTGAGAGAGGGTTCAAGAGAGAGAAATTGGCCTTAAGCTACTATGAGCCCTTCCTCAAACCTAGGTATCAACATGGTTGCAAGACTTTTTTCCCCTTCTCTCACCTACTAGAGAGATATGCATCACTGATGAGGGAGATCATCAAGTACTTCACTTGTGAGGGGAGGTACTCTAGGCTTTATTAATATCACATAAGGCTACTAATGCACTTCACCAGGGTTAAATTGATAAACCTACCATACTATCTCTACCGGAGCATTGAAAAAATGGATTCAATAGTCAAGAAAATGAGTTATGCCCACCAAATGCAAAGCCTTTTTCACCACTCCTTGGTTAAAATGATTTTTTTACACCAGCTAGAGTAGCAGGGAATCCCTTGGGACATTTTTATCTCTCATGATATACTAGCAAGTCCCCAAGCCTTCATTCAAAAAAAATTTCCTTCCACTTCACACCCACTTACCTCCACTCCTCCATCACCCCCCAGGGATCATGTTCCATCACCTCTACTCATGCCTTCTCCACAAGGAAACTCACCTCTATCTCCTTCTCCTGAAGCATCAAATGAGGAAAACAATGATAATGAAACAAGTCAAGAGCAGGCAGAGCAAACATAAATGAAAGACAGTGAAGTTAGTAATGATGATGATGAGTTCGAGGAGCAAGAAAACAATGATGCCTTTGACATTTAAGGGCAAGAAATCAGCCTTGAGGCACAAAGCATGGAAGAGGACAGTGAGGCAGAAGGTAAAGGTAGAGAAGACAGTCAAGAGGAAAATGTGCATGAGCATGACAATGAGCACAATCATAGTGCAAACAGTGACAATATGGATGAAGATAATGAACATGAAGAAACAAAAGGTGATAAAGAGGAAATATACAACAAAAGGGATATTCATGACAGTCATGACAGCTATCATGATTGTCATGACACTAATCAGTTTCTTCGTGACAATTAGAATGAAAGCACCAGTGCAAAGAATGATGAAGAAGAGGACACTAATGAGGAACAAGGTCAAAGTGAGGCAAGTACAGAAGCTGATGATAAATTTAAAGACAAAAATGATAGTATAGAAGGCAGTGAGGAAGGTAATGATGATGATGGTGCTGAAGGTCAAGAAAGCAGTGATCAAATGGAGCATGAGGTGACTCATGGAAGCCATAGTGAAAATGAAAAATATGGTGACAACACCAAGGGTCACAACCATGATGAAAATACTTTCAAAACTACCATTACACCTCTTCCATACACTTCTCAAAGGGGGTCAAGACAAGTGTTTGCTACCTCCAAAAGGCAAGGGGCCTTGTCACCTACATCAATTCCAAGTCTTGACAAGGGAAAAGAAAAAGTGGGCGAGGTGAGGAGAAGTAAGAGAGTCAAGAAATCTACTCAAGAGCCTCAATTCATTGATCTAGACAGTGACAATGAGGACAAGGAGATGACCACTAGATTGCTACTCCTAACCAAAGATGCACAAATTAAGGAATGAGAGAGAGATTTAGATATGGCACAACATGTCATTCAATATTACAAGAATGGGCACAAGCAATTCAAGAAGGTGAAAAGGGGCCTTGCTCTCCAGAAAAAAATGACCAAGCACTATGCAGAGAAACACAAGCTTATTTGTGCCAAATTGAAGGAAGCCCTCCTTGAAGTCCAAAGCCTAAAGGAGGAAAAAGAGCATGAAAGCCTTGGAGTACTAATTGAAACTTCCCTACAGGTGTCCAAGTCCTCTTGAGGGACCACTCCACAAATTTTGGGCAAATTTGAACAAGATTTTGTTTTTTGAAATTTTGAGGCCTCTATGCGCAGCACCCTTGGTGCTATGCACACAGCTCATGCATCCTCAGCTTGTAAAATTGAAATTTTTGGATTCCTCTCATCATCAGCAGTCTGCTCACAAAATTTTAAACCATTTGGAACAGTTTTGACCCCCCAAAAGGTCAAAAAACACCTAAATTTTGACCATTCTGCCTCATTTTCAGGCAAGGTTCTGCACATAGAGTAATGTTGGGATAAAGGATTTTTGGATAGGAAAATGACACTGATTCAGAAAAAATAGAGGTAGATCTAGAAAATCAACTTGACAATATTTCCAACGAGCCATAATGGAGCAAAATCTGACACCGGGAAGGAGGTCAAAACAGGACTGCAAGTACACTTATTTTCTAATATTTTGGCACTGCGCATACAGGACCAAAAGTGGCAAAAGTCAACAAAACACACTCATTTATTGAAAAATGAGTTTTTTAGTATTTTTGAGGCAAATCACTCTAGAATTAGGTGTTAGAAGTTATTATGCATTTATTTTTCTTGGATATTTATGGCTTGGACCTTGCATGGTCACTTGGACATAAATTGTCATTTATGACTATTTTGGATATTTTAAAACCCTAATTAGGTTTTTAGCCCTCCTTTGCTCCATAAATAGAACATGAGGCTCTCATTTATTTTTTTGGAATTTGGTGACTTATTCTAAAGTAATACATAGTCTCTTGGAGGTTGAAAGAAATTTGATGTCTTGGAGCTTGTGAATGCCCTGATTTGTTTGTTGATGGATGAGGATTGGTTGCAGGATCCCTGAGCTTGGTTGATGGTGAAGTGCTTCTATTTTGTTATTGTTATTTCCTGTTTCATTATGTTTCCATCTTCCTATGTTTCAGTAGAACAAAGGATTTAGACTAATAAATCTTTCTAAAGGCACCTTAGCTCTGTTTGTTCTTCACTGCCTTGATGTTTTCTTCTGCTAGGACATGTTAGAGAATCCTTCATTGCTCTCTAGACCTCCTGAGCTTGTTTATTTCCTGAATGGTTTAATATAGTAAGTATCAAGCATGATTCATGGTTAGCCCTACTTTTTTGATGTCACTAAAAAACTATTCTTGAAGTCTCTCTTTAAAGTACCATTACTTAGGCTTGTCAAAGAAGTTTTGTTTCAATCATACTCTTTGCACTTGCTTAGTTAATTGTTTTAAAGATATTCATAGCAATAATATTAGATGTTAAGGAGTTCCCTCCTATATGATTGTAGCTATTTGTGCATCTTAAAAGTTTTCTGTCCTTGATGATGAAATCACTCAAAGTTAAATAAGTTTCTTGCCTTCTATATTTCATTGGAATGTTTGTCTTGAATAATTATCTGATTTAGTTGAATCAAAGTGTTTAGGGTTTTCTCTGCCTTTTATTTCGTCTCTATGCTTATGATTCTTCTAAGTCCCCTTTGTTTAAAGTATATGATAAAGGATTCTTGATTGCCCTTTGTTCAACTTTTTGTTCTCAAATTTGATTTCCATCTCATGATCCTTTAAACCCCGAAGATCCACCAAGCAAGGTAGATTTTCCCTACAATACTCCCTAATCCATTAATGAACCTATCATGACTTTATTAGACTCCATTTCCCAATAACTTGAAGATTCCCTTGTTCTATCTGTTCTATCTAATCATCATACCCAACCAAAACAAACAACAAACCCTAATACTTCATAGCTAGCCTAAAATTAACCATAAAAAGAAAACAATCTCACATCTCTTGCAAAAATTAGAGAGAGCCCTCTCTGAATCCAAGAAGGCTAGGTCCTTGGATTCCAAAGTCTGGTTTGATGTTACCCCTATCCATTTGTATCTCAATCAATCTAGCAAATTACAGGGAGCTAACATGATGTCAAAACCTTACCATCATTTTCCACATCCCATTGCTTCAACCCCTCATTAAGGGAATTTTGAGGCCTAAAATGAGCCTCCTAATGAAAATAATAAAATAATAGTAAGAAAAATAAAATAAGAGTTATGAAATTTTTAGGAAAAATAAAATAAATATATGTAATATTAAATACTTGTAATGAAACATTAACCTCCTGTTGTACGGTACAACAACCCTCCCCATTTATAATTTTTATAATACATTTCATTTAGAAATAGGTCCCCTTTTTCTTTAGATAGGAATTAAAAAAAAAACTTAGAGGAAATCCGATCATTTTTTAATAAAACAATAAAGGTTCATTGTTAAAAGGGCATATATTTCATATCTTTAATAGCAAGTGTGTATAAACAAATGCAACATTGAAAAATTTACGATCCAATGAGATATAAATACTTTATCACATTAACATAATACATGAAAGTATTCAATTGAAACAAAGTCCGATGTGACACAGTAATCGCAATTGCAAATCGCAGATATCCTTAAGTTGTATATTTGTTTTTGAAAAACTCCGATGCGATTGAACCAATCGCAATCGCAAATCGCAGAAGTGTTAAGATTTCACATTTGTTCTATAAAACTTCAATGCGATGCGATTGATCACAATTGCATTTCGGCAGAACAATGTAATATGCACCTGTTTTATAATCTCTGATGCGATGAACCCCATCGCAAATCGCAATTGCAAAACGAAAATGGAAACTCTTCATTCGGTAGTTTGCAAAACTCCGATGCAATGCGATTGATCGCAATCACATTTCGGAAGAAGAATAATTATTTTCACTCATGATACTAAAATCTCTAATGCGATGGACCCCACCGTAATCGCAATCGCAAATCGTCTATTATCATTTGCAACTCATTTCTTTTGAAAAGAGTCGATGCGATACACCATCATCGCAATCGGAAATTGGCAGAGATTATGAAATTTTATTTGTTGTCCCTCTTGAAAATCCCCAATGCGATGAATACTTAATCTTTATATTTTACATTGCGCATATATTATTTATTCATCGTAATCGCATGCTTCAAAGGGAAAGTTTTATGTTTTCATTTTAAAACCGCCGATCTCCGATTGTACATTTATTATTATAGAAAATCAAAAGAATGATGGCTATTGATTCTATTCTAAATACATTGAGTGTGACTTATAAAGAGAGCATTTAAGTTTAAAATACGGAGTTAATAAATGAAAATAAATGAATAGATCTTTCATATAGCTGTTCTCTTTATTCTCTTTTTACCACGTCTGAAATATTTTTCTCCATTGCAGAACAACAGAACATCCAATCCTTTCATTCGTCGAGCAAGAGAAACATTACCAAACAAAAAAATGTCTAAAAGATCTAGGAAATCAAAGGCCAATGTCACTACGAAGACCCATATTTTCACCATGGTACCTAAAGAGAAACCAGCCAGAATTAAGCTAGTTACAGACACATCGTGCCAAGGTCTTGGAAAAATCTCTTGGGAAGAGTTATATAATCTGATTGAAAAGGAAAAACCTAAGGTCACTGTGGCGAAGGCATCAGTTCCTAACGAAGATGACTTAGATTCCGATTTAGAAACTTCTCTTCAAGCACTTGCGAATTCATTCCTACACCGAATTGTAGCTCGGGCAAACATTTTCCCTTACTATGATGTAATCCAATGGGTGATAGATAATGTCACCATTCAGAACAGGATGTTTGTTTCAGCTACTGGGACAAAATTTGGGTCATTTAAAACAGAGGACATTAAAGCAATGTACCACCTTCCGAACCCGCAGAAAATATACAACAAAGCCTTCATCAAGGAATTTGCTGCAAATAATGAAAATCAATTGGAGCCAATCAGAGAATGGAGAAGATCTCTAGATAAGCACAAAAACGAGGCATCAGGTATGTACTCTGTGGAGTCCCTTTCGCCTCCATACTGTTACGCTGCCGCAATGATGTGCAGACTATTTGAAAATGATAATTCAGCTAGGTTTTCGATACAAATGGTACCTTTAATCCATTCTGCTGTAAATTCTAAAATCATGGACTGGGCTGTCATTCTTTCAGATAATATAGCCAATAGAATTCTCGAGTATAGGAAGGACAAGGACACAGGAAATACAACCCCATTTTACTTTTATGGCTATATTCTAGATGCCCTATGTTTCAACTCTAAATTTCCCATGTTAAGATGGAAATGGACCCCCAAATATCCTGCTCCTATTCATATACATCATAAATTCTTGTGGAAAGTTCATTTTAAAAAGCATGTTTATAGAATTTGTCATGGTTTCCTCATCCCTGTTTATCAAACCATTTTTAACCAATTCCCTCCCAGGTTTTCTGAAAAATCTAAAATTGATATATCCTTGATTGGGGACTGGTTTAGAGAAGAAATATTTACTTATATCAGAGTCTTCTGGAGCATTATAGATCCCCATATTCTTCCTCTGTATGTTCCCGATAAACTATTAGCATAAGAGATTTCCTATCAGTTAACAGTAGAAGGCATGTCTAGGTCTTCGAAGAATAATAAAAAGTTGATGTGGCCTACTTTTCCCTTCCACTATGGAAATTTTACTCTTAATAACTTCACACATGCTGAGAAGGAGGTTATCAAAATAAGAGATCTTAAACTCTCTACAGTCCCAGGTAGGAAATATGACCCAAAGAAGGTGGCGTTTGATTTTACTAGTTTAGTTTCAATTGATCAATTTGAGCATGAACCAGATGAGTTCGATGATTTGTTTATTTTTGCTGATAATTTGTCCCAAGTCTATAACTTAACCAAATCTAAATTTTAGGCTGAAGATATGAATAAATTCATGTTATTTGGAAGCCAGAGACTGCTCAAAGCTCCTCTAGATCAATTACAAATTCCTGTGCAAGAGTCTGAAACACAACAAAAGGAAAAAGAAGATGCATCTAATAAAGCAGCTAAAGAAACATCTACCAGCAGGGCCAATGTACAGACACAGAAGGAAATCACAGGAACTAATCCTGTTTTGCGGAAATAAAACAATAGCGGTAAACCAAATGTGCAAAAAGAGAATACTAATGGTAAAATCAATGTACATATTGATCAACAATCTATAGCTCAGACAGAAAAGGAAAGCACAGGTACTGAGACCAATGTGCATACTAAGAAAGGAGGTACAGGAAGTAAGCCTATTGTACAAGTAGTAAAAGGAGATATGAGCAATAATCCAGATTCTCAACTTGGAAGAGAAGAAACTACTGAAAAATTAGTGGAATCTTCTGAACTTATAGTTTCTTCCCATTTGCTGAGCCAATATGAGAAATTTGCCCAGCAAATAGGACAACAAAATAATCCCCAAGTTAATGTTCTGTAAGATCAAGATATGGAAGTTATTCCTAAACATCCTACAGGTGAAATTATGTTGAAAGTAGAAGATATTCCTCCTCTAGATGTATTTTATAGTCATAAGCATAGGGTTTTTGTTAGAAAACAGAGGAAGATGAGAAGAACTAACCAAGATCCACTTTCAACATCACAAGTGGAATTTATGAATATTGTTTATAAAAATGCTGAGGTGAATCTGTCAGAGGATCTCACCAAATTATCTCAATACACAGGTGCCTATAGCGCTGCAACTATAGACAAAGCTTCTGAAGTCTCCCAATTAATGAAACAAAAAGACTTATAGATAGCTATGTTAGAGGAACAGGCCACAGAGAATCAGCAAAAGATTGTTCAGCTGGAAAAACAATTGCAAGATAAGGAGCTCAAATCTAAACAGCTAGAAGATAAGCTTAGCATTGAAAAGAAGAAGATTGATGAACAAGACTTGAGCAAACAACAGAAGTTGAGTCAAGAAGTATACAAGTTAAAAATATTCTGCAAAATGAGAAAAATTCCAAGATTGAACAAGAGAAAATATTTCGATCAACATTGGACGAGTTCAAGGATTACCCTAAAATAGATCAATTCAAAATTGGAGCTCTTGAAACGAACAAAATGCTATCTCAGAAGTTAAATGAATTTTGTCTAATGTTGGCACAAGTTGAACCCTTGTGCGAAATAACATCATCTTTGATAGATGAAGCAGTCACTCTCAGGCAAGAAATTGATGATGCTGATGACAAAATTTTTGAATTCCTTTCATGGTAGGATATAGAGCAGGGAAGAAAAGCTAACCTTCCCAAAATTGAGGAAAGACACAAGGAAATTTGATTTATGGACTGGGAACAAAAGCTAATGAAATAAGAAAGATCCATATCAAGAGCTAAAAGTATGATGAATAATATTACACAACTGGTTAATGATAGCTTGTATGCCACTAATTTGATCTCAGATTGTACCCCAGGCAAATTACCAAAAGTAAAAGAAGCTGATTCCAGGTGGAAGGAAGAGATAATCAATATGAATCAATAGATTAACAAACTTCAAGGAATTTCATGGGATATTATGTGGACATATCTAATCAAGCCACACAGTCAACAAATGGCCATCAAATTCCTTTCAAATGATATTCATTGTATCATTCTTGAATTCTCTGATGCTACGTATATTGGGCAGTTACATTCAAGGCTAAGTCATCCAATGGAAGTCAAGGATATGCTCAAAATTTGCCATCTGGGCACATTAAATGCAGGAGATAATTAATGAATCGGTTTCACTTCAATATAGCAATTCTGTTTAGAGATTTCCGATGAGATAGATTGTAGCAGTAGTTTTAGTTATTTTGTTTTATTTTAAGTTCCTATTTAAACCCCTTTCATGCATTTAGAAAGGGGTCCTGAATTTGTAATATTTTGACTTGGATGTTACATTTTTGTACTCCATTGACTCTTATATTTTTATAAAGGATCACATCTAGTGATTTTATGGAAAATTGTCTTGAAGAATTGCCATTTTGTATCTTGGAGTCTGTTTTACATTGAAGTGCTGGAATTGGATATCGAATTGCATCAAGAAAAGTATCAAGATGGATATGGTATTTCTATCTATTCACTGTTAATTTTCTTATGTTATGAGATATTCTCTTTAAAATTTGCTATCATTTGTATGTACTTGTTTTACAATATTTTTTTATACATATCATTTTTTATTGTGTAGAAATATTCATTTCTTTCAGTATATGCAAATGATATATAAAATGATGAATAAAATGTGCTATTATAACTCTGTTTAATTTCTTAAACAGAGTTATCTTTATTTGTTACCACATATTTCAATTAAACTGTAATACATTTTCATGGTTATTGATTTGATTGAAACAATTTTTAAGTTGTATTCATATTTGATACTCAGGTTTAATTCTAGATTTATTTATAAGTTATATATTATATTAGATAGTTTATTTTAGTGATTTAGTCCCATTTTCCATTCATCCAATCATTCCATCACCAACCCATTTAAGTTATTAGGAAACTGGTCCTATCAATCCAGTCGGAGCCACCACACCAAACGGAAAAGGAGCTATCCTAAGGTCCCGACCGAGTGGTTTTCCCCCAATGTTTGAAGCAGCGATTTTCGAGGCTTCAACATTTTTGGTGCTAGAAGGAGGGCCTAAGCTATGAATGGAATATAAATCCAAATCTACAATCCATTCTAAGAGTGATTCACCCTCATCACCTTCTTCAATTTATTCCACATCTCAAATCACCAGAGAAGAAATTGATAAAGATATTCAAACACCCACTACCAAAGTCTCAAACCAATCAGACAATCAACCTCCTGAGTCTCCTGAAATTGAAGCTTTAGTTCATAAACTTCAAGGGTTCTCATTATCATTAGAAGAGTTTGAAATATTTGAAGGTAGTGCTACCTCACAATTTGTTTCTCCCAGACCTCTTACTAGGTCACAACGTGAAAAACTTGGTATTCCTCCAAAAGAATTTCCTTTACCTATGTTGGAGAGGTAAATCCCCTCTGTAGACAGAGGCAATCCCTACTAGCCCAGATCGGGTCTAGCAACAATCAAGTCATGCTAAGACGCAGTTCTCTAGTTAAAAAAGACAAGAAATGATAAGTTTCCTACCTCAGGTCCTACGCGATGGTCGTTGAAAGAAGGATGACACTTCTCGTCCTCCACTTTGGCAGATCACAATCCTTCCACTTGCTGTGTCTGAACACCTGCACACATGTTAAGAGACACAACGATATGCAACATAGAATCTAAATCTTGTAACTAAACATTAGTCAGAGAAGATGTAACTCATTGCATCAAAGATAAAGATACACGAGTGAAACCATAATCAAAGTTGCTTATCATTAATAAAATGAAGGAATGATACAACCTTAAGCTCTGACGCTGGATCTTCCTTCTGTGGGGTTGACAGCGGAGCATGTCTCAATGAAGCTCGTCGGGAATGGGACAAAGCTCTCTCTCTTCAGCTTGGCTCTCAAAGGCTGTCTGGCGATAGTCTCCTTGCTACTAATTCAGCTCTTAGTTATATTAGGACTACTAGCTTGCTAAGGGGAAAATGGCAAGCTTATATAGATGGTGGAAGGGGAGTTGGGATCCCTAAAATGGTGGGATTGGCCCTATCCTCAAGGAAGCTCCCATGATATGTGGAAAACCACTTCCCCTACATGGAGATCTGGAGCCAAACCTCTCAACTCATTTTAGAGACTCGTTTAGGAGTTGGTTGGAATCAAACTTCCACCATTAATTTAAAAAAAAAAATCTTTATTAAGCTTGGCGCGAGTAATACAATGGGACAGAGAGCCAGTTGGCATGCCCTCTTTTATGGATTTCCCCCATTGGCGTGAGGGCTGAATTGGCTGGTCGTGCCAAGGCGAAAAGGTCTATTTTTAGGGTTTTTTACAGGAAACTGTCTTCAGAGGAATGATTGTCTTTGTTAAGGGGGATGCCATGAAAGTGGTTTCAGGTCATGTCACTGCTCACAGGTCATGGAAAAGGCTCTCCAATGTGTGGGACAGGGGATTGCAGGGACAGTGAAAAATTATTGTGTAACAAATTCCCCCTAAAGCATGAGGCCCGAGAGAGAGAGAAGGGTGAAATGATTTACAAGAACATGCCCAACTGAAAACACTGCCGTCAGAAAACCTGCGTAGACAAGTACAACTGATATCTCAAATACATGATGTGTGGTATGGGCGCAACCATCCATAATAGAGTATACAATAATCAGGATCCAAGGTATGGATGCAGCCATCCAGAAAGGAGCAACAAGTAGACTTAGGTATGGTCGCAGCCATCCAATCAATGAGTCATGTAACCAATGATGATAATCCACAAAAATCTGTAGCCTGGATTCCAACAGAAAAAATCCAGGGTCTTGCGCTCCATCTTGACCCGAACAGAGTACAAGTTCTAGCATGTGAATAAGTGAGTTGAATTTGAACATGCAAGGACATCGTCTGATTACCATCCAATGATGAAAGTTGTTAACAGACGCGAGAGGAACTACCAATAATGACAATGGCCCTCAAGGTACTATAGGTACAATACATGGAATGTGAATAGTGAGCTGGCATCGAACACTCGTAGAATCATCCGATCGAAGGCCAATGATGAAAACCTTGCGTCGAATGCGAAGAACCTGCCATTGAAGCATGCAGGCTCCAAGGTACCAGAAGGGAGTCTCTAGATCAAATTCCTGGATAATGAGTTGGAGTCAATAGGAAGTGACCTTGATCGAAGGTGGGCCATAGTGTTTCCCACATCATCGACGCGAGACATAGGAACATAATTTTTGTGAATAAGGATCAGTAGAGAATTAGAGGAGGCTTGAAACTGCAGAGGTCAACTTCTCTTGAACATATCGGCGACAAAACACTGGATTTGGCAGTACTTGACATCAAAATATCTGAGGTCATGACGACGAGGCAAAGAGTAGATGAGTGGTCAAAATTGATTACCCAAACCCATGGAGGCAAGCAGATAACGAGATGAGATGTCCCCAACCCGACACGAATGTAGACAAGTGCCATGTCCAAGAGTGACATACTGCCGACACGACGATGATACTGGTTTCATTTTTCCCCCACCATTTCTGGCGAGTACCCCAATTATTTTTGAGAACAAGCTTGAAGGGGATAACATATGCTTGTGATATAAGTTCATCCTTCAGACAAATCCAACCTAGTACATTTAATGAGTCCTAGGAAGGAGGAAATCGAGTATCATCATCACGACAGAATCCGATGTCATCAGGTTTTAACGAGTCTGACAAAGGAAGAAATTGACGTATTTTCATGTTTAGAGAGTTTGAAAAGACAACAGAAAATTAAACTCCAACAGTCCCTTTTCGTAGATACTTCCTTCGATCCAAAAAGGTAGAAAACTATGTCTGAGAAAGCCTCCTAGTCACGATAGGCTAGGGTATTCCTTTTTCATAAATAATCTATCCTAGCCTGAAAAAGGGGTAAACGTATACTGGGTATATGTCGTTTCGCAGCCAATTTAATGAGATCAAAAAGACAAGTGACTCGACAATATTTTCATATTTAGAGAGTAAGAAAAGAGTTGAAATATGACTCCAGAAATGACTTTTTCGTGTTTTTATCAAGTCCGAAAAAGTATAAAATACAACTCATGTCTCCGTCCAAGCTGCATGAAAACCTGTTGCTGCACATGAAAGCGAGCGTAAAACCCATTTTTTGACAAAATATAATAAAATATTGGAAAAATGACTTTCAAAACCTAATTTTGACTTGAAAAGTTATAAATATGCCAAAAATGGTAAAAACATATTCACTTTTACTTTTTACCTCTTGTGAGAGCAACAGTGAGCTTTTTCTTTGCAAACTTGCGGCGGCGATTGTGGTCAATCCAATACGTCATTTCAGTTCTCATTCATTCCAGGTAAGAGGCGCTCTCCTTAGCTTTGTTTTAAATCATTTTTTTATAGATTTCCATTGTGTTTTCAGATCCCTGAGGAGACCTTTGCAAATTTAGGGCTCGGCCAATTGGCATGGGTATCGGGCACGGACCCGTGCCAATTGGCTCCTTTTTGCAAAGGGGTCATGCCAGTTGGCGCGACTGTTAGAAAAACAGTCGCGCCAATGGCGCAACTCAAATTTCCACTTGAATTTAACAAAATGTGAACCAATTAGCTAAATTTCTGAGTGTTACAGAGATCTAATGAGGTGTTTATGACCATGTTGGTGTAGATACACGGCCATAATGGTAATTGAGTGGAAAGAAAGAGAGCATGGTGAAGAAGATGAAATGGCCATGGAGAATGAAGCATGCATGAACGTCTCCGAAACTGCGGTCTAAAAAAGTTCTTCTTAACACCATGTTTGAGAGCACAACCTGAGTTACTGCAGTATTTGATCAGCATTTGGGATAAGAACGAAGAAAAATTCAGGCTTCGAGACCAAGTGTTGGAACTTGAAGTATCCGACGTTTATTTCATAACTAGATTGTCCTGCAGAGGTCCAGTTCCAATCTTGATAGGGACTAGGCCATCTGGTGAGAAAATGGCAATGGTGATGGAAAGAGTGTGCTAAGGGGCACGAACAGGATCAGGCAATGGGAAGGTTGATATCCACAAGGTCCCTGATTTGGAATTCTGTGTGGTGCTCCACACCATTACGCAGGCTACAGGGTCACAGGCACCGCATGATGCAACTAAAGCACAGCTTCTCTTAGCATCTAAATGCATGAGCCCGAAACTATTTGATTGGGCCACTACCATAACAATGAACATCAAATGGCAGTTGACGAAGTGCAAGAAGACCAAACTGAAATAGTTTGGGTACGGTTCTATCCTGGTATCGTTCATCCTTGAACGATTACCAATTTTCTAGGGCTAGGGGGTGATAGTCACTGAGCCATCATTGAGGGAGCCAAGGATGGCTTGATGGGCAGCACTCATGCCCAGATCAGGAGGGGGCCAACAAATGTCATGGAGGCCCGATTTTTTTTCATGGCTACGGTGATAGTTGATCGTCGTTGAGGACTGGCCCTATGCCGGTATTGACTTCATGGGAGACCCAGATCTTCCACTCCCAGAGGGGGATGACTGGGATGAGGAGTTGGGTAAGAATCTTTTTGATTTTATATATTTATGATTTTTTTTGTGATACATGCCTATTCTAACAAATAATCCTATATGTATGCAGACGTTGGCCTAGAGAGGCCCACCGGGATGTCGCCCATCACACGGAGGACTCCTCTCACACACAATCCTCAAGCTGAGGGTGGTGAGGGGAGTGAGCTAGTGCAGAACTTGGATGGTATTGCACGGGGAATCCCAAATTACGCTCGGCTAGCAGACGTCCCAATGGCTTATTAGAGGCACACTGTGGGGGTGCCTAGTCGCCTTCATCATTTACTGAGGCGACTGGTGTGGGCAGTGACATGCTACCACGAGCACCACACTGATTAGTCATCTAAGGATTTTCATTTGCACATTTTTGAGAGACATGTTGTCTCCGGCTATTATTAAAACAGATAGGTATATTTTTTGATTTTATGTGATGTACACAACCTGCAAAGAATTTGACATATATATATATCTATTTCTGGATGGATCTTTTTACATATGATGATGTTTTTACAAGTTGTGTAAATGTCTATCTAAAACCATATTAGCTAATGCATCTGTTAATGCATTCATGTGTCTGGGTATGTGTTGATATGTAATGTAATCAAAATTTCTTTCCAGTAAATGAATACGTAGATACAGTCGTAAAATGGATGGTTTTCTAACTGAATAATGACCATTAAGTTGTAATAATACAAGATGTGAGTCCAGATATACAAGTAATGCATGAATACCGAGGTTAACAGCCTCATTTAATAATTCCAAAACGACACTATACTCCATGAAATTATTTGTGGTAGGCCATAGACAAACACCTTTCAAATTGACCAACTCACCAGCAAGATCGTAGATTACCCAGGCTGCTGAGGACAGATTCCTGGTACTACAGGAGGAACCATCCACGAAACCGACAAAAGGAGTAATAGACATCTGCACAATCAAGAAGATCCAATCAACAGAAAGACGCTTACAAAGCACACCACACCACACATGCACAAAAAATGAAATCACTCACTTATGTACACACACACACCACACAATAATAACTCAAGTGTAGTACTTTTTAAGGTGCAACCCATTCCTAGGCTGCGCCAGAGGAATACCTTCGTAGTCGATTAGCTCATATGCCCCATTTTTTAATACTTTCTTAACTATATAGGGCCCATGCCACATGGTTTGGAATTTTCCCACTCCAAGTTTATCATGTGCTTGGTCATATAGGAGGACGAGGTCCCCTTCAATGAAAAAAGGTGGAGAAATCGATTGATCGAGGTGGGCTTTGAATCGCTTTTTCTGTGCCTCAATAACCAAGGAAACCAAGTGGCAGGTTTCATCCAGTCATTCTAAATACAAGAGATGTTCTTCCTTCGGAGAAGTGTTGGGCAATAATTCCACAGCCAATTTCAGAGAAGGAATTTCACATTCAACCGGGAGAGTCGCTTCCAGACCATACACCAATTGGAAAGGTGTGAATCCGGTTGCGCTCTTTACTGATGTTCGATAGGCCCAGAGAGCTGAGAACAATTGGAGATGCCAATTGGATTTGTGGATACCAATCGTTCGTTGAAGCATCGTGACCAATACCTTGTTCACGACCTCAACCTGGCCATTTGATTGGGGGTAGTATGGCGTTGAGCTATCATGGTGTAAGCCCAACTTTGATGTCAGCTCAGCCATCATGTAATCCCGAAAATGAGTGCCATGATCAGTGATAATGGCTTGAGGAACTCCGAAACACGTAATAACATGGTTGAAAATGAATTGAGCGGCTGTCTTACCATCAGCAGCTAATGTAGGCATCGCTTCAGCCCACTTAGTGAAGTAGTCCACGACAATGATTATATAAGCATGCCCCCGGCCGAGTGAGGGTTACATGTCAGAAAATCTATGCCCCATTTAGCAAAAGGGCCTATGGTAATGACAGGATGCAAGGGTAGGGGTGGTGCGCGCATCTTGCACTGAAAGACCTGGCACGCATGGCATTTTCGAACTGCAACAATACAGTTCTTGAATATAGACGGCTAGAAGTAACCTGCACGTAGAATATTCTGGGCGGTGGCATATACGAACATATGACTACCATAGGCACCACTGTGATAGTCATTCAAGACTTTCTTAGCCTCTTCCAGGGTCAAGCACTGGCGAAGCATGGAATCAACTCCTACACGATACAAGGTATCTCCTACAATGTGGTATTGTTGAGATTGATGCCGAACGCGACGTCGATCATATTTTGTCAACTCGGACCGGAACGTGGATGTTTGAAGATATATAATAATGTCACCATACCATGGATCACGAGTGATGATAAGAAAAAGTGTTTCATCCGAGATATGATCCTTAGATTGGGATGGAACGGAGTCTATCGGGAGAGAGAAAATAAGATCAGCAAAAACCAATGATTTCGTTGACTTAGAAGTGGTGAAATCTAAATCGAACTCCTAAAGGATGACAATACATTTGGAGTACTTGCCCCCCATAAATTGTCGAGACAGGATGTATGTCATGGGGTTGCAGTCAGAAACCATAGTTACCGTACGCAACAGGATGTAATGGCAGAATTGCTGAACGACTTAGACTACAGTGAGTGCCAACTTCTTGACGTGGGCATAGCACGTTTCCATGTCAAGAAGATTCTGATATAGATAGTAAACTACGTGTTCATTTCCATCATCTTCATCCTGTACTAGAACCATAGCTATCGTGCTAAACGCAGCGGCCAAATAAAGGGTAAAATCACGATGATAGTTGGGAGGACATATCAATGGAGCATTAACAACAAAGTTTTAAGCTTCTCAAAGGATTGCTAGGCAATCTCATCCCAATGGAAGGGAACGTCCTGTTTCAAAAGTTGCGTAAACCCCTTGGCCACTTTCGCGTAGTTCGGAATAAAACGCCGTAAGAAGTTGGCTTTCCGCTGCAAAATCTGCAGTTGATGTAATGAAGATGGGGATGGGAGGTTAAAAATAGCCTCGACCTTGAGGGGGTCAAGGCTAATTCCATCTTTGGAGACGATAAATCCAAAAAGATGACCAGAATCCATGCAGAAGATGCACTTGTGAGGATTGAGCCTAATATTGTAATGTCTGCAACGGAGGAAAATCTGGCAGAGGTGTTCAAGATGGTCCTCACGCTGAGCTAAATGGGCTGGAAAATCATCCAGATACGGCTGAACAATATGACGTATGTCGTGGAAAGCATAGGACATAGCACGCTGGAAGGTGGCCCCAACGTTTTTCAAGCCGAACGGGAGCTTTTTGTAGGCAAAAGTACCCCACGGACAAATAAAGGCAGTATTATGTTGATCAGCGGGTAAAATATTGATTTGATTGTAACCTGAGAAACCATCCATAAGGGAATAAATCTCACTCCCCGCGCATTCATCGATGATTTGGTCTATAAAGGGAGTGGGGTAATTGTCCTTAGGACAAGCCCAATTAATGTCTCGATAATCAACACAAACCCATATAGTGCCCTGCTTCTTATCTACAGGGACAATATTAGAAACCCATTCTGTGAGGGGAATTAGATAGATAAAGCCTGCGTTAAGAAGTTTTTCAACTTCTGCCTTTATGGCTGCGACTTTTTAGGGATGCACTAGGCATAGACGCTGACACACGAGTTTCACACCTAGATAGGTAGGAATCTCATGCATGACTATGCTGGGATCAATCCCAAGCATCTCCTCATAGGACCATGCGAAAACATCTCTAAATTCACGAAAAAGGCTTGTGTATACCTGAATCTCTTTGGGAGAATAGGTAACTCCCACATGAATGTTCTAGATTACCCTCAGTTTGACGGAGATGTTGATAGGCATTGTTTGCGTGATGTTACTCAGATTTCCCTCCAAAAGGGCCTCATGAGTCAATATCAGTGTTTGAAGAGGCGGAGTGGGAACTTGAGATGCAAAGCGCTCTAGACAATTAGACATTGCCCCTAGGTCAGGCATGAACGAGGAACGATGATGTCCATCGTTCCATGGTAGATATTCAAGATACATCATTTTGACAATAGCTTCATCGAAAGGGAAGACTTCTCTTAAAGGGTCAGGCGAATCTGCAATGCCTAGCCAAGGGGATTGAGAATATATATCTAAAGCCATACTCGAAGGAGCATGTTCTAGAGGAGGAGGATCAGACGCAGCGAAAATATCATAGTAATTGATCTCAAGTGGAGTTAAAGGCATCGATTCTTCGAAAGAGGTCACCTGTTCAGGTGAAGGGATGATCCAAGGGTCATCTAAGCTAGAGATCATGTTAACTTGAACGGTGTGCGGTGGTGGCGTGGGAAAAATACCCATGAGGACGGGGTCCTTGAAAAGATCGGGTCCTACACTGTCAGGGGGATTGGGGATCTGATCCATGTAAGGCACATTGTTCTTAGAGGATGAGGTGAAGAAATACAACTGATCGATAGTGATAATTTTTCCCTCATGGGGAAACTTCAGAAGCCAAAAGAGGGTGGATGGAACGCATAGCATGGCGTGAGTCCAATTGTGACCAAGAAGGAGATTATAGTTGAGCTTGGCATCAACCACTTCTACTTTTATGTTGACTGTCTTACCCTATAACGTGATCGACAAACTCTCGAGAACACCTAGGGGTTTAGATTCACGACCATCAAATGCCTCTAGGGCATTGGGAGATGAAGTAAGAGCTGGAGAGCCAATGGCCCTCCAATAGGCAGATGACATAACATAGGTGGAAGCACCTTCATCCACAACGGATCTGTGGATGTTGAGGCCGTTGATATCGACTTGGATAACAAGAGCGATTTGATGTGGAATTCGGGGGACAAAATTTTCTGGGTCGAAGGTGAGAAGACTAGAATCGGCGGGATCAATTCCACCAATTGCGGACAACAGATATTTTCGTTGCGATGGGAAACTTTGAAGCACTTCCAATGTAGACATTGTAGAAGTCACCTGTGCCAAATCCTCAACAATGCTGTAGTGCTGAGCGGCACGGGCGTTTGGATTATAGGAAGATTTTCGCAGAACACCTTTAGAAGGTGGCCTCACAATAGGTTTAGCGCTGGGATTATCAATTTATAAAGGATAAGTGAGGGAGGTGGGCCATCAACGACTTCCTTCCCATCTGCCTGGCATGATCCAGCATAATCCTTCGAACGCGTAGCAATTGAGATAGGTGCAACACCATTCATCATAAAAAATTGCGACCCAAATGGTGTAGAAGGTGAAGGCTGCTCAACCATCTGGGTCTGCTGAGATGGGAATGGTTCTTTGAGAACTTCCGGAGTCCCTTTGGAGCCCTTAAGAGGTTGACTAACTTCATATCGTCGGGAAAAATATTTGGTATAATGGTCTCCTTCACAGATAAGGCAGGGGTACTTTGGTTTACATTGGGAACCATCGTCAGCACGAGGTTTATAAGACTCTGGTTTCAAGGCGTCAGGTTTGGATTTTCCTTTGCCCTTCTTCTTTCCTTTGGAGGCCTTTTCCATAGGATTAGCCTGAGCGACATTGACCTCCACAGTCTTACCAGAATCTGGAGGGGCAGGAAGAGTGGAATTATTGGAAGAATTAGACTTCTGCTTCCCATTAGAGGACTTTCGAGAAGCCAGAAAAATGGAACCAATAACACCATCCACCGATGGGGTAGCCGGTGTTTTAGAGGTCCCTGGCCGTGGGGCATCAGTCAAGATATCATAAAGTGTGACAGACTGAGGGTACACCAAATCGAGGTATTGGGCACAAGCGATGGCTTGTTCTTCGGTCACACATGCCCCCATAGAAATATCTTGAGTGATCTTGCTAACGAAGGAGGTAGTGAACCAATGAGTTAGCAGCTAATCAGGTATATCAAACTCGATTAGTCTACGATGACGTCACCACTCATGAATATGATCAGATATGTAGGTGGCTTTATCCTACTTGAGAGAAGTCAGGAGATGCGTCTCGACTTCATAATGAACCGATAACTGAAAATGCGTCAGAAAATCCATAGCTAACATATTGAAGTCTTGAAATATACTTTGGGGTAATTCTATATACCACTTAGTAGCAGCACCAGTGAGAGTGCGCTGGAAAAGATGCAGAAGAATTGAATCATCCACCCAAGAGTTTGAAGAACACCACAGATGGTAGGTCATGACATGAGCTTGGGGGTCGTCTCTAGCTTTACCTTCAAATTTAGGACAATCGCCTGGCACTTTGGTTGGAACCGGAGGCCAATAAGGATTTTGAAGAATCGGATCATTGGTCAATTTAGATACATCCGGAAATTCCAACGTAGCAAGAAAAGGCAATTGAGGATTGAAAGGCATACCAGGCCCTCAACAAGGACCTGTACCTGTACTCCACCCTGGTTGAGCATAATTTTTCCCCCATTGGTTCTATCCCGGGGGATTATGACCATAAGGGGTGTAAGCCGTATAGTTAGGTTGATACAGTTGTTGATAACCAGTGTATGGGGGTTGATAACTGGGGTATGGACCCTGATTATATGTCGGCCCTGTTTGAGCAGTATATGGATTTGACTGCTGGGTATAGGTATAGCCTAGTTGTTGAAGGTAATAACCAGAACCTTGGGGCAGGTTGTAAGCTGGTCAAGATTGAACTTGAAGATAATAACCACCTTGGGGTTGAGCGGGTTGCTGGTAAGTGGAGCCCTGATGAGCCTGATGAGTTGGGCGCACAGGCGGATTCGGCTATGGCATAGAGTAAATCGGTTGTTGATTAGGGTTGACTAGATGTTCAGGTTGTCCTGGTTGAACAGGTTGACCTGGTTGAGTGGGCTGCCCTGGTTGAATAGATTGACCTGGGTGAGCAGGTTGTCCTGGTTGAATAGGTTGACCTGGCTGAAGAGGGACACTAGGCTGCCCCGGATGAGCCGGTTGGCCTGGTGGTGGGATAGGGCTAGGTTGTGCCTGATAATCGGTTTGACCTGCGACAGGACCATAAGATGGCCCTAGCTGTGCAACATTTGGACCAATAGGAAACTGAGGTTGCAGAGGTTACACCATGGGTTGAGAGGTTTGGATTTGCCCCCCAGGACCGTAGAACGGTCCCAATTGATACCCCGGTTGACCTGTAGGTCTTAGAGGTTTCCCTGGTTGGACCACAGGGTGAGGCTGTATAGGTTGACCTTGAGGGTTGTAAGACTGTCCTTGCGGACTGTATAACAACCCCTGTTGTCTCGAAGGTTGGCTCTGTAAGGGTTTTCCTTGTGGGTCATATAGATAACCAGGCTGGCCCGAAGGTTGGCCTTGGAAGGGTTGTCCTTGCGGGTTGGAAGGTTGTCCAGCCTGGGAAGACAGAAAACCTTAAACATACTAATAAGCCTCTAGAGCAGGAAAACATAGAGGGTTTCCTTGCTCATCATACTGATATGGAAAAATGTAAAGAAGTGTACCATCCTATCCATAATGGGAAAAGTAAGGATGGTTGGGATCTTGGGAGGAATGACCAACCTCGAATTTCGACTGCTGTAGAGACAACCAATACTCCTCAAGAGAGATATTCTCTAGAATAGCAGATGCTACGTAGACGTCTTCAGGAAGTGATGCGGTCCTGATAGACTGAGTAGTAACAACAGGCATAGATGCAGCCATGCAGACAGTAGGCCTAACAGGTACTAATGTGACCTGAGGAGATGACGTGAAAGGTGTCCTCGAGGACATCCCAAACGAAGGAATAACTGGCCTCGTAGACGGAATGGATATTCCCATGGAGGCAACGACGGCCATAATCTGACTTAAGGATCTATACCCTACTAGAAGTGAAGGACCAGGCGAAGACATGATTGAAGACTCGGGGTTGTTTTCTGGGAACAACTGGTGATCTTCACCAGATGTAGGAATTTCCTCACTAGGAGAAGGACTGGGTGAGTCCATATATGACCCTTCCACTAGATCTTCTAAAATACGACGAGGACTAGGAGGAATAATAGCAGCTAAAAAAGGCGATCACGATGTAAGAGGAGGGAAATATTCCCCTACTCCAAATCCAAACCAAGCGTTGGATAAGGGCCAATTGAACTTAATTGGTCCTCCAAAGGGAAGCTCAGATAGAACCAGTCCCTCGTCGGGAAACTCGGAGACAACAGGTTGCTAAGGTTCAACGGAGTACTGAGGCCTCTGATGAATCGTCTGTGTAAGGACTACTAGTAGACGAAACTGAAGGTTTCGCCACTATGACAGTAATGACAAGAGGAAGAGATCAAAACAAAAGCACACGGGAAAAACCAAAGAAAACAATCAAATGGCCAACAAGCAAACTCTAAAAGGGCATGTGATTGCAGGTGATTAATTTTACCACATTGAAACTTAGAAACTTTACCATTTCATGTTTTAAGATTCGAGAAACGGGTGAAAGGTGACCCTATCTCTTTCAATTTGGAAACAAGCGTGAAAGGACAAGCGCTTGATGATCCTTTCAAATTTAATGAGTCAGAAAATATCGAAATGACTACTCTAGAACTCTAGGCAAAGGGTGTACCAGATATATGTGAACTACAATATACACCTTGGTTCAAAAATGAAAGAGAAATCAACCAAGGACTTGATGTACGTGCAGGCAATCTCCCCGAATGTTGTGTCCGGTGTATCACGGGTATAAGGCGGAAGAATCGGCTTCCTACGGATAAAGGATAGCAACCTAGTGGGGTATCCCTTTATATACGCAATGGTACGGGGAGCACAAGTCCATACTAGTGCTGTCTAAAGCCAAGAGGCGAACGACAGCTACTAGGTTTAACGATGCCGGAACACGTCACTAGCCTAGACCTCTAAATATTTCGTTAATGTTTCAATGCTGCCTTAAGGTAAATTGAATAAATTTTAGAGTTGATCTTCAATTATGTTTCAATTTTTAGGCCCTACTGAATGTTATGTCTCAAAAATCCTCTTAATGCACGCTACATGCCACAATATATCACTTTGTTCAATGAATAGCTAACTACGGGAAGGTTGAGAGCTTTCACACAATAACAAAATGATCACAAAACAACCACTAGTGTCTCTAATGCATGCTAATGAAACTAAAATCTTTTCCTTTAGAGTTATATAACATTAATAACGTAGAAAAGTTTTCAATTTACACTAACTAATCAAAAGAAAAAGACTTGTTTTTTTGTATTTTCAATGTTTAAGAGAAATATGCGCTAAACAAAATGAAAACTAATAAAAAGACCAATTCGAGAAATGATGGAAAAAGAGTGAAAGCAAGCAAGTTCACTCAATACAAAATACACAATCAAACCTCAAACTGATGGAGAAATCCATCAAATCAAAGAGGAATCCCAAAGACTCATATGAACCGTGCAATCTAGGCTCAAAACGAGACAAAGCGAAACTCAAATGAGAAAGAGAACAACCAATCAAATGATGCAATAAAACAATGAAAAACCACCAAACAAATGCAAAGAAGCAACAACGAAGTTGACTGGACAAACAAAAACCAAAAACTCCCACGGGAGGCTCGGCACACTTTAGCACCTAGATGCCCTAGGGCTAGAATGAAAAACCGATAGTAGAGGGCAAACAACCGGAGGATGGAGGTCACACACAGTCAACCAGGACTTCAGGGCACTCAAGCAGTCGAAAAAATGACACCAAAATGATAAATCAAGCTCAGAAGGCTCAGAAACAAGAAAAACCTGGCACCAAACAGGATTGGCGTGACTGTGTGGCTGCAACTAGTGCCAGAACAGGATTGGCGTGGGGGCCTAACCAACAACAGGCGCTAATTGGCGCGAATGTCAAGGAAAAAAATGCGCCAGTCAAGTTTACTAATGAAAAGAATAAAAAAGAGTAAACAGGGAGCAGATCAAGTATGGTGGGAGCTGAACAAAGGTTTTACACCAGAAAGAGACAGACTAGATGAGAAAATCAAGCAGACAAAATCCAAAAGCAACTGAAAGAGACAATACAAAATCCAATCAAATCCCCAGTGGATTCGCCAGTTTGTTGGAGAGGTAAATACCCTCTACAGACAGAGGTGATCCCTACTAGCCCAGATCGGGTCTAGCAACAATTAAGTCATGCTAAGACGCAGGTCTCTAGTTACAAAATGATAAGAAATGATAAGTTTCCTACCTCAGGTCCTACGCGATGGTCGTCGAAGGAAGGATGACACTTCCCATCCTCCACTTTGGCAGATCACAATCCTTCCACTTGGCACGTCCGAACACCTGCACACATGTGAATAGCCACGATGATATGCAACATAGAATCTAAATCTTGTAACTAAACATCAGTCAGAGAAGATGTAACTCATTGCATCAAAGATAAAGATACATGAGTGAAACCATAATCAAAGTCGTTTATCATTAATAAAATGAAGGAATGATACAACCTTAAGATCTAACACTGGATCTTCCTTCGGTGGGGTCGACAGTGGAGCACATCTCAACGAAGCTCGTCGGGAATGGGACAAAGCTCTCTCTCTTCGGCTTGGCTCTCAAAGGTTGTCTGGCGATAGTCTCCTTGCTACTGATTCAGCTCTTAGTTCTATTAGGACTACTAGCTTGCTAAGGGGAAAATGGCAAGCTTATATAGATGGTGGAAGGGGAGTTTGGATCCCTACAATGGTGGGATTGGCCCTATCCTCAAGGAACCTCCCATGATAGGTGGAAAACCACTTCCCCTACATGGAGATCCAGAGCCAAACCTCCCAACTCATTTTAGATACTTGTTCAGGAGTTGGTTGGAATCAAACTTCTGCCATTTATTTTTAAAAAACAATCCTTATTAAGCTTGGCGCGAGTAATACACTGGGACAGAACGCCAGTTGGCGCACCCTCTTGGTGGATTTCCCCCATTGGCGTGAGGGCTGAACTGGATGGTCGCGCCAAGGCCAAAAGGTATATTTTTAGGGTTTTTAACAGGAAACTCTCTTCAGAGGAATGATTTTCCTTGTCAAGGGGGATGCCATGAAAGTGGTTTTAGGTCATGTCACTGCTCACAGGTCACAGAAAAGGCCCTCTAATGTGTGGGATGGGGGATTTCAGGGACGATGACAAATTACTGTGTAACAACCTAGTAGAGTTAAAACAAGAAAAACCCCATCAGAATCAGAGAGTGATATTAGTTCTTCATCGCAAATTCAATCATCTGTTTCCCAAGCCCTAACTCAGAAAACTACAGTTGTCTCATCATCATCAGCTGCCCAAACATCATCTGCTCAAACAACATCTGTCTCTTCTGGTTCTTCAATCATCATCACAACAATGGCACAAAGAGCATGGACTAGTCCAAGAGATGTTAATATGCCTGCACCTTTACATGATTTACCAGATAATCCTGGAAAATGGCTTCCAAAATTCAGTCCTGACATGAACATACAAGATGAAGAACACATAAATAACTTTATGCTTGCTCTAAATTTGAATGCAATAGAACATGAAGATGTTGTGGTTAGGTTATTTCCTTATACTTTGCAAGGGGAAGCAGGATCCTGGTATTTTTCATTACCTTCAGGTTCTATTACAAGTTGGGATATTTTCCAAGAGCATTTTTTAACTAAATATGGAGATGATAGATCAATAGCTACCCTAATCAATGATCTCTCCAATTTGAAAACATAACTCAACAAACTTTTGAAAGCCAAAATCATTTTTCCTGTAAGGCATTCTAATTGGGTTTCCAACATGGTACCTGTCAGGAAGAAGAATGGTGATATCAGAATCTATATTGATTTTAGAAATTTAAACAAGGCATGTCAAAAGGATAATTTCCCATTTCCAACCATGGAGCAAATACTCCAAAAGGTAGCTGGTTCTAAACTCATGTCCTTCCTTAATGGATTTTCAGGCTATAATCAAATATTAGTACATCCAGATGATAGGTTGAAAACCACTTTCAGAACCAAATGGGTAACCTATGCTTATCAGAAAATGCCTTTTGGTTTAATAAATGTAGGAGCTATTTTCCAGAGAGCAATGGACATAACATTTAAGGGTCTGATTAATAGATCAGTTGTTATTTATCTTGATGACATACCAGTATTTTCAAAGAAGAGAACCAATCATCTGCATGATCTGAAACAAATATTTGAAAGATGTAGAAGGTTTGGTATTTCTTTAAACCCAAAGAAATCCTTCTTTGCTCTAAATGAAGGAAAACTCTTAGGGTTTGCTGTGTCAAAAGATGGTATATATATTGACCCAGATAGAGTGAAAGAAATTTCTGATATTTCTTTACCTCATAACAAAAAATCCATGCAATCATTTTTAGGGCAAATCAATTTTGTAAAAATATTCATTCTCAATTTTTCTCAAATTGTTTTACCTATGCAGAATATGATTAAGAAAAATTCAGTATTCAAATGGGGGTATAAAGAGAAGGAAGCCTTTGATGCAATCAAACAGGAAATCATTAATGCACATGCATTGAATACTCGTGATTTTTCTAAAGATTTTATTCTGTATACTTTGGCAACCGAAACATCCTATGCTGCTGTTTTAACACAGCTCAATGATCAACAAATAGAAGCACCAATTTCTTTCTTCAGCTCAAATCTGCAAGGAGCTGAGCTTAATTATTTCGATGTAGAAAAAAAAGCCTTCGCTGTGTTTAAGGAAATCAAACATTTTAGACCTTTTCTCCTAAAAACACATACAAAAATTATTGTTCCATTCTCTGGAGTGAGATAATTATTAATTCAAAAGGAAGTAGGAGAAAAAAGGGCTAATTGGGTGATAGCTTTGCAAGAATATGATATTGATATTAAGCCAACCAAGGTTGTTATAGGTCAAGGTTTTTTCAGATTATTAGCAAGAGCTCATAACATACCAGAAAATCAAGATCCCGATAATGCTATTCAAGTAAGTCAGATAAGTGTTACAGATTCCGAATCTCAGTATGATGATCTGATATTTTACTTGAAAAATGGGTATGCTCCCTCTAATCTCAGCTATAAGAACAAAATTTCTTTAATATTGAAGGCTATTAAATATGAAATCATTGATAATGTGTTATTTAGAAAGAATTATGATTCAATCCTATTAAGATGTATTGAAAAGACTGAAGCAAAAAAGGTATTGCAGGAGTTACATGATGGACCAGTAGGTGGACATTTTGGAGGTGATACCACAGCTCACAAAATCATCCATGCTGGATATTATTGGCCTACCCTTTTCAAAGATACACATGATTATGTGAGGAAGTGAAAAATTTGTCAAAATGCTAGTGGAAGACAAAGGAAGCCAGCTTTTCCTTTGCAACCAGTAAACATTGAGCAACCATTTGAGAAATGGGGGCTTGACATCATTGGTGAGACAGTGCCTCACTCCTCCAAACAACACAAATACATCCTTACAACAACATATTACTTCACAAAGTGGGTAGAAGCAATTCCTCTAAAGGTAGCCAATTCTGATGCGATTATTGATTTCATTAATCAATTTATCATTACCAGGTTTGGTGTACCTAACGCTCTTGTCTTTGAAAATGCATCTTATTTTTCTGGAAATAGTATAATGGAATTTGCAATCAAAAGAGGTTTTAAATTGAAATATTCAGCAAATTATGATCCACAAGGTAATGGTTTAGCTAAATCTACTAATAAAAATCTCATCAAAATAATTAAAAGGACCATTGATCAAAATCAAAAGAATTGGCACAAGTCTTTAATATTTGCATTATGGGCTGATCGTATTACTCATAAAGCTTCAATATGAACTTCACCTTTCAATTTAGTTTATGGAAAAGAAGTTGTGATACCATCAAATCTAGCTCTCCCATCATTAGCTCTAGTGCAATTTATTGAAGAAAATCCTTCCTCATCTATTCAGGTGAGATTTGATCAAATCCTTAAATTAGAAGAAGATAGAGAGAAAGAAAAAAGTATTCATGAAAAACATCAACAACTTGTAAAATTTTCTTTTGATTCAAGTTCCATTGGCTCAAAAAATTTGTCAATTGGTGATCTTGTTCTAAAATGGAATAAAGCACATGAAGAAAAAGGTAAGCATACCAAATTTTAGAAAATGTGGCTTGGACCATTTCAGATTTCTGAAAAGATAGGCTCATATACATTCATACTCCAAGATTTAACAGGAAAGAGAGAATCTCTTCCGGTAAATGGGTCTGTATTAAAGAAATTCTTTTAATAAGGAGGTAACCCCTTCTTACTTGTACATATTCCTTTCTGCAATTTTTGTTTGTTTTGTAAATAAAGGTTGTTAATAGTCTCTAATTGAATTTTTACTATTAGAAAATGTCTTAGGAAGAATATTATAAATGCTTATTTTGTGTAAATAAGAACTTTTATGGAAATGACTACAGTTTTGGATTATTAACTGGCTACCAAACCAAAACAATGGCTTTTAAACTAAAAAATTAGTAAAAGACAAAAAAACATGAGACAATATGTCTTATGAATTTATTTTTAAAGAATCATAATCTTAGTTGGATGGGACAATGAATGGTTGATGGTTAAAAGGTAACCCTGTCGAGACTATAAATGTTTGCAGGCAGCAGTGGCAATGCCTATGAAAATAGAGTATATTACAAAAGCTAAACTTGGGAAGGCCCCTTACTTCATTATTATGAACCAATCAAGGCTTAAGAAAACCAAAAAAAATGTTTTTATCTTTGAGGAATTAGAAAGAAATTGTAACTGATTTTTATTCTTTTTCAAAAGTTAGATTTTATTTAAAATTTCTCTAAGATAGTTTTCATTATATTTAGAAATTTTTACTTACTAGAAATATAGTATTCATTTTATTTTTTCAGAGATAATTTTTTCTTCCAGTGAATCACCAATTGTTGTACGGTACAAAAACCCTCTCCATTTCTAATTTTTATAATGAATTTCATTTAGAAATAGGTCCCCTTTTTCTTTAGATAGGAATAAAAAAAAAAACTTAGAGGAAATCTGATCATTTTTGAATAAAACAATAAAGGTTCATTGTTAAAAGGGCATATATTTCATATCTTTTATAGCAAGTGTATATAAACAAATGCAACATTGAAAAATTTACGATCTGATAAGATATAAAGACTTTATCACATTAACATAATACATGAAAGTATTCAATTGAAACAAAGTACGATGTGATACAGTAATCGCAATCGCAAATCACAGATATGCTTAAGTTGTATATTTGTTTTTGAAAAACTCTGATGCGATTGAACCAATCGCAATCGCAAATCATAGAATTTTTAATCTTTCACATTTGTTCTATAAAACTTCGATGCGATGTGATTGATCGCAATCGCATTTCGGAAGAACAATGTAATATGCACCTGTTTTATAATCTCCAATGCAATGGGCCCCATCACAAATCACAATCGCAAAACAAAAATGAAAACTCTTCATTCAGTCATTTGCAAAACTCCGATGCGATGCGATTGATCGCAATCGCATTTCAGAAGAACAATCATTACTTTCACTCATGTTACTAAAATCTCTGATGCGATGGAACCCACCGTAATCGCAATCGCAAATCAACTATTATCATTTGCAACTCATTTATTTTGAAAAAGAGCCAATGTGATAAACCATCATCGCAATCATAAATCAGCGGAGATTATGGAATTTTATTTGTTGTCCCTATTGAAAATCCCCGATGCGATTAATACTTAATCTTTATATTTTACATTGTGCATATATTATTTATTCATTGCAATCGCATGATTCAAAGGGAAAGTTTTATGTTTTCATTTTAAAACTCCCGATCTCCAATTGTACGTTTATTATTAGTAGAAAATCAAAAGAATGATGGTTATTGATTCTATTTCAAATATGTTGAGTGTGAATTATAAAGAGAGAATTTAAGTTTAAAATACAGAGTTAATAAATAAAAATCAATGAATAAATATTTCATATAGTTGTTCTCTTTATTCTCTTTTTACCACGTCTGAAAGATTTTTCTCCATTGCAGAACAACAGAACATCCAATCCTTTCATTTTCCGAGCAAGAGAAACGTTACCAGACAACGAAATGTCTAAAAGATCTAGGAAAGCAAAGGCCACTATCACTGCGAAGACCCCTATTTTCACCATGGTACCTAAAGAGAAACCAGCCAGAATTAAGCTGGTTACAGACACATAGTGCCAAGGTCTTGGAAAACTCTCTTGGGAAGAGGTATATAATTTGATTGAAAGGGAAAAAACTAAGGTCACTGTGGCGAAGGCATCAGTTCTTGACGAAGATGACTTAGAGTCTGATTTAGAAACTTCTCTTCAAGCACTTGCGAATTCATTCCTGCATCGAATTGCAGCTTGGGAAAACATTTTCCCTTACCATGATGTAATCCGATGGGTGATAGATAATGTCACCATCCAGAACAGGATGTTTGTTTCAGCTACTGGGACAAAATTTTGGTCATTTAAAGAAGAGGACATTAAAGCAATGTACCACCTTCCGGACCCACATAAAATCTACAACAAAGCCTTCATCAAGGAATTTGTTGCAAATAATGAAAATCAATCGGAGCCAATCAGAGAATGGAGAAGGGCTCCAGAGAAGCACAAAAATGAGGCATCAGGTATGTACTCTGTGGAATCCCTTTTGCCTCCATACTATTAAGCCGCCACAATGATGTGCATACTATTTGGAAATGATAATTCAGCTAGGTTTTCGATACAAATGGTACCTTTAATCCATTCTGCTGTAAATTTTGAAATCATGGACTGGGATATCATTCTTTTAGATAAGATAGCCAACAGAATTCTTGAGTATAGGAAGGACAAGGACACAGGAAATACAACCCCATTTTACTTTTGTGCCTATATTCTAGATGCCCTATGTTTCAACTGTGAATTTCCCATGTTAGGATGGAAATGGACCCCCAAAGATCCTGCTCCTATTCATATATATCATAAATTATTGTGGAAAGTTAATTTTAAAAAGCATGTCTATATAATTTGTCATGGTTTCCTCATCCCTGTTTATCAAACCATTTTTAACCGATTCCCTCCCAGGCTTTCCGAAAAAGCTAAAATTGATATATCCTTGATTGGGGACTGGTTCGGAGAAGAAAGATGTACTTATATCAGAGTCTTTGGGAGAATTGTAGAGCCCCATATTCTGCCTCTGTATGTTCCTGATAAACTATTAGCACAAGAGATTTCCTATCAGTTAATAGTAGAAGGCATGTCTAGGTCTTTGAAGAATAATAAAAAGTTGATGTGGCCTACTTTTCCCTTCCACTGTGGAAATTTTACTCTTGATAACTTCACACATGCTGAGAAGGAGGTTATCAAAATAAGAGATCTTAAACTATCTACAGTCCTAGGCAGGCAATATGACCCAAAGAAGGTGGCTTTTGATTTTACTACTTCAGTTTCAATTGCTCGATTTGAGCATGAACCAGATGAGTTTGATGATTTGTTTATTTCTGTTGATAATTTGTCCCAAGTATATAACTTAGCCAAGTCTAAATTTTAGGCTGAAGAGATGAATAAATTCATGTTATTTAGAAGCCATAGACTGCTCAAAGCTCCTCTAGATAAATTCTGAATTCCTGTGCAAGAGTCTGAAACATAGCAAAAGGAAAAAGAAGATGCATTTGATAAAGTAGCTAATGAAACATCTACCAGCGGGGCCAATGTATAGACATAGAAGGAAATCACAGGAACTAATCATGTTTTGTAGAAAGAAAATAGTAGCGGCAAACCAAATGTGAAAAAAGAGAATATTAATGGTAAACCCAATGTACATATTGATCAGAAATGTACAGCTCAGACAGAAAAGGAAAGCACAGGTACTGAGACCAATGTGCATACTGAGAAAGGAGACACATGCAGTAATCCTATTGTATAAGTAGTAAAAGGAGATATGAGCAATACTCCATATTCTCAACTTGGAAGAGAAGAAACTAGTGAAAAATTAGTGGAATCTACTGAACTTATAGTTTCTTCCCATTTGTTGAGCCAATATGAGCAATTTTCCCAGCAAATAGGACAACAAAATAATCCCCAAGTTAATGTTCTAGAAGATCAAGATATGGAAGTTATTCCTGAACATCCTACAGGTGAAATTATGTTGAAAGTAGAAGATATTCCTCCTCTATATGTCTTTTATAGTCCTAAGCATAGGGTTGTTGTTAGGAAATAGAGGAAGAGGAGAAGAACTGACCAGGATCCACTTTCAACATCACAAGTGGAATTTATGAATATTGTTTATAAAAATGCTGAGGTGAATCCGTCGGAGGATCTCAGCAAATTATCTCAATACGCAGGTGCCTATAGTGCTGCAACTATAGACAAAGCTTCTGAAGTATCCCAATTAATGAAACAAAAAGACTTACAGATAACTATGTTAGAGGAACATGCCACAGAGAATCAACAAAAGATTGTTCAACTGGAAAAACAATTGCAAGATAAGGAGTTCAAATCTAAACAACTAGAAGAGCAGCTTAGCATTGAAAAGAAGAAGATTGATGAACAAGCCTTGAAAAAATAGCAACAGCTGAGTCAAGAGGTAGAAAAGTTGCAAAATATTCTAAAAAATGAGAAAAATGCCAAGATTGAACAAGAGAAAATATTCCGATCAACATTGGATGAGTTCAAGGATTACCCTAAAATAGATCAATTCAAAAATGAAGCTCTTGAAATGAACAAAATGATATCTCAGCAGTTAAATGAATTTTGTCTAAAGTTGGCACAAGCTGAACCCTTGTGTGAAATAATATCATCTTTGATAGATGAAGCAGTCATTCTCAGACAAGAAATTGATGATGCTGATGACAAAAATTTTGAATTCCTTTCATGGCAGGATATAGAGCAGGGAAGAAAATCTAACCTTCCCAGAATTGAGGAAAGACATGAGGAAATTTTATTTATGGAATGGGAACAGCAGCTGATGAAATCAGAAAGAGCCATATCAAGAGCTAAAGGTATGGTGAATAATATTACACATCTGGTTAATGATAGCTTGTATGCCACTAATTTGATCTCAGATTGTACCCCAGGCAAATTACCGAAAGTAAAAGAAGTTGATTTTAGGTGGAAGGAAGAGATAATCAATAAGAATCAACAGATTGGAAAACTTCAAGGAATTTCATGGGATATTATGTGGACTTATCTAATCAAGCCACACAGACAAAAAATGGCCATCAAATTCCTTTCAAATGTTATTCATTATATCATTCCTGAATTCTCTGATGCTACGTATACTGGGTAGTTACATTCAAGGCTAAGTCATCCAACGAAAGTCAAGGATATGCTCAAAATTTTCCATCTGGGCACATTAAACGCAGGAGATAATCAATGAATCAGTTTCACTTCAATATAGCAATTCTGTTTAGATATTTCTGATGAGATAGATTGTAGCAGTAGTTTTAGTTATTTTGTTTTATTTTAAGTTCCTATTTAAACCCCTTTCATGCATTTAGAAAGGGGTCCTGAATTTGTAATATTTTGACTTGGATGTTACATTTTTTTACTCCATTGACTCTTATATTTTTATAAAGGATCACATCTGGTGATTTTATGGAAAATTGTCTTTAAGAATTGCATTTTTGTATCTTGGAGTCTGTTTTACATTGAAGTGCTGGTATTGGATATTGAATTGCATCGACAAAAGTATCAAGATGGATTTGGTATTTCTATTTATTCACTGTTAATTTTCTTATGTTATGAGATATTCTCTTTAAAATTTGCTATCATTTATATGTACTTGTTTTACAATATTTCTTTATACATATTGTTTCTGATTGTGTAGAAATATTCATTTCTTTCAGTATATGCAAATGATATATAAAATGATGAATACAATGTGCTATTATAACTCTGTTTAATTTCTTAAACAGAGTTATATTTATTTGTTACTGCATATTTCAATTAAACCATAATACATTTTCATGGTTATTGATTTGATTGAAACAATTTTTAAGTTATATTCATATTTGATACCCGGGTTTAATTCTAGATTTATTTATAAGTTATAGATTAGATTAGATAGTTTATTTCAGTCATTTAGTCCCATTTTCTATTCATCCAATCATTCCATCACCAACCCATTTAAGTTATTAGGAAACTGGTCCTATCAATCCAGTCGGAGCCACCACACCAAACGAAAAAGGAGCTGTCCTAAGGTCCCAACCGAGTGGTTTTCCCCCAATGTTTGAAGCAACGATTTTCAAGGCTTCAACACCTCCATACCTCCTGTTGGTATATTTTTCAAATATAGAGATAAATAGTGAATATTATTTTGTACCTGTCACATGATTATCTTCCAGTCACCCATAAATTTCGAGCACTCTACAAATGAATATATTCATCCCAAATATGAACTCTTTATGTTTTTTTGTGCTATTGTGTTGACACAGGTTTAATTCACCCTAGTAAAAAAGGAGGAAGTGACCTAGATCAACGCTCTTCACACATCGCAATTCGTTTGGTGTAGTCACCCCTAACAGGTTTATAGGGTCCACTATCCTTTCACCTCTTCCTTTAGTGAAAGGAAAAGATAAGGGAAATGGAACAACTATGGCAAACATATGAAATGATATATATGTACAATGAGAAAGCAACAATTTAATCAGTACAAATATACATATGTACAAATGAAAAGATGATGTCCAGAAATTCTTGTAACTGAAATTAATGGGAAATAATTATTTTTCCCCTTGAAAGGAGGATTTGTTTATTCCTCAGTTGAGTCTTTAAGATGTTTTAAATTTTAAACTCAAGAAAAAACAAAACTAATACCAATATAAACATAATCCAATAATGTTAGGTCTTTATATTACTAGTATAGTCCCTTATTGTTGTTAGTGTAACCCCCTTATTGTTATTGTTGTACCCCTATAACCCCCATATTGTTATTATTGTGCCCTTAAATTATTATTGTTAGGTCGGCTAGGATTACATTGTGGCCCCATGGATTCCTATATATAGAAAGGAGGTTTTGTCATTTGTATCATCCAAGAATTGTTCATTCATGTAATGTATTGGAGGTCCCCCCTCGAAGTGCCTTATTTCTAAGGTGTTGATATCTCTTTTATTCTCTTTTTGGAGCTGGTTTAACAACATTTGGTATCAGAGGGTTGGATTCTATGGTTTCACTACACCAAACAGGTCATCATGGAATTTTCACTATAACTGGTTTTCTACGAAGGTTTAGAAGCTGAAATTTTTAGAGTGCGAAGCCGAAATATTGAGGAACATTGTCACAAAATTGCAAATCTTGGTTTGCAATATTTTTGGAGATATGATCTGTGGAAGTTAGGTCTTTTTCAGGCTTCTGAATTTCATCTCAAAGAGGTAATCATGGGAAAATATTCATAACTCTCTCTCTGAGCATCAGATTGGAATTCTGTAAAAAGTGGCTGGAATTACACGGACTATAGTTTTTGTTTCTATCAATTTCAGAGCCAAATTAGAAAATGGTGACACGTGGAAAGTCATATAAGTTCTCTCTACTGAACTAGTCCATAATTAGGTCATTGTGGGAGTTTGGATATAACTTTGTGTTGAAGAATCCAAATCAAGTTAGACTTGTGGTATTCGAAAGAGGATTCAAAGGGCTACCGCAGGGCCAAATTTTAGATATTGAAGATTTGAAATCATAGAGATAATTTAGTTTCAATATCGAGATCCTCAAAAGCAATAAAAAGGTGTGTATTTTTTTCGAATTACATAAGTCTTGCTTGAAAAAAATTAGTTTGAATTTATTCCAAGGGCATATTGAAGAATAGATATTAGTATTGGGCTCTAAAATCCCCCCTAAAAAGAATTCAACACCAATTAAGCCTTCAGAAGGCTCTATTATGACTCATGAAGATGAAGAAACACAACATGAGATATCAAAATTACAAGAGCAAGTGCACTGAATTTCACTATCGCAGAGAGAAACAAAAAATGAAATGGAAGTTTTGAAGAAAGGCATGGAAACTAAGATGAATGGTTTGGAAGCTAAGATTGATGGCATGAAAGTGGGCATGGAAGCTAAGATGAATGACATGGAAGCTAATATCAATGAAAAAATGAAGGACAACATCGAAAACATGAAGAATGATTTGGCAAAGTTGATACAAGAAATGTTTCCTAATGGCGAAAAGATAGTAGAGGAAACTCATGATGCGAATAAAATACATGTTAATCGTGATTTCATAAAATCTAATGTTGGATTAAAGAACCACCATATTTTAAATATGGATATGAGGAACTTTGATGGCAAGGATCCTGTAACATGGATACTACAGATGGAGCAATATTTTGATCTCAATAATGTGCAAAACACACAAAAGGTACGCATTGCAAATTTACATTTAGAACAAAATACATTTTTATGGTATCGATGGCTTTGCTCCCGTAAAAAAATTGTCACTTGCTCAATTTTTATGGAGGAAATGATAGTACATTATGAGGATACAAAAAGAAACACCTTCTTTAGCCAATTGATAAATCTAAAAAAAAAGCGTTCAATAGCAGAGCACATTGAGGACTTACAAAAGTTGAATATAAGGGTAAATGATATTCTAGATGAACATAGGATTGATGTCTTCATAGGGAATTTAAAGGATAACATCCAACATGAAGTTTTCATTTGGGAACATGATTCATTGGAGAAGGCATTCAGGTTGGCAAGAAAAATTGAATGTAAAATTATGGCGACAAGGAAGCCTACCACTCACATCTATAAAGATGGAAGTGTTGCTACTCCTAGACTTCCACAACCTACAAGGTTGACACCACAAATTGGAAGAAAAAAGAGCAAAAGGGCTTTGCTACAGTTGTGATAGCAAATACACTAAAGGTCATAAGTGCACTGAGAAGAAATTATTTTACATAAATTGTGAAGAGGAAGAAGAAAATGAAGAAGAAACTTAAAAAGTAGAGGATATAAACCAGGAAGAAACCCTAGAAGAAGAAGAAATGAGTCCGGCCATATCATGTAATGCATTGGTAGGAATTACCACTCCTCAAACTCTCAAGATAGAAGGAAATATACAAAATAAAAAGGTGATAGTGTTGATTGATTCAGGTAGTACCCATAATTTTATTCATTGTAAGGTAGCCAAGGAATTGAATTGTTTCCTATACCCAGCACTAGCATGTCAAGTGATGGTTTAAAATAGAGGAACTATAAATTTCTCTGGAAAATTCCAAATATCAAGCTAGCCATGGGGGAATATTTATTGAATATTCCAATTCTTTCCATCCCAATGGGAGGTGCTGATGTTGTACTAGGAGTACAATGGTTACAATCTTTGGGGACGGTAGCTTTTAATTTTCAAGAAATTTTCTTGAAATTTTTTTCGGAAGGAAAGGAAATCGAATTACAGGGTATTGTAGGGAAGCCAAAAAATATAATAAGCTCTAATGTCATGAAAAATATTCTGAAGAAAGAAAAACGGGGTGTAATTTCACAATTATGCTCACTAGAAATTCCAACTTCAAAATCATCTATTTCTCCATATCTCCAAAAAGTCTTGGACAATCATTCCAAGGTTTTTGATACTCCCAAAGGAATCCCACCTATTCGTGATCATGATCATGCTATTCATTTGATTCCAGGAAGTGTTCCTCCAAACATCAGGCCTTATAGATATCCTTATGTCAAAAAGAGCGAAATTGAACGTATGATTGCAGAAATGTTAGAGGTGGGTATAATTCCAACCTAGTCAAAGTTCTTTCTCTACTCCGGTAGTATTGGTGCCGCAGAAAGATGGATCATGGCGCATGCGTCAGGATTATAGGGAGCTCAATAAGCTCACTATTAAATATAAATTTCCCATTCCCGTGATTGATGAATTATTGGATGAATTACATGGAGAAATTTATTTTACAAAGTTGGATCTTTGTTCAGGATATCATCAAATTAGAATGAATACTGAAGATATTCCGAAAACAACATTTCCAACTCATGAGGGTCATTATGAATTTTTGGTCATGCCTTTTGGCCTTACCAATGCACCTTCTAGATTTCAAGGGTTGATGAATTCCATTCTCAAACCCTTCCTTAGAAATTTTGTGCTAGTATTTTTTGATGATATACTAATCTACAGCATGTCTTGGAAGGATCATGTTGAACATGTTGACAGTGTGCTCAAACTATTGCAGGAGAAACAATTATATGCAAAAGCATCCAAATGTTTCTTTGGAGTAAAAGAGGTGGAATATCTGGGTCATATTATATCTCACGAGGGTGTTAAGGTATACCCTAACAAATTAAATCCATTAATGAAATGTCCCCACAACCATAAATCAGCTTGCACAAATTTTCTCGGGTTAACAGGGTACTATCGCAAGTTTGTTAAGAATTATGCGAGAATAGTAGCACCTCTAACAACATTATTGAAGAAAGATGCATTTTCATGGACTCCTGAAGCAACTAAGGCCTTTGAAGATCTTATAGAGGCAATGTGCCTAGCACCAGTCTGGGCTATGCCACACTTCACAAAAACCTTTATTGTGGAATGTGATGCCCTAGGAAATGGAATTGGTGTTGTTTTAATGCAATAAGGAAGAACCATTGCTTTTGAAAGTCGTCCAATCAAAGAAAAGTATTTAAAAAAGGCTATTTATGAGAAGGAACTATTGGCAACACTACATGCACTAAAGTAATGGCGACCTTACCTAATGTGAAGACACTTTAAGGTAAAAACTGATCATGATAGCCTTAAACACTTTTTGGAATAAAGACTATCTTCAGAAGAGCAGCAAAAATGGGTCACAAAGAATTTGGGTTATGACTTTGAAATAATATACAAAAAAGGGAAGCTAAATGTTGTTGCAGATGCACTCTCAAGAAAGAATGAAGAGGTGGAAGCATTGCTTTGTGCCATTTCTATTATCCAACTAGATTGGATAACCGAAGCAAGAGATGAATGGAAAAAGGACGAAGAAGTATGGACACTCATTCAAAATTTTCAGCAAGATCCTAGTACATCTGATACATTTAGTTGGAAAAATGATTCCTTATGGTACAAATATCACTTATATGTTTGCAAGAATTCCCAACTAAAACAAAAGATTCTTTTGGAACTACACACTTCTCCTTTAGGAGGACACTCGAGATATTTTAAAACTTACCACAGGGTGAAGAGAGAATTTTTTGGGATGGCCTTAAATTTGATATTCAAAAGTTTGTGGCAGAATGTTTGGTTTGCCAGCAAAATAAAGTTGAGACAATTAAGACACCAAGTCTTCTACAACCTTTATCCATTCCAACTCAACGTTGGGAGGAGATTTCAATGAATTTTATCACAGGTTTACCTAAGTCCAAAGGAAGGAGTGTCATCATGGTGGTAGTTGATAGACTTACCAAGTATGCACACTTTTGTTCATTATCTCATCCATTTAAAGAAAGTACATTGCTACCGAATTTATGGAAACAATTCAAAAGCTGTGAAACCCGAAGATTATAGTAAGTGACGATATCCCATTTTACAAGAAAGGTTTGGATGAAATTATTTTTCTTGTTTAGTACTCAACTAGCTCATAGCTCATCTTATCATCCTCAATCATGGTCAAACAAAGATAGTGAATAAATGTTTGGAAGGATATCTTCATTGTTTTGTATCTGATAAGCAAACAAAATGGGTCAAGTGGTTACCTCTCGCTGAATGGTGGTATAACACTTCCTTCCATATTGCAGCAAAAATGACCCCATTTATGGCACTTTATGGATATCATCCACCATCCATCACATCTTCTTTAAGGGAAAATTCTAGGGTTCAAGAAGTGGAGGATCACATCGAGCATCAACAAGAAGTTCTCCAACTCTTAAAGTATAACCTAAATTTGGCACAAAAACGAATGAAACAACATGCATATCAACATCGCAGTGAGATAAGTTTTGATGTGGGAGACTGGGTATTTTTACGACTACAACCATACAAACAAATGTCCCTCAGGCAAGCTAAGAAGGATAATAAATTATCACCAAAATACTATGGTCCTTACAAGGTTTTGCAAAAGATTTGTACTATGGCATACAAATTGTAGCTTCCTACTTCTTCGCGAGTGCATCAAGTTTTCCATGTTTCATGCTTAAAAAAGGTTATAGGGGACAAACTTCCAGTTCAAACAATATTGCCATAAATTACGAGTATGAAAACCATATTGGAACTCGAAGTAATATTAAACAAGAACTCAACAAGTACGATCAATTTCAGAGTATCTCAGCAAGTGGAAGAACTTTCCTGTAGAATATTTCATATGGGAGGATGAGAATTTTATACAGAAGCATCAAGAAATAATCAAGCGTTGAGGACAACACTTGTTTGAAGGAGAGGGGCATGTTAAGTCCCTATATTAATAGTGTAGCCCCTTATTATGTTAGTGTAGCCCCCCTTATTGTTATTATTGTACCCCTGTAACCCGCATATTGTTATTATTGTGCCCTTACATTATTATTGTTAGGTCGGCTAGGATTACATTGTGGCCCCACTAGGATTATATTGTGGCCCCATGGACTCCTATATATAGAAGGAGGTTTTGGTAATTTGTATCATCCAAGAATTGTTCATTCATGTAATGTATTGGAGGTTGCCCCCTCAAAGTGGCTTATTTCTAAGGCATTGATATCTATTTTCTTCTCTTTTTGGAGCTGGCCTACAACAAATAACCATGAACAAACACTTATTGAATCACAAGAAAACAAAAAATGAAACACCTATCCCATCAGAGTAAAAATATCTAGATTGGTACAACTTATGTGCATGTTTGCTAGTGATAAGAATATAAAATTAATATTATATTAAACCATTCAACCTTCTCGTATATGACCTTGTGACTAAGTCATGATCATTGTAACACACTTTAGACCTTACATAAACTGGATCAATTCATAGTTAATGGATCTAACTAATAACTAACAATAATATTTAGAAAAATAATTGCATAAATACCTTTGTCATGAATTTGAAATGAAGGAAAAAAGAAAATTACAAGCTCCCCATCAGTTAGTTTTGTAGTGTTAAGGAAGTGTTCTAGCCTTGAAATTTTGTGGAGAGGCTAGATTAAATGAGATCTCCAAAACCTAGAAATTGTTTCTGGAAATTCCACCTAGAAACGACTTAATTAGATTATTAGTCAGTTTTTAATTATTTCCTAAGTCTAAACTTAGGAAATATGATTAATTAATCATAGTTAATTAATTCATGGTGTGAATGTTCTAGAAAGTCACATGGATCAATTTCTATTTAATCCTAGCCATTGATTTAGATCTAATCTTGGCCGTTGGAGTCTCAACGAAATATTATAAGAAGAAGTTGATGGGGCTTGGAGAAATCACTTGAGAACTTGAGTAGTTTGATTTTACTGGGAAATTGATTTCCAGAGTGGCAACGTTTTGTTTCCGGAAGTGATTCAGTGAGATCGAAGTAGTGAGAGAAGGGAAGAGATAGTGAAGTTGGAGGAGGCATTTCAGATCTGGTGAGTGCATTTGCAGAGAGGAAGAGAAGCCACAGTGAGGCTGACACAGTGGCAACGCAGTAGCTTCAGTGGGAAATTCATAATTGCTGGAGGAGAAGCAGTGATTCTGTGTCGGAAGTTGTGCAGAGCTTCTAGAGGCCAGGAGGGTCAGTTTCTCAGACAATAGCTGACGAGACAACTTGAGGTGACACAGTTCTCGAGTCGTGTGACATAGAGACTATGTGAGGGTGACGCGAGAGCTCATGCAGAGGCATTCGAAGGGACTCCATTTTGAGCTGAGGTCAGTACTTGGATTCTCCTGTGGAGTGAGGAATTTTCTCACTAGGTTTTCTTTCCATTATTTATCTATAGGATTTCCAGTTTGAGCATACAATTGTACTCATATTATTTCATTGTTACGTAATATTAAAACCCTTAGCTATTGCACCGGTTTTCCTGAGTTTGGTTTTTCGGGGGGCATTGTCCAAAAATAATGGCGTTATTTTGTGTGTGTCTGCATATATTTCTTCCAAGGTTTATATTCTTCCACAATTTTTCTATGAAGGTTTAAATGAATTTATTTTGATATTTTCCATAGGAAACAACAGATAGATTGTTTAATTAATTTAACAAATAGAAGAAATGACATTAGTTGTTGCAATAGGATTCAGGTTTCCAATTTTTCACATGGTATCAAAGCGTAGATGATAAGCTGGAGAGTTCAGTAGCAGAAGAAAAGAGGAGTTCCACTACTCAGCATGAGAAGTAGTTTGAAACCCTAAGGCTTGAGAAGCCCTTTGCCACGAGCGATATTTCTCGAGGGAAATCAATTTTTTGAGAGTGCAATTGAAAATGGATTTCTCCATATCAAGAAATTCTAGTATTTCTAGAGGGCAAGAGGGAGGAAAGGCGAAATATTTTCGCAGAAGATCTCCGTTGGAAGTAGTAGTTTTATGGAATTCTTCTAGAGAAGAACTAGTATCAGGGAGGAAGAAGAGTGATAATCGAGGGAAAAATTTCCTTAAGGAACTTATAGTCTTACAGTTCGATTTCCCTTGTAGATAAAAAGTTGTTGTAGGAAGATTATCTCACTCCAAAAGGGAGTGTGTAGAGCGGAGCAGAAGGGAAGAGGATATTTTTGGATTTTTTTGTTGAGATGGCCATAGTTGAGGTTCGGGATTAGGATAGGTTGGATGTGGCTTCCAACTATCTGATCTGGAAGGCAAGGATTTCCTTCCTTATAGATGAGTATGATCTCAAATCATATATCGATAATGTGGTAGCTATCCTCACAGATGCAAATCAACTGAAGCAGTAAAATAAGGAGATGGTGAAGGCAAATATATTGATCCTTGATGGAGTTTGGGACCATGTAGTATCTCATATAGCGGCCCTAGGAATGACCAAAGAGATGTGGGACTCTCTTTCCATGTTATACCATGGATCTTTTGAGTAGTGGAAAATGTACTGAGAAGAGAGGTTGAGATGCATGATGATGCAGAAAGGGGAGCACATATACCCCTTCCTTATAAGGATTTAGGAGATCAGAGATGAGATGGAAGTTTTCGGATCAACACCTCAACCTACAGAGCTAGTGCGAGTGGATCTCAACTATGTCTCCGAGGAGTTTCAGGTATTTTTCCAAAGTATTTTTGGCAGAGAAACCTTTCCAAGATTGTACATAATGTGGGAATACTTACAATAGGAGGAGTTGAGGCAAGATCTGATGAAGAGCACCATTAGTGGCAACAACAATAACAATGGATAGAAGCAGGTAAAGGAGGATGAAAAGGTGGCCCTCGCATCAAAGGGTCAGATTCAGGGACAGGGGGAGCATCATAGGAAGAAGAAGGACCTATCGAAGGTAAATTTATTCAGGTTTGGAAAGCTAGGGAGATAATTTTCTCAATTTCCTCTCAGAAAGAACGACAAGGAGGAGAAGTAGGACCAGCAGGCAACTTCTACCAAGATTGATAGGTTTTGGTCCAAGCTAGAGGAAGATTTCGCCATGGTAGCAGACATCCTTCCAAGAGTAAGGTGGGGTGACTTGGTTTTGTAGCCCAAGAGAGCTACAGATGGGAATGATTATTGAGGAGGTCCACCTCTTGAATCAGTACCTTACTATTGGATCCCACACTATTTAGTAGCTGGATGGACTAGTGGAAATTGGTGTAGTTAGATGTCAGAGTGAAAGTTGCAGAGACTAGTCGCATTCAGATTTTTGGTGACATAGTTTAGAGTTTCCAATAGTGCAATTGGAATAATTCAGATTCATTATCAGCGTAGAGCCTTTAGTGAAATTTTATCCAGTGGATAAGTAAAGTGCTCAAAATTTAAAGAGTTCAAAAGTTCTCAAAACTGGTTCCAAAACGTATATCTCATTGCCCTAAATCCAACACAAGTTAAATCACTCAAAATCAATATTGTATGCTCTCGATATTCCATTTTAATCATTTTCCTAAATAGCTAAAAAAATTCCAGATTGGATGTAGGTATGCTAACTTTGCATTCTGTACGCTGATTCAACAGGGTAACTAGGCATGTTGAATGAGATTTTTGGGCCAATGGCAGGTTTCCAAGTGGCCTCTCTTTATTGGTTTGAAGCTGCTATGATTTTATTGGTGAAATTTGTGGTTTATGTGGCCCAATGGATGGGAGTGATGTGGGCCAATGGTGGGACTCCACATGGCCTCCCAATTGTCGACTAAAATTATGTTATAGCTCAATCTGGCCTTCAAGTGATTCAAAAACAAGACCAGTGGAGTGGCAACACAACACTCTAACATAGCACCAATGGTGGGAATTAACCACTATAGTCCTGAAGTTCTATTTAAAATTTCATTGGTTCTCATTTGGGGTACAGGGTTGGGGTTAAGGCTTGGTCGCTGATCACACCATGCCCACGAGACCACAAGCAGGGGAGATGAGGGCGTGGGCTTAATCCTGACCCAACGTCATGATACCAACACCTTGCGATGGTTTGAGGCAGGTAAGTCCACCCTGGTAACACATAAACCAAACTACAACGCAGTACCATGAAACTCAAACTTGGTTTGGGCACGTGTTAAACAATTTGGCGTAGAGTATGAAACAAACCCAGATCCAACAAGAGATAAGAGGGAACGTGGCCTAATTTTTCCCGTTGATGGGGGTCATTGGGAATTTAAAAGAGGCAACAATTTTCACCAAAATCAACGTGAATCTCTCTAGCACTGAGTGAAATTGTTGCTTGGTGGTTTCAGAAAAGGCGTATTTGTAAAACTATTAGCAGGTCAGTGTGGTTTGTATTGAAGTTAGTAGAAAACCTTCTCTAGAGCATAAATTCTTGAATTTTTAGCCTAATTGAGCCTATCAAGAGCTCGACTTGGGTTTTTTTTACTGTTCTAGAGCCATTGGAAAAATTATTCTTTCATTCTAAGAATTATAAATCCATGTAATCACATATTTGAGAACTTAATGAAAGAGGCCTAACATTGAAAGCTAGACCAGGATATGTAGCCTAGGAGAGGTGAAATCCTTCATCATTTTTTTGTCTTGTGTTACTGTATATGGTATTATTGTCTCTTATGTTGTAGAATAAGTTAAAAACCATTAATTTATGTGCTTTTTCAAATTGACTAATTTCGTAAAAGACATAAAAATTTACTTGCACATATCATTAAACTGTCAAGTTTATAAATACCGATCATTTTGGTATCATTGCTTTCATAGTTTTAAAGGTTTAATTGTGTTGCAAGTGTTCTCTAATTCTTACAAGGTTGAAGCTCAAAAGAGGAGAAGGAAATATTGTGTAAAAAATTCCTCAATCTAGTTGAAGGAGAGTACATTTACCTCAAGTTTCACCTCAAGTGTCACCCAAAGCCTCACGAGTCATAGCACATGAAGGAGGACCAGAAATTATGTATGAGGAATCCAACATGAGATATAATTGCAACAATATTGTCCTCTTCCAAACATTGGCATGTATAGGATATCAGTCATGGAGAATGCACAAATCAAGAAACAAATCCAAAACTTTCTTGGTAAACATGTCATCAGACCAAGCACATCTCCATGCAGGTCACCTATTTTTTTAGTGCCAAAGAAGGCTGCAACATGGCGCATAAGTGTGGAATTTATATCCTTGAAAAAATGACAGTATAGAACTATTACCCTCTTCCTCAAATTAATGATTTACTTGATCAATTTAAATATGTTGTTTATTTCACTAAGTTGGACTTGACGAGTGGCTATCATCATATTAGGATTGTTGAAGGAGACATTTGGAATACATCCTTGAAGACAAAGAAAGGTTTTTTTGAGCTGTTGGTTATGCCATTTAAGCTTTGTAATGCTCTTGCTGCATTCATGAGGGTTATGAACGTTGTTTTAAGGAATTTTCTTGATGATTTTGTGATAGTCTATTTAGACGACATACTGATTTTTAGCAAGAATTTTGAAGAGCATGTCAAGCATTCTAGGAAAGTTCTAGATGTCTTAAAGAAATAAAATTCATTTTTAAATATTTATAAATGTGAATTTTTGAAAACTTCCTTAGTATACTTGGGTCATAACGTTGGAGGGGGTGAGTTGAAGATAGATCCCTCAAAGGTCAAAGTCATTTTGAATTGTCCAAACACCAATACTGTAATAGAGGTTAGAAGCTTCTTGGGAGTAACCCAATATTGGATAAAGTTCATTTATAGCTTTTATTCCATTGTAGCTCCATTAAATGCATTCACAAGTGTGAAATATGTTTTTTAGTGGTGATGGAAGCAACAGAAAACATTCGATGCATTGAAATAAAGAATCAATACAACACTAGTGCTTTCACTTCCAGATTTGAGACAATCATTTGAGATACAAATCGATGGAAGTGACTATGACATGGGAGAATACTTGATGCAACATGGTAAGCCCATTTATTTTCATTATGGAACTTTTAATGGTGCAGTGATTAACTATCCTACATATGACAAATAATTGTATGCTTTGCTTCAAAGTGTGAAAAAATAGAAACATTACTTGATGGGTAAAGAGACTATCATACACATTGAACATCAACCATTGCAATACTTGAAATAAAAAACCATGCTACAACAACTGACACACTTCATATGGATGGGTTTCTTACAACAATTCTACTAGGTAATAAGGTAAAAGAAATGTATCTATAACAAAGTTGTTGATATGATATCTAGGCCAATTGTTAGTGCATCCATTATTCTTAAGCATAATTCTATCATGCATGACGGATATGTTGATTAATATGCTTTACATGAGGATTTTAAAGATGTATATGCAACTTTGTGTCAAGGTAACCAATTAGAGGGATTAGATTATCATGTGCATGATAAATTGTTATATCATATTGGAAAGCTATGTATTCCACAGGGAGAAAGAGTCAACATCATAAGGGAAGTGTATACTTCTCTTATTGTTGGAAATTTTGGTGTAGGCAAGATTGTGGCACAATTACTGAGCTATTGTTACTGGCTTCCTATGATTGAAAGAGTGTCACGATATATAAGAGGATGTTCTTTGTGTGTTGTTAGTAAGCCTAGAAATAGAAAGTTGGCTTTGTATACTCCATTTCATGTTCCTTCATGTCCTTCGTAAAGTGTTTGTATGGATTTTGTGGGAGGTCTACCTATGTATAGGAAATGTCATGATTATCTTTATGTAGTTGTGGATCGTTTAAGCAAAATGTGTATTGTAATGCCTTGTAAAAAGCAGGTTACAACTGAACAGAATGCGTAATTGTTCTTTCAAAATGTATGGGTGCATTTTTGGTTGCCGATATCCATTATTTCTTATCGAGATTATTGATTTGTTAGGAAATTTTGGTCAAAATTATGGCGACTCATGGACACCAAATTGAAAAAGAGAACAAAATTCCATCCACAAACAGATGTGCAAAGAGAAGTGGTGAACATAACGATAATACATATTCCTCGTGGTTACTGCAGCAAGCATCCTAAATAGTGGGATGAACATTTTCACTACATTCAACATGCTTACAACATGGCCAAGCATTCATCGAATCAAACATCTACATGTGAGGCATGCTTGGGATACGTACCAAAATCTCATCTAGATTTTATCTTTGGGAAATATGTTTCTATTAATAGACATAGTGACATAGATAAGGCTAAGATATTCATTGAAAAATTTCAATTGGTACATCATATGGTTCCAGAATAGTTGGAAAAGAGTCAAGCCAAGTACAAGACAAGACATTATAAGCATCGTATTGATCACAATTTTCAAGTGGGAGATGAAGTTTGGCTTCACATTAGAAAGGAAAGACTCCAAGGAGAAGGTAAAAAACTTAAACCAAAATGTAGATATCATCACTTTGAATCCAAAAAAACTTGAATCACTCAAAACTGATATCGTATGTTCCTGATATCATGTTCTGGTTGTTTTCCTAAATAGCTAAAAGCATTGCAGATTGGATATAGGTACACTGATTGTGTAGTCTGTATGTTGACTCGACAGGTTGATTGGGCAGGTTGATTTAGATTTTTGGGCCAATGGGAGGCTCCCAAGTGGCCTCTCTGTATTGGTTTGAAGCTTATGTGTTTTGATTGGTCGAATTTGTGGTTTATGTGGCCCAATGGATGGGAGCCATATGGGCCAATGGTGGGAAGCCACGAGTGCTCCCAAATGTCGATTAAAATTATGTTATGGCCCGAACTGGCCTCTGGTGGAGTCAAACATGAGACCAGTGGAGTGGAAACACAACAGTCTACTGCAACACCAATGGTGGGAATTAACCACTATACTCTTGACATTGTATTTAAACTTTCATTGGTTGATATATGGGGGATGGGGTCAAGGTTAATCCCTTGTCCCCGGCCACCTCAAGTCCATCAGACCACAGCTAGGGGAGCTTAGGGCTTGGGCTTAACCTCAACTCAATGACCTGGTACCAACACCTAACCATAATTTTATGTGGGTATGTCCACCCCAGTGGCACATAAGCCAAACCACAACGTAGTACCAGGAAACTCAACCTTAGTTCAGGCGCGCGTTAAATAGTTGGTGCAGAGTATGAAACAAACCCAACTCCAATAGTGGATAAGAGGGCACATGACCTAATTTTTCCTACTCATGGGGGTCATTAGGAATTTAAAACATGCAAGAATTTGCACCCAAATCGCCATGAATCTCGCCAGAACTGGGAAAAATGATCACTTGGTAGTTTCGGAAAAGGTGGATTCGTAGAATTGTTAGTAGTTTTGTGCAGTTTTTAGGGCAGTTAGCATCAAAATTTCTCTAGAGCATAACTTATTTAGGTTTTAGCCAAATTGAGCCCAACACGAACACATATTGGTGTTTTTTAATGTTCTAGAGCCATTGGAGACATTATTTTTGGATGATCAATGTAAATCCATATAATCACATATTTGAACACTTAATGAAAGAGGCCCAACATTGGAAGTTGTTCAAGGAGATGTATCTCAGGAGGGGTGAACTCATTCATCATTTTTTTGTCTTTTCTTACTGCATATGGCATTATTGTCTCTGTTTTTATGCTGCAAACAGAGTTAAAAACCATTAATTTATGTGCTTTTTTGAAATTGACTAATTTCCTAAAATACATAAAATATTACTTGCACATTTCATCAAACCTTCAAGTTTATAAATATAAATCAACATAGTAGAGGCTAGTAGTAGTCAGGATTCAAGTGACAGATGATTCATACTAAACACAATTGGTTTAGTATTTTTGATATTTCTCAGTTGCAGATGTTATAGTTTCAGCAAAAGTAGATGAGAGGGAGTTGCAGATGTTGCAGTAGTAACAACAACAGAGCTTTAGTGAAGATGTAGTGTTGGAAGCAGTTCAACAGGGTCAACAGTAGCACATATGCAACACATATCATATTTGCGTAGTGGTTGGTGGGAAGTAGTAGCCAAACATTAGCAACGTGATAGGAGTTGGTGCAGAAGCAGAGTATTGCTACTAGAGGTGTAGAAGTACTACAACACATTCCTCGCTAAGAGGGAGTGTTTGTTTTTGTAGAATCATATGAGCTCTATCCTTGAAATTTTGTGGAGGGGCAAGAATACATGAGATCTCAAAAACCCTGAAATCATTTCCAGAAATTCCACCTAGAGATTACTTAATTATATTATTAGTTAATTTTTAATTATTTGCTAAGTCTGAAGTTAGGAATTATGATTAATTAATCATAATTATCTAAGCCATGGTCTGAATGTTCTAGAAAGTCACATGGATCGATTTCTAGTTAATCCTAGCCATTGATTAAGATCTAATATTGGTCGTTGAAGTATCAAAGAAGGATTATAAGAATAATTCGACGTGGCTTGGAGTAATCACTCGAGACACTTGAGTAGTTCAATTTTGCTCGAAAATTTATTTTCAAAGTAGTAGCATTTTGTTGCCGAAAGTGATTAAGTGAGATCGAAGCATTGAGAGAGGGAAAATATAGTGAATTCAAAGGAGGTATTCCATATCCACCGAGTTCATTTGCAATGAGGCAGAGAAGCCATAATGATGTTGATGAGTGGTAGTGTAGTAGCTTCAGTGGGAAATTCATATTTGATGGGGGAGAAGAAATGATTCAGTGCCGGAAGCTGGGAAGATCTTATAGAGTCTAGGAGGGTCAGTTTCTAAAAAAATAGCTGAGAAGAGAAATTGATGTGACGCAGTTCTCAGTTGGGTGACATGGAGAATGCATGAGGGTGATGCAAAGAATGCACAAAGGCAGTTTCGATGGCTCCATTTCGAGATGAGGCCAGTGCTCGGATTTACCTATGGAGTGAGGAAATTCCTCACTAGATATTTTTGCCGGTTTTTCTCTATAGGATTTCTAGTTTGACATCTAGTTGTAGTCAGATTATTTCATTGCTGCATAATATTAAAACCCTCATCTGCTGCATTGGTTTTCCCGAGTTGGGTTTTTTTCTCGGACTTTTGTCAAAACTAATTGTGTTAATTTTCTGTGTGTGTGCTAGCATTTCTTCCAACATTTATTTCTTCTAGAATTTTTATTTGTGAAGGTTGTTGTGTATTTATTTGAATATTTTCCATAGGAAACAAAAGATAAATTGTTAAGTAGAATTAACAATTAGAATAAATAATATCAGTTGGTGCAATAGGATTCGGGTCACCAAATTTTCACATCATCAAAACTCATAGAAAAGCATTGATATATAAAATTGGAAATAACTTTATTACTCTTGATAAATAGTTCATACAAATTTTTTGAAGTCAATCCTCCAAATTCAATCATCACCACTTTAAGAATGTTGATCTATCAACTGTTGGTGGAGCCTATATTCCTATTCCTCTAGAAAAAATAAATTTACAAAGAAAATAAGAAATTAGAGAGGATTTAAATCACTCTCAATTTTTTTTCAAGAGTCTCCTCCCTTTGGTTTATGTCTTATGGTCATTTTATAAGCATGGAGAAATTTGTCTTCCTCCTTAGGGTTTGATTTTTCTGCATCTCTTCAAGATCCCAAGTCTTCCATTTTCTCTTGCCATCTATTAGGTCCCTTTAATTTTTCAGATTGGTAAACCAAATAAACAAGGGTAACATCGAACCAAATTTGGCATCCTAGGACCTAGCCTTCCTAGACTCAGAGAAGGCTCTCTCTATATTTGTATAAAATATATAACTTGATTGATTTAGGATGTTGACTTTAGGCTAGTTAAAATGATAGGGATTGTTTGTTTTGTTTTTTTTTGTTTGATTTCTTGTTAGGAAGAACAAAATAGAGTAAGAGAAGTTCAAACCATTGGGCTATGGAGTCATAAAAGGATTTAATTGTTCATCAACTCTGCAAGGGTTTCATAGGGAAACCTAACTAAATCAAGTGGATCTCTTAGATTAGATGGCATATGAAATGAGAATAAGTTGTGAAGGCAACAACACTAAAAGTCAGTTAAGATTCTTTCAATTCTACTTCAAAAAGAAAGGTCCTTCAGTTAATTGTTGGAGACAAACCAAAGGACAAGGCATACCATAAAATTCTTTGGCCAGAATTTAATTAGTAAACCTTTAAGACAATAATCTAGTAATCATAAGAGTACTTTCAGACAAAGAAAACATTTAATATAACAATGAGTGTAGTTAAAGAGAAAGCTAAACCTATCTTCTTTCAACAAACACTATAAAGACCTTCAAAGTGATAGTTTAAGACATACCAGAGGATAGGGAATACCATAGACTTCCCTGGATGGACTCTACTAAGTATACTTCAAAGAAAGGCCTTAAAAAACAATGTTTCAAGCTACACCAAAGGACATGGCATACCATAGACTTCTTTGGCTTGACTCTCTTAAATCATTTTCAAGAAAACAAGATAGGTGGAACTAGAGAGCAATTAAGAATTCTCCAATCAGACCTTGCAGAAGAAAAAATTAAGATAAGGAAGGGAGACATAATTAGGGTGTCAAGATAGCAAATCCTAATCTAAAATTTTTGTTCTTTTATCAGAGAAATAATAGACATAATGGAAAACAGAAGGAAAACATTGAAAAAGAAGGAAAAATTCACCATTAAAATATCTCAAGAATCTTGTGAACATTCTTGTAATAATGATGTTCAAAACAGTTAGATTACTCCATGTACAAGAAATCTCTGCAACTCAGAGCTTTCTCGAATCTAGCCTAGCAATCCTCAACTAGCTCAACAACTAATTAGTCCATTAACTACTCAACCAACCAACCCCCAAAAACTTGAAGCATACATGCAGTATTTATCTGAAAAATGAGGAGGTGATCCTAGGCTAAGGTTTCAAATTTGTGTTTATTACAGAGTTAATGCATTTTGACCTTTGAGACCATGCAAGGCCCAAGGCGAAAATATCTGAGAGTGACTCATTGTAATAATAACTCCTAACTTAAATTTTGAGCTAAATTTGGAAACATTTGACTTTAAGGAATTCTCAATAACTTTTTCAATAACTACTAATGTCTTTTTTTGACTTTCTGGCAAGGACATAATGCCAAGGTACAGGCGCACAGTGCCATGACAGAAAAAATGGCCTATATTGCATCCAACTTTTGGTGGCCTTCCCGATGTCCAAATGAGCTCCATGATAGCTCATTGGAAAGCTCCCTGAGTGTAGTTTCCAAAATAGGCCTCAAATTTCCAAAATAGTTCCCATATTATCTGTTAAAAATCACTTCTCCCAAGACTGGTAAACACACAGTGCCAGTGCCAAAAAAAGGGCATAAAGGTGATTTTTTGGTAGATTTTGGCTCTTTTTAGGGACCAGTTTTTCTCCAAATATCCTGAAACATTTTGAAGTTGATATAATCATCACTAGGAACATGAGGGTGCTAACCATTTTACATTTGAGTCCCCCAAAAAAGAGCGCAGTGCCAGTCGCATTGTGCGTTTAACCAATTTTCTGTGCTAAACTGTCAAAAATCAGAATTTGCACCAAGTGTGCCAAAAATTGGAATTTTCTTTGCTGATTTAGAGGTTAGAGGCATGGTGAGATGCCTCAGCGAGAATGTCTAACTTCCCCTTCTCCTTTTGCTTGGCTAGGGTTTCCTTCAATTTGTTCTTCAACTGCTTGATCTTGGCATCTTTCTCTTGGATGATCAGTGTTGAGTTGTCATGGCAATCTAGGTCATTCAAGTCCACCAAGTCAAACTCTCTCTCTTTCTCATGATGAAGGTCTTCCTCCATGTCATTTTCCTGAAAGTAATCACTACTTTGGCACTCAAATGGACTACTTTGTCATTTCTTCCTTATTTTTTCTTTCTTTTTATTCATTATTTCTTTTCCTTATTTATCCTCAGCCATTTATTATTCCCCTCCCTATTATGTCGACCAAAATTGATGAAACTATAAATTTTGAATGTGAAACGGGTAATTATCATACTTTTTGTCCTATTAGCTGTGTATCCTGGTTGTATCAAAATATTGAAGATAGTTTCTTTTTGGTAGTGGGCACAAAAACATGTGGTTATTTTCTGCAAAATTCACTTGGAGTTATGATTTTTGCAGAACCCCGCTATGCAATGGCAGAATTAGAAGAAGGAGATATCTCGGCCCATTTGAATGATTATGAGGAATTGAAAACGCTTTGTATTCGGATAAGAAAAGATAGAGATCCCAGCGTCATCATATGGATAGGCACTTGTACTACAGAAATAATAAAAATGGATTTGGAAGGTATGGCACCCAAATTGGAATATGAAATTGGAGTACCAATTCTAGTGGCAAGAGCAAATGGACTTGATTATGCTTTTACTCAGGGGAAGATACCGTGTTAGCTGTAATGGCACATCGTTGTCCAGAACAAGAATTCCCCATCGGTGAATCAAAAGAAACTAAAACAAAAACAAAATTATTCCCTTTTCCTCTTCTGAAGGAAAAGAAATTGGTGGAATATGCAAATCATCCTCCCTTAGTTATTTTTGGGTCTTTACCCTCGAATTTGGTTTCTCAACTTGATACAGAATTAAGACGCCAATTCATCAAGGTATCAGGTTGGTTGCCCACTCAGAGATATGCCGATCTTCCATCACTGGGTGATGGAGTTTATGTTTGTGGGGTTAACCCATTTTTGAGTCGTACAGCAACAACTTTGATAAGATGAAAAAAATGCGAATTAATTGTAGCTCCTTTTCCTATTGGTCCGGACGGAACGCGTGCTTGGATCGAAAGGATTTGTCCTATGTTTGGTATTGAGGCCCAGAGTCTGGAGGAAAGAGAGGAACGAATATGGGAGAGTTTAAAATATTATCTTGATTTGGTACGCGGAAAATCTGTCTTTTTCATGGGAGATAATCTCCTAGAAATATCTCTAGCAAGATTCTTAATCAGATGTGGTATGATCGTTTATGAAATTGGTATTCCATATATGGATAAACGGTATCAAGCTGCTGAATTAGAACGTTTAAATATACATGTATAAGAATGTGTATACCAATACCACGAATTGTGGAGAAACCAGACAATTCGAATCAGATACGACGTATGCGCGAGCTACAACCTGACTTAGCCATCACCGGAATGGCTCATGCTAACTTGTTAGGGGCTTTTTTTTTTTTTTGAAAAGGAACAAAGAGATCATAGTTTACAATTCATTATGAAAAGAAATTCAAAAGAGGATCTTCCACTATAAGATCAAACTTCTGCTACGGTATCAAAAATGCCATAAGCTCGGGCTTCTGTTGCTGACATAAAAACATTTCTGTCCAGATCCCGTTGAATGACCTCTTCGGGGTTGTACATTCTTTCTATATAACATTTGGTTATGTAATTGCGAAGCATCGTTATGTGTTTCGCTTCGTTATGAAACTCTGCGGTTGGTCCGTCATAATAGGAACTAGCAGGTTGGTGGATCATAACCCTAGCGTGAGGTAATGCCATACATTTAGTAATCTCTCCCCCGATTAGGATGAAATATCCCATTGAAGCAGCTACCCCCATGCATATTGTATTTACATTTGGTAATATTACTTGCATCATATCGAAAAGACCTACCCCTGGTATTACTGATCCGCCGGGACAGTTGATAAATGAGAAAATATCTTTATTTGCATCTTCTGCACTCAAATATACCATGAGACCCATGAGTTGATTTGCAATCTCGTGATTTATATCCTGAGCCAAAAAAAGTAATCTCTCTCGATAAAGTTAGTTGTATAAGTCAACCCAAGTTGCATCTTCATCTCCAGGGGCTCGGAAAGGCACTTTTGGAACACCAACGGGCATTTGTTTTAATGGAGAGAAGTGAAGCACTATACTCTAATATGGAAACGTAAAGTATATGAAGTTGTATAACATGTGAACTCTGGATGGTATTCATAAGGGAGGGTTTGAGCCTATCCAGAAATAGAGCTTTAGATGGATCTTTGATCCATGTAAAATATCCTTCTATTATTCGAGTTGATAATGTAACGAATCACACTTTTACCACTAAACTATACCCGCAACGATCTGATTGTAACATACATATCGATCTTTTGTCCAACCAACCCATTTCTCTTTTTTTTTTTTTATTCTTTTCCGTATAACTTTGATCAGAGAATGATAAGCTCCATTCACTATTAAAATGATTCAAATTATACAGCATGAAACATTCTATATAATTTGAATCCAGAAAGGTTTTTCTGGGAACTGGGCCGATGGATAACAAATAGAGATTCAGAAAAAAAATTTAGTTGTTAGTTGCAATAAGTAATTTATGGAGAGACTACTTCTCGATAGGCAAGTTTATTGAAAAAAAAAATTGAGGAAACCCAGAATTCTGGTCATACTATTGACAACTTCCTGACCACTTTCATATTATAAAGATTGGATTGGTGGCCCCTATCATCTAGTGGCCCAGGACATCTCTCTTTCAAGGAGGCAATGAGGATTTGACTTCCCCTAGGGGTACCATGATCCATTCGTTAGGTATCTTTAACCTAAAGACTTTAAATTACTTTATTGTTCCTGGGTCGATGCCTGAGTGGTTAATGAGGACAGACTGTAAATCCGTCGGCAATATGCCTACGCTGGTTCAAATCCAGCTCGACCCAACCAATATCATCAATACCAATCTATCGGTATGGTTATCTTCATGCCAATCATGAATGAAAAGATAATTGGTTATTAAACCCCGACATCGATATCTGTTCATATCATAGATGCCCAATTCCAAATGAAGTTAATGGATACATTTCAAAAATGAAAGAGAAGGATAAGATATTTCATCGACCTAGCACTCGCATAATCTATATGATCTATCTAGCACCTATCATAGAATAAATATGATCCAATAGTAGGTGAACTATAGTGTATTGGGATTGTAGTTCAATTGGTTAGAGTACTGCCCTGTCAAGACGGAAGTTGCGGGTTCGAGCCCCGTCAGTCCCGATCCAATAAGTTAATAAATTAAGCTCTTAATCCCCGTAGAAGAGTGAAAAAGAAAATGAAGTTATCTAATGGATAATTATCTAGATATTTAGTATATCTAGTATATCTATCCATTAGATACCTTCACCAGATCAAAAATTCAGTTTAGAAAAAGAAAGACCCTTCTTTCGATGATAAAATCTAATCATCATATTGAATCTGCAATAAATATTCTTCCCTCCCCGAAGAATAAAATTTCTCTATCAAAAACATAGGAAGATCCATAGATTTTAGGGTGACACAGAGGTAGTCCTCCTAAGTCAGAATCCCACAGAGATCCCTATAGATAATTCCCAATGATTTTTAGGAGATCTTACTTCTGTTATTCCCCAGGAATATTGTGAGTATTCCATGCCAATACTTCTTTTTCATGATCGATAGCCAGTGGATTTCTAGACACTCTATTGTATTTCCAAGAATGATCATGTCAGGATCTGGACGGACTAGTCCTTATCATTCCAGGGTCATGGGTGGGCCTTTGGATAAATTTGATATGGGATACTTCTATATCATCACCGGAGTGGGATAGATTCACGATTCCATCTAAATCGTGGAGATCCAAGCAAAATATCTCTCATGTCTGATGAATGTTTTTGGAGTAGCAGAAGGTTCTTATTCGTACGAATCCTATTCTTTGTTTCGAAATGATAAAGACATGTGTTGATCGGAACGTTTTCTGATGCACGTAAGTTTTTACTAATAGTCTTATCAAAAGTAATCCTATTAGGTTATACTATTTCCATCAGAGAATTCATTCAATCCATTAGTTAGATTCCATTACTCGAACCGATTCCATAGATAAAATACATCTATTTCATGGATCTTGAAAGATTCATTCATCTCTATGAGATAAAATCTCGAGCTATTTTGGAACAAAGTTAAAATCAGGAGATCATGGAAGTAAATAACCTTGGATTTATTGTTGTTCTAATGTTCGTTGCAATTCCTACTGCTTTTCTACTTATCCCTTACGTCAAAACGGCCAGTGCAAGCAGTGGAAGCAATTGATTTTGATGAAAATAAAGTGATTGTTGATCACTAGATAGATCTTTATGATCCAAATCATAAGTATAAAATAGGTTATGAGATCTATAATATTACAACAATACAGGGTAGGGATTGCTTTTGAATTTCTTTTGAAAAGAAAAAAGTAGTACGGAGGAAAAGAATATCTGACCTTTTCTTTTGTACTATTTCTTCTTCTACACCCATATATGGACAAATAGATCTTAATGGTACTTATCCATATATGGTAAATGTGGGATGAAGGACCTCGTACCATAAAATCGCAGAGCTGATCACCTTCTTTCTGCTCCTGGAAAAATAGACCCAATGCAGACAGCCGTAATTCTGAACGTACTTGCGGATTTTTTAGGATCAAAGTTGAACATCTTTTTCCGGTACAAACATTGTTTTCTAGCACATATTAGATATGGAACTTGAAATGGTATAAGAAAAAAAAATGAATCTATGACTTTTGTCCCATATTTTCCCGAGAACGAAATTCATATAAGATCCGATCAATTCGGAACCATCCAATAAAACAAGGACTCTTTCTATTCCTACTAAGAAAGAGAAGAGAGATCGTTCTTCAGTGGAAGAAACTAGATTCTCAACTCATTCTAGAAAAGAACCAATGAATGAAAACCTGTTGGAGAAAATCAGATCAGATTTGTCATAGGAATAGGAATAGGAAAATGATAATAATAAGGGATTACACACATCCCTTACGGGGATAAAGAGGAAATAATTCCATGGAGAGTTTTTCAATTTGGAACGAAGATTCAATATTACTGGATCCTTATGAAGAAGAATATATTATCATGCATGACAAAATAATTGATTCTTAAGCATTACCATTATAGCCCACTTCTCCCCCATACTATGAGTGAAAGGGAAAATGTAAAATCTACCATTAAAGCAGCCCAAGTTATACCGAATATATCCATACGGATCATGTTCTCTAAAAAATAATGATTTCATCATCGAGATGATAAGGGAACTATTAACCATAGTGCAAAGTTAAAATGGAAATGAATGGTCCACCTTTTCATTCTGAACATTACTGAACTGACGTTCGAGCTGATATGAGAGATCCATAAATCCATTTGTTCATTGACCAACAAATTACTATAAATAACTCGAGGGTCGTACATTCAGACAGAATCGGGATCAAATGTATGTAACTCACTATCTATATTGGTAATATGTACCAATATGTCTCCAGAGGTTCTGTAATGGAAATAAAGACTTTTCCTTCCATTTACTTACCTTAACAAGGCGACACCTGGATTCAAACTGGGGATGGAGGATTTGTAGTCCTCTGCCTTACTGCTTGGCTATGTTGTCGAGATATGGGAATCCCATGGACAGGTGAATCATTTGTCCTTTCAAGTCATTCATCCGTCCTTTAAGTATAGTATGATATGTATGCTAAAGTCAACCATAAAGGAAATGAATCTAATTTGTTATCCGTCTTTCGATCTGGCTATTTTCATTAGGAAATTTTCTAAGTAATATTCAAATTTAAGAATGGTTTGATTCATTTGTTCATAGCTCCATTTCACGTGGTTGGATGAAAGTATCAAAGTACCTCTTCCTTATCCTTTTTTTTTTCTAATTGGAAGTATATCTGGATACGGGTAGAATTTCATGGGATATAGTGAACACTTAATATACATCCGAATCTTTTTTGTCGGATTGATCCATATAGATCAATCGGGAATAATTAAATAGATTTTTCTACAGATGGGAAACTTCCAATGCGATTAGATGAAAATGAGGGAGCGTTTACAATCCCTGAATTTGGTAAGATACAATTTGAAGGATTTTGTCATTTTATCGATCAGGGCTTGATGGAAGAACTTCATAATTTTCCAAAAATTGAAGATACAGATAAAGAAATTGAATTCAGTATTTTTGGTAATGAATATGAATTAGCAAAACCTTTCATCAAAGAGAGAGATGTTGTATATCAGTCCCTTACATATTACTCTGAATTATATGTACCAGCAAGATCGATTCGGAGGAATAGTAGAAACATATAGAAACAAACTGTATTTCTCGGAAATATTCCTTTAATGAATTCCCATGGAACATTTGTAGTAAATGGGATTTACAGAATCCCATTATTTATCAATTTTATAACTCGTGTCATCTATAATACCAAGTTTTTCCCCTTTCCTTTGCTATAAATTTTTTTCATCGAGGAGTAGAGAGTCTACATCATTAGTACATTCTGCTGATAAATCTTCCAAAACCTCTATAGAAGAGATAAAATTTGTCTCATTTTTCTCACTTGCAGGTTCCGAACTGAGAATATAATCCTCCTTTGTGCCTCAACACCACTATCTTCTCCTTCTAACATCTTTAAACTCTATTTTGTGAAAACCCTAGGGTGCAAGTGAAATGAATGAGGGGAAGGAGATGAGACGACTAGCTTGAAAGATGAAGGAAATGAATATGAGTGAAGGGAAAGAATGAAATGGAATGTGTGTAGGGACAAAATAGATGAATGAAAACTCTAAATCAATGTAATTACCCTTTCTGTGATTTATATTTCTTTTAGGAGGATGAAACAAAGGTATAACAATGATCACAAGCTTGTAATTAAGGTTTTCTTTAGGGTTACACTTCAATTTATTTAAGGATGAACAAATAGATTTAAAAAAAGGTAAAATAGTGTACTTACTGCTTTGGGGGCTATTTGGAAGACTTTTCCAAAATTTGGAGAAGATTAGAACTTGTTTGGGTTCATAGATCACTCCACAGCCTTCTTTGGCTAGGCGTGCAGCACCTCTGGAAGGGTGCAACACCAAGATACAGGCGCGAAGCACCTTAAAAAATCTCGTTGAAAATTATTGGCAAGGGTGCAGTGCCAAAGTCCAGGCACGCAACACCAGTGCAAATGCACAACGCCAAGGAGGCAACATCTTCTAAACGTGCATCGCCATTCCTGCACCTTTTTGCAGACAACGTTTGGAGGCCTTCCCGGTGTCCAAATTGAGCCTAGGATAGCTCGTTGGAAATATTATCTTATCTGATTTCAAAATTTACCTTTTTGATTTTTTTTGGAGTTCATTTTCCCTGTAAAAAGTTGATTTTTCCAAAGCCTAGTCAAAGAGTGCTGAATGAGGGCACAAAAATGTAGAGTGCTGGTGTAGGAAAATTTTGGAGGCCTTCCTCAACTAAAAATTTAGCTCATAATAGCTCATAGGAAATCCCTCTCTGTCTAGTTATCATTTGACTCATCAAGCAAGTCATTTGGACACTCCAGCTATGATAAAAATTGATTTTCCCAAGGTCACTTCAGAAGTGTAGCAAACCTCTTGTAGCACCTGTAAATTTGACATTTATGTGAAACCATGATACCTGTGTAAAAAATTAAGGAGTTTTTCCTTCCTTGACCTATTAGGGAAAAAAAACCTCTCTCAATTTTGTTAATTTAATCTATATTTGGTCAGAAACATAGTTTAAAGAAAAATTGGCCCTATGTGGGGCAAATGATTTTTCCCTTGGAATGACTTCTTGGAAAATGATGGAGGCATGATGTTTATGAGTTGGTATGGCTTCATACTTGCTGATATGACCTACCATATGGATCCTCTACTCCTATGCCTCTTTTTCATAGCAAACCCTAGCTCAGTGGGAGAGGAAATTAGGGTTTAGTGCTTGTGAACAATGATGACTTGGGCACCCTTGGAATAAGACAATTCCCCTTGAAATTTGATCAATTTCTGAAGTAAACACTTTTTGTATTTGAAATTCGATGTGTTGGCATGTGGAACTCTGAGTTGGCTCTGAAAACTCACTCTCTAATGTTTTGAAGTATTATTCCTTTTCTCACTGATACTCTTTGACACTTTTTTCTTTGCAGGTTGCTGAATTCATGGAGCTAGCTTTTATTTTACTCACTGAGGCTTGACATAATGGCTTTGACAACCTGGTGATGATAATCGATCCTTCTCATATGTGTGCTGACCTAATCGGAATGAAAGGATGACCTTGAAAAAATGAAAAAACATAATGACCTAATGGGAGTGATTTTTGACCCGATTTTGAATGAAGTTCGACTTAAAATTTTTCAAGTGAAAAGAGCATTTCCAAAAGTGTTGTTATGCTCGAGGGGACATGGGAATTGTAATGTTCCCAATCTGGGAATTAAGAAATATTTGACAAAATATTGGTTATGCTGCATCAAAAAATATCATAAAAGATTTTATAATTCATATCCTTCAGTAAATACAACAGCAGCAACCTTATACAGCGTTTTATGGGCAAAAAGGTGGGGAAAAGTGATGATTTTGGCCCTAAAATGTGTGTATTCAGAAATATGTGTAAAAATAAGAGAAATGGCAGGGGATTATTTTATATTAGGTCATGCAGAACCTATGATTTGAATTTCAGCTCAAAAAAAGCATTATATCTAAGTTAAACAGTTCCTCCTCCCCAAACTAGGCTTAAAAACCCTGATTTCCCATGACTTGGAGTATGCAGAAATTACTGAAGCTTCTATAGCGTGATTTTCTGAAGGAAATAACTTATTTTATGCATGAATATCAGTATGGAAACTTATAATGAGATTAAAATGATTAAGGCTAAGAAAAACAAATCTTTTCATAAAGGAAAGCTCCAGAAGAAGTGCTACAACACATGAGAAAAGACTGTAGACTATGACAGCATTATTTTCAAAAATATGAAGCTATGTTTTATTGAGTTTCAGATATATAAAATATCAGAGGACAAAATTATAGATCTAAATGGGATCTATATGCATAAATGCCTTCTTAGTACATTCCCCTTGGGGATCTCAGCTGAAAGTAAAGAACACTGAATAGATCTGAGATCTACACCATGGATCTGTAGTAAACTTCAAAAATTTCTTAATAATACATCACACAGCAGATCGGATCTGAAATATGCCATGGATTGATTGGCTAATCCACGGATCACCTCAGTGAAGGAAAGAAGCCCTTTCACCGGAGATCTCTCCTCCAAACTGCTATCAAATAGATACTGCAACTCTTCCTATAAAATAACACAGTTTCTGAAGCTAACTGCACTTTTGAAGTGATGCACACTTTGGCCTCATGCCAAGATAAGGATATGGAGCTCAAAACAGCTATTGCACTCTTTCCAATGGTTTAGATGACTTCCCCACTGAAAAGATGCAATAGAACTCTTCAGATCTGCATAGATTTGATTCCACTTGTTGTTGCTTTCAAAGAAAACAAAACCCTCAATAGGATCTGCATTGTAGTTGGAAGAAGAAGCTTGGCCAGAATGCCAGATAGTGGATCAATGCAACAAAATCTCCTCCAAGAGACCCTCAAGGAAGGAGGTGGAATTCCTAAGCAGGAAATTCCTCTCTCTAGCTAAACAGCCAAGAGAGTTTGAGTTACTCAAGAAATCTCAAAATATAATTATCATCAACAACCTTTTCCTTGAGCCTTCTCCTTCCTTTTATAAGATGAAGATGTGAAAAACCCTAAACCACCTTGAATCACTTAACCCTTTTCACATGTGGTCCTCCTTCTAGAACTGTGCTGCCCCTTTAGGAGATACATTGAACCTAGACAACTCTGTAGATTTGGTCCTGTTGACCCAGTCAAATAGCTCAAACCTTCTTCACACACAAGTGGATTTTATGTAACTGGTTCAGATATGGATTTGTTCACATTGAGCATTGATTTTTTCATTGATCTAAGGAGTTTTACATTTCCTCCATTATTCATTTATTCATAAATGGAAAATAAAACAAAATTTAAATGTTCCAATTAGCTTGGGCTAATTAGGAAAATTACAGTCCTCCCCTCCCAAATGTTGCTTGTCCTCAAGCAACTGCAAGGATAGAACTGAAGGATGTCCCCTCCTCCTACTATAGCATCAGCATATGATGATATCCTCCAAATAATGAGATGCTGTGTCAACAATAAATCTCCATATTTCCTCTCCTAAGCATGCAAATTAGCTGAATAGCTATCATCATGAATAAGTAGAGTACTCAGGAAGGAAATAAGGTGCTGCCTAAAGCCTCCCTTGAGGCATGGAATCTGAAATGTATTGGGAAACAACATTCCCATGTGGATCCTCCATTCCCAGACAATCATCCACACAAAATGAGTCACCACCCAACATGGCAACTCTTGAAAATGTTCCTCCACCTTGAGCTCCGGCAAAATAGGTGGGCTGAAAATTTGCACATGGTAGACAAGATAGCCTACCCCATGCTGTTCTCCTCTCCACTTAAGATAAGTGTAGAGTGCAAACTAATCTTGGGCTACAAGGATATTGCCCTCAAGTGGCATCAGGAAGATTAGATCTGCAAAGATCCTCCCTCCAACGCTGTAAAAACAGTTAGCCCAAAATGTTCCATATGTGATGGACATAAGGGTATCATCATAAGGCATTCCATCACACACATGGCCCACCTCCAAGAGAAACAAGTGTTTGGTCATGGTGGCCACAACTCTTCCCATGTTCCCATTAGAACATGTGTTGCAGAAAATGTGGGAACCTATTTCCCAAAGGGACACATCCAAACCATGTGCCTAACTTAACATCATGTCTCCCATCAAGATAAAAGACATATCAACAATTGAGAACATGAATATCATCATCATGAATGAAATACTGAAGGTTCTCTGTGATGCAAGAGAGTACCAACAGTTTCCCAAGTCTTCACATCGCAGTTTTACATACTGCTGCTTTAGAAGAATACATGGCAAATTGTTTCTTGTTACATGGTTAATCATATAAATCAAATGAACATACATGTAAGGGAAACATCTTTGCCCAAGGCCACATAAGAGATGGCTGTCTCCATCATACAATTTGGCTCAATGTAGATCATGGAGCTCAATGAATAGCTTGCCCTCTTGTGGAGAAATTCACTGCCAAAATATGGTAAGAGGATGCAAGCAAAAGCTCTCACCATATGTTGGAAGCAAGAAGATACATGGATCCATGAATGAATCCTCAATAATAGTTTGGCACACTCCCATGAAGGGGAATGAACCAAGGGCTACATGAAAGTCCTTCTCCTCCTGCCTGGAAACCCAAGTCAAGAAAAGCACACCACAGTAATAGATGTCTCCATCTACCACTTCATCTTCATCACCTCCTATTTTCTCACCAAGTGCATCGAATGAGAAGTGATCCTGGGAATACTCCATCAATAGATCCCAGCTCCAAAGTGACAATGTGTTGGCCTATGCAAATAGGCTCCCATCAACACATAGCTCCAATATTTGACATGCAGAATGTCAAAGGCATATCACATAATGCTACTACATATGAGAAGTCCTTCCCATGAAGAAAGCCCTTCTTGAACATCTAAGGTCAAGGAGTAACCCCTTTTCACTATGATAGTGCCATCTTCTACTCCTGCAACATCATGAAAAATATGAGAGAAAATCCGCCCTTGCTCTCTCAAGAACATCCCAAGCAACAAAATATTTTGCTGCCTCTCTATACTCCCATCACCAAGATCATGTAGTAAAAACATGGTGATTGAAATGAAGAATATTATGTCAACACAATGTGTCCATACTCCTTGATGCTCCATGATGAAAGTATCCTGCCACATACCCTTAAAAAGAGAATGATGACCAAACTCCTTCAAGAGCAACCAGTGCAGCCAAGCCTCCTGTTGCTCGGTGTCATAGATCTGCAAGTAGCTCTCCAGCTTCTTGCTCTCCATCCACATCAGCTCAACCAAATGTGGATGTCTCCTTCCACCCTTCATCCTGGTACTCCTCCCATGAGGGCTACCATCATCCCAAATCAAATTCCTGCATTTCATGGGATCTTGAAATGCAATCTTCTCGAGGATCAATTTGATCCTATGAGGATGCAAATAGTTGGTAGGAAAAAACCTCCCATAATGATGTGCATGGATCAAGAAATGTCCAACACAGTCATGAGAGATGTTATCCATCCAAAGATGTCCCCCATCTACTATTTGCTCGTGTGAGAAGGGAAGATCCTCCTCAAGCTGTTGAAGAACTTTGCACTCCATGATGTGTTGAAGTGAACCTCCAATGAATTCCTCCCATGAGGTCTTCTCCTCATGCATGGCATCCCAAAACCAAAGGGGCCTTGGATCTGCTGCAAGTAGAAGTTTCTCTTTGAGCAGGGGTGTGCCAATTGAGAAAGGGTCATCTGGAAGGGAGAAAGGGTTTCTCACTTCAAGATCTCTACCATCCATCATTCCACCCTCTATTTCTTCATGAATGAAGCTTCCATGTGAATGCTAAAATGTGGAATGGTTCCTATATTCTTCCTTATTGCTTTGGCACAAAGTAGTGCAACTGTGTATCTCAAAATCAACAGCATGCAAAGATGTAGATCTCTTCATACAATGTGCTAAAATGACAATATATGGATTTTTAATCATACCTCGGTGAGATGTAGAAGCAAGAGCTTCTTCTGCAACTATGTAGTCTTCCTTCATTACTGAACATGACGGATGCTCTTCCAAGGTTGTGCTAGCACTGGTATAAGTCTCCACCCTCTCAATCTCCTTGAGATCTTCTTCAATGCCCTTCAGGGTCTGGAAAAGGAGCAAAGATATCCCCTCTTCTGTCATTCTTTCAAGTGGTGGAGCCATGCTCTTGTTTCTTTTGTAGAATGCATCTTCTTTGTGAGGGTAGGAAGTGCATGGGTCTTCCTCTCCTTCTTGAAACCTTTTGTAGGTCTCACTGCAACTTTCTTCTCCCTAAAACCCTCTAGGAGTCTCGGTGCATCTTCTTTCTCCTTTTTGATTTACCTCCTTGGAGAGGCCATTATTATATCTGAACATTGATGAGAGTAATTTCATCCTCTCCATGATTTTGATCTCTATTTCTTCTCTTCTCTGATACTGCTGTAAGTTCCCTCCTCATGAGTATCAAGATTTTATTCCAGAGATTGACTGCAGGGGAATTTACTGGATATGTCACCTTTGAGAAAAGGATTAGATATAGAGGCTACCTGGACATATGCAGACTCTATATTTAGATCTTGAAATATTCCTGCTTCAGAGATTCAGCACTTTGGCTTGAAGCCATAGGCTGAGCCAAAGATCATGCTCTGATACCACTGTAATGTTCCCAATCTGGAAATTAAGAAATATTTGACAAAATATTGGCTATGCAGCATCAAAAAATCTCATAAAATATTTTATAATTCATATCCTTCAGTAAATACAATAGCATCAACCTTATACAGTGTTTTATGGGAAAAAAGGTGGGGAAAAGTGATGATTTTGGCCCTAAAATGAGTGTATTCAGAAACCTGCGTAAAAATAAGAGAAGTTGTGGGATTTTATTTTATATTAGGTCATTATGGACCTATGCTCCGAATTTCAGCTCAAACAAAGCATTCTAGCTAAGTTAAACAGTTCCTCCTCCCAAAACTAGGCTTAAAAACTCTGATTTCCCATGACTTGGAGTATGCAGAAATTACTGAAGCTTCTAAAACGTTATTTTATGAATGGATTATCTTATTTTATGTATGAAAATAATTATGGAAACTTATAATTATATTCAAATGATTAAGGCTAAGAAAAATTGATCTTTTCATAAAGGAAATCTCCAAAAGAAGTGTTGCAACACATGAGAAAAGACTGCAGACAATGACAGCGCTATTTTCAGAAATATGAAGCAGTGTTTTATTGAGTTTCAAATATATAACATATCATAGGACAAAATTATAGATCTATATGGGATCTATATGCATAAATTCCTTCTTAGTACATTCCCCTTGGGGATCTCAGCTAAAAGTAAAGAACACTGAATAGATCTGAGATCTACTGTAGACTATGACAGCATTATTTTCAGAAATTTGAAGCAGTGTTTTATTGTGTTTCAGATCTATAACATATCATAGGAAAAAATGATAGATCTAAATGGGATCTATATGCATAAATTCCTTCTTAGTACATTCCCCTTGGGGATCCTAGCTAAAAGTAAAGAACACTGAATAGATTTGAGATCTACACAATGGATCTACAGTGAAATTCAAAAATTTCTGAAGAATACATCACACAGCAGATCAGATATGAAATATGACATGGATTGGTTGGCCAATCCATGGATCACCTCAGTGAAGGAAAGAAGCCCTTTCACCGGAGATCTCTCCTCCAAAATGCTAGAAAATAGATACTGCAACTCTGCCTGCAAAATAACGCAGTTTCTGAAGCTAATTGTGCTGCTGAAGTGATGCACACTTTGGCCTCATGCCAAGATAATGATCTGGAGCTCAAAATAGCTATTGCACTCTTGCTAATGGTTTAGATGACTTCCCCACTGAAAAGATGCAATAGAACTCTTCAGATCTGCATAGATATGATTCCACTTGGTGCTGATTTCAAGGACAACCAAACCCTCAATAGGATATGCATTGTAGTTGGAAGAAGAAGCTTGGCCAGAATGCCAGATAGTGGATCAATGCAGAACAATCTCCTCCAAGAGACCCTCAAGGAAGGAGGAGGAATTCCTAAACAGGAAATTCCTCTCTCTAGCTAAACAGCCAAGAGAGTTTGAGTTTCTCAAGCAATCTCAAAATATAATTATCATCAATAACCTTTTCCTTGAGCCTTCTCCTTCCTTTTATAAGATGAAGATGTGCAAAACCCTAAACCGCCTTGAATCACTTAACCCTTTTCACATGTGGTCCTCCTTCTAGAACTGCACTGCCCCTTTAGGAGATACATTGAACCTAGACAATGTTGTAGATTTGGTCCTATTGACCCAGTCAAATAGCTCAAACCTGCTTCACACACAAGTGGATTTTATGTAACTGGATCAGATATGGCTTTGTTCACATTGAGCATTGATTTATTCATTGATCTAAGGAGTTTTACATGTCCTCCATTAGTCATTTATTCATAAATGGAAAATAAAACAAAATTTAAATGTTCCAATTAGCTTGGGCTAATTAGGAACATTACAGGAATGAGTTAGCAACAAGAAATCTTAGATGGAGGATGGAGTTTATTGATAGGGGAAAATGGGGAAATCAGGTCTTAGGTAGGAAAGAAGGATGAAAATGAGAGGTATAAACCCATAATGAGTCTTTTAAGAGCAACAAGGTGACTTTGAGATGGCAAACTAATAGATAGGGAAAAACGTCTTATGAGGATAATGAAGGCAATGATATTTCTGAAACTCAAGATATTCAAGGAATATTATTTTCAGAAAACTAAAACCATTCTATAGTCATCCAAAGATAGTGAAAAATATTGATGACTAACACCATCAAAACCATAAGACATTATTAAACTAGATATTATTTAGAATATCTAAAAATACAAGAATAATCAAATCTTAAAACTAATATAAATCTAATTAAAAACTTAAAATGAAATAACAAATTACAAAATTAAGCCAAAATATAATTATTATTAAAAATAAATGAAAACCAAATAAAAACCTAAATAATATATATTAATACTATATTGAAACAAATTTAAATAAATGAATATAGTTTTATTTAAAACAAAACAAAAATATGTTGATTAAAAATAAATAAAAATAATTTTATTTAAAAACTAAAAGAAAAATGTATTTATAAAAAAAAACACTAAATCTAAAAATGATTTTGTTAAATTAAAAAAAAAAAAACTATTTAGATATTTTTTTAGTTAAAAAAAAAAAATGAATTTCCCTCTTGTTCATGCTTAGGCACAATGAACAAAATAACCTCTATAAGAACCGATAAAATATCCCAAAATATGCATCAAATTGCAAAAATTATTCGGTAAAGGATAATTGCACCCGTTCTGAGAAAATCCCATGTTTCAGATTTTCAAATTTCACCCTAGTTTGGTCAAAATCTGGTCTGGAAATCCTTGTTTTCATTGTAATTTCATCCAATTTTTTTTTTTTTCCGTTCTATTATTTTGGCTAAAAATTGAATCTTGAAACAACTAAACAATTTTCCATAAACAAGCCAAAAAAATAACAAGAAAATGAGCAAAAATATGAGAAAAATTTCAATTAATTGTCCTTTTCTGGTGTTTGCAACCTCAATAACATTGAACAACAAAATTGGAAAGGAAAAAACTGTAATTTTATCTTGAAATTCACCACAATAATCCTCAACTCGCAAATCCTTACCATTATTAAGAAAACAAGGGTGGTTGCAAGGCAGCTAGTCCCTGCCTTGAGTCAGGAGTAGTACTTGTGATTATGACTTGATTGTAACTTTGTTGCTTGGATAATGTTGAAGTTGTAACTTTATTGCTCAGATAATGGTAGTGCAATTAGGCTCACTAATGTTGTTTGGCATGGATTGGTTTTCTACATTTGAAGGAGTTGTCTCACATAATTATCACTATTAATACTCATAACATATTCAGAAACAAAATAAGCACGAAATTCTCAGTATTAAGACTCATAACATATTCATAAACAAGTGTCCTATAAAATTGGTAAAAAGCAAAGCCATAAATTATACTATATTCTTAGCATTAAGAATTGTTACATATTCCCTTTACTCACAAGTGTCAGTGACTAACTTCACTGTTTCAGATTTCTATACCTGGATTTCATTTTAGAATTCGTTTGATAACAGGTGTTTGCTTAGTAAACCATGTGTCAGTAATTAATTCCACTCTCAGTCCTGTACTGTTTCAAATTTCTATACCTGGTTTTCATTTGTTGATGACATAGAAATACCTTGTTAGCAGCACATATAATAAGAAACATATATTCAGAAAAAAATAAGCGAGGAATTCTCAGTATTAAGACTCATAACATATTGAGAAACAAGTGTCCTGTACACTTGGTAAAAAGCACATGCCATTAGTTATATTGTATTCTCAGCATTAATACTTGTTAGATATTCCCTTTACTCACAAGTGTCAGTGATTAACTTCACTGTTTCAGATTTCTATACCTAGATTTCATTTCAAAATTCGTTTGATAATAGGTGTTTTCTTAGTAAACCAAGTGTTAGTAATTAATTCCAATCTCAGTCCTGTACTATTTCAGATTTCTATACCTGGGTTTCATTTTTTGATGACATAGAAAGACCTTGTTAGCAACACATATAATGTGAAACATATGTTAAGTATACATTCATACATTACTTGAACCAATATACTAAATGAAAATTGCAAAGAAACTTACTCTACTAATTCAAATATTCAGAAAACCATAATATATTCATGGCACACATATACTTCTAGGTGTAGGTAAGTGAAACTAATAAAGATCTTCTTCTGGTATAAAGGATAATACAATGATTTAGATATTCAGAAAATCATAATCTATAGCTCGATTTAATTTGTTTATGACATAGAAAGACCTTGTTAGAAACACATATAATGAGAAACACATGTTAAGTATACATTTATACATTACTTGAACCAGTATACTAAATGAAAATTGAAAAGAAACCATAATATATGCATGCACACATATACTTCTAGGTATAAGTAATTGAAACTGATAAAGATATTCTTGCAGTATAAAGGATAATTCAATATTAAACAAACCGGTTCTTTAGTCTATTAACATTAAAATTAACAACATCCAGTGCTACCTTTTTTGAGGGTGCGTACACTTGATGAAGGATATCATATGATATTGGTGCATGGAAGCCAACACCCTAGACACATTCGTTTCATTTCAGTATTTGAATGACTTCGGTCTATTCCAATTTGCTTGCATGAGGACATTAGGATAATTTCAATACATCAGTGGACTAATCAACAATGAGTGTAAAGGTGCATCACACCGTATGCAAAATGACATTTTCATTATGAAGATGAAATTTCCATGTATATGGTGACTGCCCTTTATCCATATCAGTGATAAATTTTGTTTCTTCTGATATGGCTGACCGTCTTTCCAAAAGGGGTCTGCTGGAGGATTTTGGTTTTATGAGGGTTGCACATTTCAAAAACGGTCTACAGATGGACATGCGGGACATCCCCCTTCCTTAATTTTCTATATCTGTTTCCTGTTATCATTTTGGAAGCGGATGGTTTCTGTTTATTTGGATCTACAGGTTCTATTACTATCATCACAACTTCCTTTATATCTTGGTGCTTTTCATATTTTGCCCACACGTGAAGGTTATCTCCTCTGGATTTTTCTACATCAGGCGAGCGTGTCAATATCTATGGCCAGCGTTTCTATGATACAATTCCTCGGCCGTCTTGTGCTTTCTTCATATCACTATCATTGCTGGTACTTTTAGATCTTAGCATATTTTCTCTCGGACGAGCGAGCAGCGGCAAGCGAGCGGGCTCCTTTGGCAAGCGAGCGTGACATTTTTCTATCAGGCGAGTGCGTTTATATTAGATTGGCAGCCCATCTGATGTTTTTACACCCGTACTTTTATCATGTTTGTTCATTTTTCGGATCGGGCTGGCAACATCTATTCATCATTTCTAATTTGCTGACTCAAGAACGTCCTCATTTTCCTCTTTAATCATATCTGATGCCTATCGAGTTTTGTCTCCCTTTTGGATATGAATCAGGTATCTGGAATGTTTTTTGATCTTTTCCATGACAATCACTGTTTATCTTTCATGATTGTATTCGTGACCAGGTCGGATCTTGACCTGTAAATGAGGTTGCCCACTCATTTGATCTTGCTCAAGTATGAGCAGAATTTCTGAGGGCAAATGATGGTTGATTTCTCGCTGTTCTCTTCACAGCTGAGATTATTTGAATATGTACTGTATATATTTTATCAATATATTCAGCGTTTTTTTCTTTCTGAAAAAAAGATAAATTTTGTTTCTTCTGGTCATTATAGTTCAATCTCATAAATTAAGGAAGAAAGGTTTAGCGATGTGACTGAAGGATTTTAAAGAAACCTTGCAGAGATAGAAGTCGTGCTAGTTACATTATGAAAACTTGTGGATGCAAGTGCCAGAGAAATTTTAATCATTACAGAGTCTGGAATTTGTAGATGCCAGAGTGGAGCGTTATCTAGTCATATGCTTCAACAGTGACAATTACTGGAGTATGTGTTAGAAATTAATGGATATGAGTTACATAGACCAAGCACATTTCATCATGGCCACTATGGAATACATTAGATAGTCAGAATAATCTCCAACTGCAGACCTAGCATTACATAATCTACGCATCTGTTAGGGAATAATAGAGTAGTTATGCATAGTATGCAAAGTCTGGTCTTATGTAGGGTATGTGAATGGCGTTGAAGGCTGGAACTAGTCCTTGAAAAGAGACAATGGAATTTATTCTTTAATGTAAGAAAAAACTTTATTGCAATATTCCACTGAAGGAGATGAAAGGAGATCATAAATAGGTTGTGTAACCTTTACTGATTTATGTAACTAGTGAGTGAGCCATTATGGCATGGTATTGTTAAAGTGATATTCATTGAGGTTAGTTTACATTGAACTGAGTCATACTAAAGTCAAACTCTTTGAATACTACAACATTTACCACTGTGGATCATGTAGTATTTATTTAGAAAATTCATTTTCAATTTTGCATGTTCTCCATATCGACACTTTTAAAACATTCAAAAATTCTGTTCTCCATAACAAATGGTGACTTGATTCTATTTTGCGTAGATTTGATTGAAGAAATGCCAATTTTTCAGTGAGTGATTCATGCCAAAACCATAAAACCATAATGATAACATATCGAAGTTAGGTATCAAGTCAAAGCAAACATTATCTTGATGATGAAGAAAAAAAAATCGAAAGCATAGTTTGATGAAAGGGATCTCATTCTGCTGGGCCAAAATTGGAGCGCTTTAAAAAAATAAGGATATTAAATGTTTTTCAAATCAGAATCCATCATGAAGAACGATATGTTCATCGAATGTGAAGGTGCACGCAGCTTAGCTTCTGTTCAACTAAAGAAATCTAGCATGACGAGAACACTTGAATTTGTGACGAAAATGGAGCGAAATTGTTTTATTGTTATTTTTGTTCCAGATTTAGTTTAAATTTTGAATGATCACAGAATCTGAAATTTAGTTGGAATGAAAGAAGGGAGGACCAAATTGGGTTGCTACCGATTAGGTACCAAACCAACAGTTGGCAATATTTTCAGTAACCAATAAACTCTTGATACAGAAATGGATACAATCCAAGATAACATCCTTCAATATGGTTTAACACATTGCTTGGAAAGTGAAGAGAAAGAACTTCTTCAGCACTTCACCATATAGAATTACGGGAGGGATTGTTTTGGTGATAGAAAACCACAATCAGATGTCTTAATGAAGGTGATCAGAGCACATTTTTTTACCAAACAACACTCAAACATTGAAAGTAGCATAGAATTAATTGAATATATATTAAAATCCTAATGGTGTGAGATCTTGGAATCCATAAAAGGTATTACTTAAGAATTAATAGATCTGAAACTTATTGAAACCCATGTAAAATTGATCTCTAGGGATTCAAAAAATGTGCTCATATATTCTACATTACTTAATTCTATTCATGTATTGTACAAAATGTTTCCCATATGTAGTACACTTTCTGCGAGCAGATGTAGAAGGTTTAAGGCGTTTTGAATTGTTGACTCTATAAATAGCAGTGCAAAAATGTATTTGGGACATTATGGACCTATGTTGAGGAATCCTAAGTGATTATGGACCCAATCGAGGGAGAGAGGGGGACTTGACACTTGGTAGAGCCCGACTTCAACTGATACACACACACCTCCCATTAAACACACCAAAAAAACAAAACCTAGAGCTATCACACAACACTGTTTAATGGTAATTTACAACTTAGTTTCCTCTTTCCCAGTTGGGCACCTTAACTAATTAATATAAACAGAAAATTACAACAGTGTGGGTTTTTATGGTAATTTACAGTTTATTACAATAGAAAATTACAACAGCGTGTTTATTAACTCTTTCAAAACCGTTTTATGGTAATTTACAACTTAGTTCCCTCTTTCCCATTTAGGCACCTTAACTAATTAATATAAACAGAAAATTACAACAGCGTTGGTTTTGATGGTATTCAAGGAGAATATAGCTCTAAAGGCAGTTGCAATGAAAGAATGGAGGAATGAATTGTCATAGAAATCAATAAACCGTTGGCATGGAAGTCAAGTATTTCTCTATTCTAGCACTTACACAGACAAGTCGTTGAGAAACGTTCAAGTTTCAACAAAACTTCCATCCAACATAACAAGAAACTCCACAATAAAATTTATAAAGAGGTTGGCCTACCCTATGAGTATATAACAACTGCAAATCTTTGGTTTATGCCATAATGTCTTTGTTATTTTTATCATAACGCAATTGCAATAACATATATACAACTTTATCCAAATTCAATAACTTCTTTTGCAATATTGTTAATTATTTAGAGAATTTACCCAATTCTTGTATTAGGAGTAGGGTAGGCAGAGCACTTGGAGTTATATGGTGTGTTACAGACTCTAGCCCTCCTACTACACCACCTACTAGTAAGCTATCTCCCGCCATTGTGGCATCTAGCAAGAGTCCTTCTACACCTAGAAATCCCTTTATAGTAGGGTATGTGTAGAAGGTCGCACTAGTTTACATTTACATTACTAGTTACACTAGGGTTCATTTTTTACCATAAAATATTTTATAACAATATGTGTGTTGACTGTATATGGATAGCTCACATGAAAACCTGAAACAACAAAACTACATTCTTCAGAGTAAACTGTCATAATTTAGGTCTTAGCCTTCGGATCTGAGTGCAATGACATGCACACAACACCTAATAAATAATTATATTGGATTTTTTGTACATATGGGGTTTTAAGAACATATTTGCACGTAATAGAGGTGCTTTGATATATGGAAATGTAAATATGCATATTCATCGGTTTTTTGGACTGAAATTCATGCATATTTCAAGACACAGATTTCATTTATAGCCTTCTTTACCAATGTTGTAGGCAAATTTGGATTGTCTCATTGCATAGGAATGATTCTTGCCTATGGTTAGCATCCACTAGCACAAAATAAAATTCCGTACGAGGTTACAATGTACTTTATCTAGTTTATCTTGGAATTGGATGGTCATGAGTTTGAATAGGAATATTACAATATTGAATCCTATATAACTTCAATTTCTAAACTAAATAGGGTCGATATCACTAAAAAAAAGAGGGGATTGAATAAAACTAAGAACATGTATTCTGGCCACTATGGTACACATTTAGACAATAAGAAGAATCCCCAACTCCAAACCTTTCACAAGATTTTCACTTGTGCACAATTGCTCTTTTGAAATGGGAGTATGTATGTATGATGGTTATTTTGTTTTTTTGGAAAGGTTCATAGTGAGACAGAAGCTCTAATTTTGTAATAGATACTATGCTCTATTTTCATTAATTTACCCCCTTCTTTCATAAACAATTCCAAGCTTAAAAACTTCACATATGATATCAACATTGAATGCAAGATTTTAAGAAAAAGTTTCAAGCTAGGATCATGGAAATGTCAATTCCAACTTTGAAAAGTATGTGTGGGATGTTAAGCAACACTTGACTTGGATCTGAGATAGTTATGGTATGTCTATGTATTTTAATTTGTAATTGATGATTATGGAATGCTTAAATCTTCAACTAATGGGTTTCAATATGATCTGTTTTACAGGCTCCCATGCGGAACAAACATCTTAGATTGAAGTGTTCATTATAGAAAAATCAAGTGATTGGTACTTCCATTTATCATGGATCTGTCAACTAAATATTGAATTTAGAATAAAGTGTTGGTGCAGCCCGTACTACTTTCAGCTTTTTGGTTGGGAAATTTTCAAACCTTGCCAAAACCTATGCATAACTGAACATGGTCAGTAATCTTTCAAAGGAGGGAAAAATTGGAAAGAGTCTTGAAAAATTAAGTTATCATTTTAGAATCTGAAAAGTTGTGTTGTTTTATTGTTCAAATCAATTGTTCCTATTCATTCAATCTACTGCACCTCGGTTTTGACGAGAAGAAACAAAATTTAGCACTGATATGGATAAAGGGAAGTCCCTCTTCGTGTCTAAATGACCCTAAATCCTCTTCAGGATGACGAAATTTACTCCAGGCTGCAAACATAATAAAATGAGCTATCAAAAGTTAAAACTATCTTTGCTTGTACAGTGAAGATGTTAGAATCTGTCCTTAATATCAGTGTTGACAAGACATACTAGTTGATTTCATATAATTTTTTAATTCTAAAATAATATCTACGCTGAAATGTCAAATTATTAGTTTACATTGTCATCAACTTATGCATGTGTATCTGACAGAGAATGTCCTCAAGTATGTCAGATCTAAGGCCACTAAAAATCCCCAGCACAGTTGATCTGCATTTGGAAGGTAACATGAGGATTCAAAGTCAAGTAACTCGGTCATCTAAAAGGAAGTTGCAATGGGTCATCCTAGCTGATAGGAAATAGTATGAAATTTCCCAAGCTTTGTGTGCATACACATAGGCACACATTGACTGCCAATGAACTAGTGAGAAGTCACCCATAATTATTCAATGTGTTGTAATTAAATTTCAATTTTCAATTGCCATTCCTAAAAAGCAAGCAATTAAATTCATTGATGGTAAACGAACTCCTACAAGTTAATCTTGATTTCACCAATGATCAAGGTTAATCACCAACTATTTCATCTTGATTTTTTCGTTAAGCACGAGAGATTCGAAAATCATGGTGTTTTTCACCAACATTTATGAGCTTGATGCATGCTGTTTTTCATTCATTCCTAGACAAGTTCATTCTTATATTTATAGAAGAAATTCTAATTTATTCCAAAAATATTAAAGAAAATGAACACCTATGAATAGTGTTGCAATAGTGTTGAAATTTTTGAGTGGACATGGCTGGCTGTGCACAAATGATCCCACCCAAAGAATGAATGAACATCCGCTCGGTCGACACACAAACGATCCCACCCAAGGAATGAACGAACATCAGCTCGGTCGACACTGTCTAACAAACTATCCCACCATTAAATTCTTTAGCATACACTAGATCCGGATCAACTGAGGAAACTTCATTCGATGGGTTTGAGCCATCCTATTCAATACTACCACATGATATTTTAATAGTTGTTTCTGGCATCGATATTTCACGCAGTATTTGCTCATTGTTAATTATGGCTTTACTTTCACTGCTACTAAAACGCTGTGTAAAATATTTAAGACTCTCCCCTAGTATGATAAACTTGTTCAACTTTTCCGGTGTCCAATTCGCCTTCAGGAAATTTATATACTTTAACACTTGGCAGCCCGGCATGAAAAATAGCGTGGACATGTTCACTGACCATCTGCCATGTTTACTCAGAAAGAGAGAAGAGTAATTCAAGGCCTTTATAGATTTTCTCTCTATTTTAGACAAGAACGTATCATACAACACTATATTATCAACCCAGTGAAAATTTTCTCTCAATAAAATGACAAAATCTATCTGCATGTGATTACTAGGGTTTGCCATTCCAATGCCATGAACAATTACTTGCATGTCTGAGTGATATGGGTCTATGCGTCTCACATTTCTTATTCTTGCGACCATTTCTGGATCCCTCATTTGTGCCATGATTTTTTCGTAAAATGAAGAATTCCTTGACTTTTCCATTCCCAAAAATATTTTCTTGATTATATTCTGCATCGATTTATTACATTTTACTTTATTTAATGTGAACATTTTTTTGTCCTGCCTTTGGAAACCATGCAACAAGCCATCCTAGTCAAAGAAATGCCAACTTAAATCATGAAACTATCTCTCATACAATCGCCCTATTGCACAACGACGTATACCGCTCAAAGAAATAGTTGTATGTGGAAGTGGCATTTCATGCAGCATATGATCACTATCCAAAATGACTTGGATTTTATTGGTGAAACGGTGATATCAAAAACGTTCTTTGTCCAAGTCGTAACCCTTTAAACTATTGCCTAAGATGATAATTTTATTCAAATTCTCAAGCATCCAGTTTGCCTCCAGTACCTGTTGAAATATTAAAGTCACCTGCCGTGCCTTGGGCAGGAAGAACAAAGAACAAAGGACAAAGGTAGCAGCAGCAGCAGAAACAGAGATTGAGTGCGCAGCACTCTGTATTGAAGAATGTTGGTGAATCCGTAAGGAAGAATTTAATTCTTGATGGGCAGCAACCACAAATGGCAGATGAAATTAACTTAGTGATGGGCGGAGCCGTTCTTCACAGTGGAAGGACAAAGATTTTTTGTAGATATTTTCTACGGAGGAGCAGACTAAATTAAAAACAGTCGTTTCAGGCTTTAAAGCCTTCAACAACCAGAATGAAGAAAAACAGGCGGAAGTCCTTTTATTTTTGAATTGGCGGGACAAGTGGTCCCCACCATTTATATGCCAATCGGAATCGGAAAGTAATGTTGGAGCAGTGTCTTGTTGATATGGGAGAGTTCTGCAAACGGAACATTTAAATACATTGAAACTTATACATAAATCACCCCCACAGCAGCGGTGGCCCGTGGGTCCACAAGACCACGTGGCGGTATCTAATTGCAATCGCAACAACGTAATAGCAAGGTTTCAATTGGCGGGTTTTTTATCGTGTGCCCCGATCAGGGCGGATCCGATTGCAATCGAAGGATCGGAGGTCGTGTTCTAATCGCAATCGAAAGATTGAATGGAACACAAACTTTGTTGTCAAGCCATCTCCCGATTGTCGATTGTCGATTGTCCAATCGCAAGCGGAAGAGCGGAGGTCGAGTTTCCAATCGCAATCGAAAGTTTGGGCGGATCACAAAGTTTGTTGTCAAGACTTTTGTCGATTGTCGATTGCCGACTGCGTAGTGGTCCCCACTCGTACGTCTGGCATTTCATATTTTATAGTTCCGCAAAGGTTTTCCTTTGTATTTGGTTTTATTTTTTGTTTTAAGTTTTAATATGGTTTTTGTTGTAATGTTTAATATATGCGCGGCATATATAAAATGAAAAGGCCCGCGAGCCATAGTAAGGCAATTGTATTGTTTTGTTTTGGTTCTTCGTACAGCAGCGCGGAAGAGGAAATACACAGCAGTGTGTTGTATGTTGAAGACAGAGTATTGTTCTTGAAGAGAGACAGAGAGTTGTTTTGTTTAGCACTGCGTCTGTAGCAGTCATACATATTTGGTGAATCCCTCACTGTTGAGGAAGAATTTGTAACAGTTTTCAAAGTAATAGAAGTTTGTTTTAAAGCCCTGAAAGCTCTGTCTCCTGTCAAGTTGTTTAAATTTCTCTATGTTGTAGAGGGGAGATTATTCTCTCCATTTCTGTTTGCTTGGAATTCCCAAAATTCCAACATGGTATCAGAGCTAGTCTAGGCTCTTTGAAGATTTCAAAGAAGCTGAAGAAGAAGACCTGTTGCAGCGTTTCTCTCCAGCAGCGTGAAAAGCTCAACAGAAGTCAAGGTCAGGTATTTCTCAAAGATAAAAGAGCAGTGGTTTATTGTTTAAAGGAGTTTGTTCTTTCAGTAAAGGAAAGACAGTGTGTTTAAAGTCTGAGTTCAGTTTAAGAAGCAATGGCTGGACCAAGCACTGGTATGAATCTTGGAAGTGTTCAGCTTCCACAGTTTAATGGAAAGAACTATGATTATTGGGCCATTACCATGAGAGCCCTATTTGTCTCACAAGACTTGTGGGAACTAGTAGAAGATGGTTTCACAGAACCAGCTGATGAGCAGGCTTTTAATGCCTTAACTCAAGCAGAGAAAGATGTATTGAAGAATAATAGGAAGAAAGATGCTAAAGCTCTCTTCTGTTTGTATCAAGCTGTAAATGAGAGTGTGTTTCCAAGGATAGCAGCAGCTAAGAAATCCAAGGAGGCATGGGAAACTATGAAAGTTGCCTATCAAGGTATGGAGAAAGTTAAAACAACAAAACTTCAATTGCTGAGAAGAGATTTTGAAACTCTTTGCATGAAAGAGTCAGACAGTGTTGACACATTTTTCACACATGTGATTGGGACTGTAAATCAGATAAGATCCCATGGAGAAACTCTAGAAGAAAGAAGGATTGTGGAAAAAATTTTGAGATGCTTACCCTCAAAGTTTGATGTTATTGTTACCACCATAGAAGAGACCAAAGATCTCTCACAGTTCACAGTGGATGAACTTCATGCCTCGCTGATAACTCATGAACAAAGATTGAGCAGAGATGAACACTCATCTCTTGAGAACGCCTTCAAGACCCAGATGCCTTCAGGAAGAGGAAGAGGTCAAAGAAAAGGAAGAGGAAGAGGCAGAAGTCAGAATAGAGGTGGAAGGGACAACTCTTCACATTCACATGGAAGGAGCAACAGTCAAAGCCAAAGCCACGGCCAATGCAACAGCCAGCAAGGTGGACATCAACACCAACATGCTCAAGGACAAAGGTATGAAAAATCCAATGTCCAGTGTCATTATTGCAAGAAATATGGGCACTATGCCAATGAATGTAGAAAGAAGCAAAATGACATGAAGAATAGGTAGAATGCTAATGTAGCAAAAGAGGAAAAGAACCCAAGTAATGTGCTGTTAGCTTGTAATGTAGCACAAGATAGGAATGATGATGTTTGGTTCTTAGATTCTGGATGTAGTAATCACATGACTGGCAACAGAGCAATGTTTGCCAATCTTGATGAAGAAGTTAAATCTGAAGTGACCACAGGGACTGATACTAAAATATCTGTCAAAGGGAAAGGCAGAGTAAGTATTCGAGCAAGGAATGGGGAGCAAAAATTTGTTCCTGATGTGTATTATGTTCCAGGTCTGAAATGTAATCTTTTGAGCATAGGGCAGCTCATAAACAAAGGTTACAATGTTATATTCAAAGAGGATGTGTGCACCATAAAAGATATTCCTCCAAGTAAGAAAATCATTGCTGAAATTCAAATGACCAGCAATAGAATGTTTCCTCTCAAGCTCAACATTGACTTGAAAGGAAAAGGAAAGAATGTAGTAGTTGTAACTCAAGAAGCCTTCCAGAAGGAAGAGAAAGATGAAAATTGGTTATGGCATTTGAGATTTTGACATCTCAATTTCGGAGGATTAAATTTGCTGCACAGAAAAGGAATGGTAAGAGGTTTACCACTGATTGAAAAGCCTGATAGCCTATGTGAAGGCTGCATCTTGGGAAAGCAACAAAAAGAAAATTTTCCTTCAGGGAAAAGCATAAGGGTGAAAGCACCTTTGGAGATAATCCACTCAGATTTATGTGGGCTGATGCAAACAACATCTGTTTCAGGCAGCAATTACATGCTGACCTTCATTGATGATTTCACATGAAAAGTGTGGGTTTATTTTCTGAAATATAAGAGTGAAGTCTTTCAGAAATTCCGTCATTTTAAAGCTCTTGTAGAAAAACAGAGCGGACTGCACATTAAAGTCCTCAGAACAGATAGAGGAGGTGAATATATATCAAAATAATTTCTGCGTTTTTGCAGAGAGAACGGCATACACAAGCAGTTTACTACCAGGTACACACCGCAACAGAATGGAGTTGCTGAAAGGAAGAATCGAACCATAATGGAGATGGTGAGAAGTATGCTAAAGGCAAAGCACTTTCCGAATGAGTATTGGGCAGAAGCAGCAAACTGTGCTGTATACATTTTGAATAGATGCCCCACAAAAGCCGTGATGAACAAAGTTCCAGAAGAGGCGTGGAGTGGCAGAAAACAGGGAGTCACCCACATGAGAGTTTTTGGATGTGTAGCATATGCACACATTCCAGACAAATTGAGAAAGAAGTTGGATAATAAGGGGGAGAAGTGCATTTTCCTTGGATATTGTGAAGATTCCAAAGGATACAGACTATATAACCCATCCACAAAGAAGTTTGTAATTAGCAGAGATGTGCAATTCATCGAAGAGGAAGCGTGGGATGGAAGCATTGAGAAAACAGTTAATGTCAAAAACTGTTTATCTCATGATGAAGATGATGTAGATGTGATTGAGATTAATAACCCATCCATTGCACAACCTCCAGCAGTGCAAGGCCAGCAAGGGACGCCTCAAGCGGCAGTAAGAACACCCTTGAGAAGAAGTGGCAGTGGTTCACTGAGTACACCACAAGGAGTAGAATCGAGTGCTTCATCAAGCACGGCTACACCAAGTGAAAGAGGAACAAGATTCAGAAGCCTTAGAGAAATCTATGAGCAAGGAGAAGCAAACGAAGGTATGAATTCCTTATTTGCTTTGTATTGTCAAGTTGATGATCCTATTCATTTTGAAGAGGCTATTAAAGATAGAAAATGGATAGAAGCTATGGATGATGAAATTAAATCCATAGAGAAGAATAGAACATGGGAGTTGGTTGATCTACCAGAAGGTAAAGAAGTCATTGGAGTTAAATGGGTATACAAGACCAAAAGCAATGCTGAAGGAAAAATAGAAAGACACAAGGCCAGACTTGTTGTCAAAGGATATAAGCAGAAGAAAGGGATTGATTATGAATAAACTTTTGCACCAGTTGCAAGAATGGAGACGGTAAGAGCAGTGTTGTCCATAGCAGCACAAAATAAATGGAAAGTATATCAAATGGATGTAAAATCCGCATTTTTAAATGGAGTTTTAATGGAAGAGGTATATGTGGAACAGCCTCTTGGATATGAGAAGAAAGGCCAAGAGCATAAGGTCTGTAGATTGAAGAAAGCTCTTTATGGGTTGAAACAAGCACCAAGAGCATGGTACAGCAGAATAGATTCTTATCTATTGGAGAATGGATTTGAAAAATGTGAGGGAGAACCCACCCTCTACATCAAAGAAAAGGATGGTAAGTTATTGATTGTTGTTTTATATGTTGATGATTTAATTTTTACAGGTAATGATGATTACCTTGTTGAAAATTTTAAAACAATCATGAAAGATGAATTTGAAATGACTGACATGGGTTTATTAAGATACTTCTTGGGAATAGAAGTGGAGCAATGTGAGAAAGGAATTTTTATTTCTCAAGCAAAGTATGTGAATCAAGTTTTAGAAAGATTTAACATGCAGGAGTGCAAAGATGCAATTACTCCCACAGTAATGGGATTGAAGTTGAGTAAGAATGACAGCAGCAAGAATTTCGATCCAAGTTTGTATAAAAGCATAGTTGGCAGCCTCATGTATTTGACTGCAACTAGGCCGGATATTATGCATGCTGTTAGTTTGATTTCCAGGTTCATGGAAAAGCCAAAGGAGGCACATTGGCAAGCAGCAAAGAGAATTCTGAGGTATGTGAAAGGAACAAAAGGATTTGGTATTTTATATACTACTTCAGAAAATTCAGAATTAGTTGGATACACTGACAGTGATTGGGCTGGAAGTGTAGATGATCGGAAGAGCACTTCCGGTTATATTTTTCATATGGGTTTAGGAGCCATTTCATGGGCTTCCAAGAAACAACCGATTGTAGCATTATCTACAGCAGAGGCAGAATATGTGGCAGCTACAGCAGCAGCGTGTCAAGCAATTTGGATGAGAAGAATGTTGAGAAGTCTATGTCAAGAACAGGTAAAAGGGACAGTGATTTATTGTGACAATAGCTCAGCTATTGCATTGTCAAAGAATTATGTGTTTCATAAAAGAACAAAGCACATAGACACAAAGTATCATTATATCAGAGAATTGGTGAATAATGGTGAAGTTTTTTTACAGCATTGTAAAACAGAGGAGCAATATGCAGATATTTTAACTAAACCATTGGGACAGAAAAAATTTGAATTTCTAAGAGAATGCTTGGGTATGATGGATAACCCAGCAGCTGACTTTAAGGGGGAGTGTTGAAATATTAAAGTCACCTGCCGTGCCTTGGGCAGGAAGAACAAAGAACAAAGGACAAAGGCAGCAGCAGCAGCAGAAACAGAGATTGAGTGCGCAGCACTCTGTATTGAAGAATGTTGGTGAATCTGTAAGGAAGAATTTAATTCTTGATGGGCAGCAGCCACAAATGGCAGATGAAATTAACTTAGTGATGGGCGGAGCCGTTCTTTACAGTGGAAGGACGAAGATTTTTTGTAGATCTTTTCTACGGAGGAGCAGACTAAATTAAAAACAGTCGTTTCGGGCTTTAAAGCCTTCAACAACCAGAATGAAGAAAAACAGGCGGAAGTCCTTTTATTTTTGAATTGGCGGGACAAGTGGTCCCCACCATTTATATGCCAATCGGAATCGGAAAGTAATGTTGGAGCAGTGTCTTGTTGATATGGGAGAGTTCCACAAACGGAACGTTTAAATACATTGACACTTATACATAAATCACCCCCACAGCAGCGGAGGCCCGTGGGTCCACAAGACCACGTGGCAGTATCTAATTGCAATCGCAACAGTGTAATTGCAAGGTTTCAATCGGTGGGTTTTTTTATCGTGTGCCCCGATTAGGGCGGATCCGATCGCAATCGAAGGATCGGAGGTCGTGTTCCAATCGCAATCGAAAGATTGAATGGAACACAAACTTTGTTGTCAAGCCATATCCCGATTGTCGATTGTCCAATCGCAAGCGGAAGAGTGGAGGTCGAGTTTCCAATCACAATCGAAAGTTTGGGCGGATCACAAAGTTTGTTGTCAAGACTTTTGTCGATTGTCGATTGCCGACTGCGTAGTGGTCCCCACTCGTACGTCTGGCATTTCATATTTTATAGTTCCGCAAAGGTTTTCCTTTGTATTTGGTTTTATTTTTTGTTTTAAGTTTTAATATGGTTTTTGTTGTAATGTTTAATATATGTGCGGCATATATAAAATGAAAAGGCCCGCGAGCCATAGTAAGGCAATTGTATTGTTTTGTTTTGGTTCTTCGCACAGTAGCGCGGAAGAGGAAATACACAACAGTGTGTTGTATTTTGAAGACAGAGTATTGTTCTTGAAGAGAGACAGAGAGTTGTTTTGTTTAGCACTGCGTCTGTAGCAGTCATACATATTTGGTGAATCCCTCACTGTTGAGGAAGAATTTGTAACAGTTTTCAAAGTAATAGAAGTTTGTTTTAAAGCCCTGAAAGCTCTGTCTCCTGTCAAGTTGTTTAAATTGCTCTGTGTTGTAGAGGGGAGATTATTCTCTCCTTTTCTGTTTGCTTGGAATTTCCAATAATTCCAACAATACCTTTGAACAAAAGTGATGAAGCTTGTTCTTCAACAATGCTTGTGTTTTACTATTTCCATCTTAAGCATGTTATCTTGAGCCTGGACAATGACCAAGTTGCAGGGTATTTTCAATTTGTCAAACTAAATCCTGTTATGGCTGGCTAGATGTTTTCAGGTGACCATGTTTACTTTATCCTTTGTGAATGGATAAAAGAAGCTCGTCCAAAGAAAAGAGAAGCAAGGTTGAAACCCTTTTATTCTATATTATAAACAATGAAGTAGTATTATTGAAATCCCTGATCTCCATTACTTAAAATCAACCCTGCCTGGTCTGTATATAACAAATATAGATTGAATTTAAATGAATTTAATGACACTGATAACTAATCTACCTTTCGGAGTTGAAGTTAAATCGTAGAAACAGGGTACTCATTTTCTTCACAGGCAATTCATCCTAAGTCAACATCTTCATCTGTGCAAAAAGTTATTCTTCCTCTTCAATTATCTCTAGATGTGAAAAAATGAAACTCGATTTAATTTCCATTTTGAATATAATGTTGTGCAATGATGCAACTTTTGTAAATTTAAATATTAAAGATTATTGAAAAAATAATTTTAAATTTTCGTATAAGACAATTTTTTTTTTTGTGAAATTGCAAATTTTAGTTATATAAAATGATTTTTAAATGTATAAATATTATAAAAGACCTTAAAGAAAACCCTTAAATACTCAGTTTGTATAAATTACAAAGCCCAAACCTCCATTTTTATTTTTTTATACCAGATTGTAAACAAAATTTCAAAATTGTTAAATAAACTACACTATAGTATAGTACAAACAGTAATAAAAAATAATGACAACTGAAAAATTCATATATGTAAGAGTACAACTGAGAAATGCATCATCAACATAAGAAATGGTCCCGAGTCTTAAAATACAATTTTAAGACATTTACAGCTAAGACAAATATTACATTTGTAAGAATTTTTTTTTTAATTGCAAATTTTAGTTGTTTAAAATGCATTTTGAATGCATAAATGCATAAATAGTTTCGAGAAAAACAGAGGAATGCATATGATTTTTTTCCTTACAAGAAAATCATTTAATGCTTCCATTAAAGTATTTTATGTAGGTTTTTTGAGGATCATCATCATGGACTTTTGAGGAGATTTATGATGGACCTTTGAGGAGATTTATTCTTTTTCAATGACATTACAGACATGCAAGTTGTATGAATTCATTTTTTTCCTGTATTTTCCAGCACCTACAGGAAAAAAATGAATTCATACAACTTGCATGTCTGTAATGTCATTGAAAAAAAAAAAATCTCCTCAAAGGTCCATGATGATCATCCTCAAAGAACCTACAGAAAATACTTTAATGGAAGCATTAAATTTTTTCCTATATTTACAGCGCCTACATGAAAAAAATTTATATACATATCCAATATCCAGTTACCAAAATCCAATTACTGAAGAAACAAAAAACAGATGATATCTGCCATGTGATAGGTAAGGATCCCAATAATGTTAAGTTGCATGCCAAAAAGATTTATGGATTTCTTGATCTGCCAAATACTGCTCATTCGTAGAATGCACATTATGGATTTTGTTACTCCAAATTTTAACCGTTTCTTTCATGTAATTTGATTCTCTTTAATGGCAGCTGTAGAGCTTGGCCTCACCATTTGAATATCCCTTTGAACTATGAGCTTGTTAGTTCGTTCATTAATTTATTCACGCATTTATCCACTATACGTTGTTCATGATATTTTATATAAGATATGGCATATTCTTATTGCTATAGCCACCTATAAACTCTGTGCCAAGCCTTTGTTGATTCAATTACAAGCACCAAACCAATTTGTTGAATGGAATAGGAAATTCAATTCAATTCAAGGGGTGAAATTACTAGAGGTTTCATTGAGAATTTAATGTGATGTCAATTGGTTTATTACAGCAGATGTAGAGACAACAGTAGCTAGTTAGAAGCAGCAACAGCAGCTGCCAGTTTGAATGTTGGACTTACAGTTGTCTCAATAACATCCTCGGTATCTCCGCTCCGGTAAAAGTGGGGAAGAGGGAGAGCTATGATATAGATATAAATAGTGAATCCTAAGTAGGAAAAATGTTCAAGGCTTCTATGGACGCTTGCAACAAAAAGAGAAAAATGGATTCCGAATGGCTTGATAGTTGCAAGGATGGGCATAAGACAAGCTATAATCCTAGTATTGGTGTTGAGCTTCATATGAAATCACCACTTCCTCCTAAATGGGAACAATGTTTGGATCTTCAGGCAGGTGTTGTTCTTACATTGTTCACTTCCATGTACCCATGATGACCAGAAAGGTGTTGCATGATCTCGACTTCCACATGGACATTTTCTTTGGTCTTTTTGGGGAAAGTCTTGCAAGTCAGCTCTTCGCCATAGCCTTGCCTTTGCAATGTATGAGCAGACCAATGTGCCCCATCGCAATTCTTAGTCCAAATAATAATCAGTTTGTGGCTTTCACTTTCAGCTGATATGGGGAGAGGTATCTTCAGCCCTCTTCCCGGTGAATTAGGTCAATAATCCCTTTTTAGAACGAGGAGCAGTGGCTGGATGGAAATGTCAAGAAGCCAATTCGGTCCCTCATTTTTACTTTTTCTCCTTTGGAAAGAAAGAATGATGTTGCATATACAAACTGTATGTTCTAAGTTAGCATTATTTACTTTTCTGTTCTCTTTGCCTCTTCCTTGGTGAAGACATGTGAAGACATATCAACTATGGAATCTGGAAAATATTGGACAAAGCAAGGTTAGCTTCGTATTGATTAGAATATTCATATGAGTGAAGGTGTTTTTATCATATATCGTTGAAAAAATAAGATATATGGGGAGATTACAGGAAATAGTTTTAAAAATAATCAACACTACATATTTAAATTACACTTTTTCTCCTTTGGAAAGAAAGAATGATGTTGCATATACAAGTTGTATGTTCTAAGTTAGCATTATCTACTGTTCTGTTATCTTCGCCTCTTCCTCAGTGAATACATATCAACTATGGAATCTGGAAAATATTGGACAAAGCAAGGTTAACTTCATATTGATTTGAATATTCATCTGAGTGAAGGTGTTTTTATCATATAACATTGAAAAAATAAGATATATGGGGAGATTACAAGCAATAGTTTTAAAAATAATCAACACTACATACAGGACAAGACAAATATGAATTCATCAAATTACTTTATAATACAAACATATTTCTCATTCATATGTACTAGCCACCTCAAGCAAAGAGAGAAAATATAATTAGAGTCAACAATGCAGACCTGAGGAAGATAACACTATAAATGTTATGATGAATAATTTCTGGAGAATTCGGAAGAACAAATACCATTATTAAAGACAGATGAATTTCTCATTCATATTTACAAGCCCCCCCCCCAGTGGAGATTACAGAGAATACTTGTAAAAATAATCAGCACTGAATATTTAGATACCACTATTAAAGACAGATGAATTTCTCATTAATATTTAAAAAATTATTCTCTGTAAATAAAAGAACAAACCAGGTAAATAAAAGAACAAACCAGGTAAAATATGTATGATGGATTCAAATAAATGATTTTACTCTGTAAGTATATTATTTTGTAGCAGAACTCCTCTCACAATGATCATAATGGTTTTCATTATTCCCTTCAACAGAAAGGAAGATAAGTTTGGGACCTTAAATGAGCAGAGCTAGTTTTCGTATTTAAGACCACGACATAATCTAAGCCCAGATAAGTGCTTTTGGGAGATGTCAAGACCAGGACCTTATCTTGAGAATAGTCATTTAGTCATTTATATCTAGTGCAAATACAATAATCTAATAAAGGAAGATTGAATATGGATGGGAGTATCTGATTTGAGTTTTGAGTCATGATGGCAAAGGAGCGATGTCATTTTATTTAAGTACCGCATCAATATTTGTAATTTGTTTCTGCTGTTGTAACTTACACTTCGTAGAAGAAGAAGAGGGTGTATCAATCAAATTTTGAACTCTGAGTGCATCCAGAGCTCATGGAACTTACACTTCGTAGAAGAAGCGGGTGTATGCATAAATTTGAGGGGAAAGGGGAGAGAATTGGAAGTTAAGTTACAATGAATGTGGAGAAATCAATAGGGAATTAAAAACGTATTGGTTGGGGTAAAAACCCATTGTTGGGGTTTATTGAGGCCCTTCTAGACTATAGACAGTTACGTGATGCATGGAAAATGTATTAAAAGAGAGAGCAACAATCAGGCACATTTCGTAAAAAGGCAAGAGGATTTAAGAACCAACATACCTCCATATTAACTTCAGATCTTGAACGCCAAGAGGGATAAAAATCAACTCCAGATCTTGAACACCAAGAGGGATAAAAATCAAATGAGATGCAAATCTCTGAGTGCTTAAACTATCTTGATTAAGATGGACCTACACTGATGGATGTGTGTATTAATTCTTGGTAACATGCAATTCAGTTTCCTCATCTTCCAATAGATGATATGATTTGGATTGTATGGAGCTTTTTTAATAAAGAAAGATTTGTGAACCATTATTATTTTGCCCACAATAGATTTATTATTACTATATTTTTAGTTTTGTATAACATATTATATTGCATTAACATATGGTGACACAAGCATTATGGATAATGGGACAGATTACAATTTATTCAATTTCCGGGGCTGTAGAATGCACCCTGCTAGATTTATTATTACTATTTTTTTAGTTTTGTATTCTGGGCCATGAGGACCTTCAATTTACCAGAAACTTCGTCGGGAAGAGAGTCATCATCAGAAGAATAGTCGGATTCAGAATCAGAACAATTACAATTTTCTGAATCAGAACAGTGACAATACATGTGGACTTCGTCAGCAGAAGAAGAAGAGGATGACTCAGTAGAGGAAGATTCAGCAGAAGACTGTACAGCATGTTGTTGGATAGAAAGGTGTTGAGGACGATTATGACATTCTGCTGTTTTATGAAAGGAAGAATGACAATGAGCACATCTAGGTTTTGTTTTGACAGTAGTATTGGTAGATGGTTGTTTATTCTTTTGAGACTTTTTACCCATACCTCTTTTGGATTCTAAGGCTGTTGGACACATGTTAGAAGTGTGACCAGGCTGACCACATAACCAACAGACTACCTCATTCATTTTAGCAAGCTTGGCATCTTTGGGACGGATGTCATGAGGTTGATAATAATGGGTCTTGGGAGTATAACGATAATACCCTTTTCTTCCTTTACCTTTATATTTTCTTCGCTCTTTTGGCTTTCTGAGCTCGCGTCTTTTTCCTGAGCTCAGGCGATAAGTAGAAGCTCGACTGCGCTTCTGAGCCTTTCGGGCATGTCTTTTTGTCTTTCTGCGGGTGACCAAAGGATCATCAAGAGACACAAGAATTATGAATAATGAGACAGATTATAATTTATTCAGTTTCTGGGGTTGTAGAATGCGCCTTTCTTCTCTCAATGCAATGAAGAGAACTCAAGGACCTTGCTCTGCCATTACTTCATTAATGTCTAGTTTCTAAATGGCCATGGTTCTTTTGGTCTAGCTTCCATTACTTCATTAATGTCTAGTTTCTGAATGGACATGGTTCTTCTGGTCTGTCTTATGTATGCTGGCAGTCACGAGAATACAAGAATGAATAGAATATCACTGAACAGTCAGAATAAATTTCTATAACAGGTACAATCATAGAGAAGTATCATACCAACAACAAGCCACAAGTTGAAGCAAGCCGTATACCAGGTTGTATAGGCATAGTCATGTTGCATGATGGCACTAACACAAATTCGTAATTGTAATAATTGTTATAGTTTCCCAAAAGTCGTTCAGTTTGGCAGCAGGTGGAAATATGTCCACATGAAATGAGAGCCTCTGCATTCTTCCTAAAAAAGCACAACTATTACAAAAATTATGCTGTGGGTGTTTTCATTCAACGAGATTTTCAATGTTGCCATATGAAAAGCCCCATCACTAGCATATACTGACTGAGACATTCCATAACACTAGAGGAGATAGTGTTGAAATGTTTCAGAATTCCAAAATAATAAAATTCCCGTCCTTAACACAGAGAAATATTCAAAATTGCATCCACAGTGACAGAGTTTCAACTCAGAAAAAAAAATTCTATTTCATAAAAAAAATTGTTATAGATTCTTCCTCAAGAGAGGGATTACAAAATAATTTTGAATGCTGCAAACACAGTTCAAAAATTATCACTCTGTCTTCTATAAAACAAACATTGCTGTGTATACAAGTATTTCACACTGCTGTGCAAAAATACAAAACATTGTCTCTCTGGAAAATACACTGCTGTGTATTTCCAAATTCACACTCTGTCTTTTTCAACAACACCATTCTGCTGTGCATACAATTATGCTCTATGTAAAAAAAAAACAATTACATTCTGTTGTATATTTAAAAACAAAATATCTCAGAAAATTTAATGTCATTCGTTGACAAAAAATCACCGCTTAAAAATTCATTTATGGCATCATAACTTCTGCCGGCACCGCTTGAAAAATGAATTAATGTTGAATTTGCATGGTGGCACCTCTAACTGTCGATCTCAGATCGACCAGTGATCATACTGCTATATATACTCTGTTTCCCGCACTGTTGTGTTTTTATAAAAATTCACTGCGTATTTCTTTTTAATACCTTACGGGCCTTTTTAATATATGTGTTACATATATTAAAAATAAAACATATAACTTTTAAAACAATAAACCAAACTATTGAATTAAAACAAATGTCGTGTTAAAACATTTGACCCGCGATCTTTTGTTAACACATAATATGTGGGCCCCCTGCTGCAGATGACGTCAGCACCTCCGAGGGGGTATGCTCCTCCGCCTGCCCTGCTTGCTGGACCCCCGCGGAATTTACTTTTCGCTTTGTCTCTCTGCTGTTCGGTTATGCGGGCAGTTGGAAATTAATTCCAACACTCCCCCTTAATTTCCACTGCTGGGTTTTCCTGCATACCCATGCATTTTCTGAAATGTTCAAAGCTTTTCTGCTGAAGTGGCTTTGTGAGGATATCTACAAATTGATCCTCTATTCTGCAATGCTGCAAAACAATCTCACCATTGCTAACCAATTCCCGTATGAAATGAAACTTGGTGTCAATGTGCTTTGTCCTTTTATGAAAAACTGAATTTTTAGACAATGCAATAGCTGAGCTATTGTCACAAAAGATCACTGTCCCTTTTACCTATTCTTGACATAAACTTCTCAACATTTTTCTCATCCAAACTGCTTGACATGCTGCTGCTGTAGCTGCCACATATTCCACTTCTGCTGTAGATAATGCTACAATGGGATGTTTCTTAGAAGCCCATGAAATGGCTCCTGAACCCATGTGAAAAACATAACCAGAAGTGCTCTTCCGATCATCTACACTTCCAGCCCAATCACTGTCAGTGTATCCAACTAAATTTGAACATTCTGAAGTAGTATAAAAAATACCAAACCTTTTAGTACCTTTAACATACCTCAAAATTCTTTTTGCTGCTTGCCAATGTGCTTCCTTTGGCTTTTCCATAAATCTGGAAATCAAACTAATAGCATGCATTATGTCCGGCCTAGTTGCAGTCAAATACATGAGGCTGCCAACTATGCTCTTGTATAAACTAGGATCAAAATCCTTGCTACTGTCCTCTCTGCTGAGTTTTAATCCCATCACTGTGGGAGTGATCGCTACTTTGCTCTCCTGCATGTTAAATATTTCAAGCACCTCATTAACATACTTTGCCTCTGAGATAAAAATCCCATTTTCATCTTGTTCTACTTCTATTCCCAAGAAGTATCTCAACAAACCCATATCAATCATTTCAAATTCTTCTCTCATGACTGTTTTAAAATGTTCAATAAGGCAATCATCATTACCTGTAAAAATAACATCATCAACATATAAAACTACAATCAATATTTTTCCATCTTTTTCTTTGATGTAGAGGGTGGATTCTCCCTCACACTTCTCAAATCCATTTTCCAGTAGATAAGAGTCTATTCTACTGTACCACGCTCTTGGCGCTTGCTTTAGCCCATAAAGAGCTTTCTTCAATTTGCATACTTTGTGCTCTTGGCCTTTCTTCTCATGACCAAGAGGTTGTTCAATGTAGACCTCTTCCATTAACACTCCATTTAGGAATGCTGACTTCATGTCCATTTGGTAAACTTTCCACTTGTTTTGTGCTGCTATGGACAACACTGCTCTCACGGTTTCCATTCTAGCAACCGGTGCAAAAGTTTCCTCATAATCTATCCCATGCTTCTGCTTATAACCTTTGACAACAAGTCTTGCCTTGTGTCTCTCTATTTTTCCTTCAGCATTACTCTTGGTCTTGTACACCCATTTAACACCAATAACATCTTTACCTTTTGGGAGTTCAACCAAATCCCAAGTTTTGTTTCTCTCTATGGCATTTATCTCCTCATCCATAGCTTCTATCCATTTCTCATCCTTGATAGCTTCTTCGAAATGAACAGGATCATCAACATGACAATATAAAGCAAACAAAGAATTGATACCTTCATTAGCTAAATCTTGTTCATAAATTTCTTTCAAAATTCTGAATTTCTTACCTCTTTCTGTAGGTGTACAAGTGCTTGAAGAAGCACTTGAATTTCCTCCTTGTGGTGTGCTTGGAGAAGCACTGTCATTTCTCCTCAAGGGTGTGCTTTGCTGCTCTTGTGTTGGTGCTGCTGTTTGGGGATGTATTTCAGCCAACTCATCATCATTTTCATCATGAGATAAACAGTGTTTAACATTCACTGTTTTCTCTATGATTCCATCCCAAGCTTCCTCTTCAATGAACTGAACATCTTTTCTCACAATAAACTTCTTGGTGGAGGGGTTATATAACCTGTATGCTTTGGATTCCTCACTATATCCAATGAAAATACATTTCCCCCCCTTGCTGTCCAACTTCTTCCTTAGCTGATCCGGTATGTGTGCATAAGCCACACATCCGAAAACCTTCATATGTGTGACACTTTTCTTTGCGCCACTCCATGCCTCTTCCAGAATTTGTTCATAGCTGATTTTGTAGGACACCTATTCAAAATATACGCTGCACAATGTATAGCTTCAGCCCAATAATCATTATGCAAATGCTTTGCCTTTAACATGCTCCTTGCCATGTCCATTATGGTTCGGTTCTTCCTTTCGGCTACTCCATTTTGCTGCGGAGTATATCTAGTTGTAAACTACTTTTGAATACCATTTTCTCTACAAAAACGTAGAAAATATTTAGGGATATACTCACCTCCTCTATCAGTCCTTAAGACTTTGATGTGCAGCCCACTCTGGTTCTCAACAAGTGCTTTGAAATTGCAAAATTTTTCAAACACTTCACTTTTGTTTTTCAAAAAGTAAACCCAAGTTTTTCTTGTAAAATCATCTATAAATGTTAAGATATAGTGGTTGTTAGCAAGTGATGGAGTTTGCATCGGTCCACACACATCTGAGTGGACAATCTCTAAGGGTGATTTTGCCCTTATGCTTTTCCCGGAAGGAAAACTTTCTTTGTGTTGTTTCCCCAAGATACAACCCTCACAAAGGCTGTCTGGTTTCTCTATCAATGGTAAACCACTTACCATTCCTTTTCTGTTCAACAAATTAAGACCTCCAAAGTTGAGATGTCCAAATCTCAAGTGCCATAACCAATTATCATCTTTTGGTTCGCTTTGGAAAGTCTCCCGTGCAACTGCTACTTTCTCTTCACCATTCTTCAAATCTGCTCTCATTCTGAGAGGGAACATCCTGTTCCTTGTCATCTTCACTTCAGCAATACACTGATTGCTGGGTGGTTTGTCCATGATGGTACAAACATCATCCTCAAAGAAAACATTATATCCCTTATGGACAAGCTGTCCAATACTTAAGAGATTACACTTCATTCCTGGAACATAATAAACATCTGCTATGGATTTCTTTGCACCTAATCTTGTTAAAACATTTACATCTCCTTTTCCCATAACAGAAACTTTGCTATCAGTTCCTAGTGTGACTTGTGACTGCACACTCTTATCTAACATAGAAAACATTGATATATTTCCTGTCATATGGTTACTACAACCGGAGTCTAGAAACCATAGATCCTCATTCTTTTCTTCAGCCATATTACAAGCTAAAAACAAATTGTTTTGGCTGCTATTTTCTCTAGTGAAATTTGCACTAGTTCTACTTCTCATATCTTGCTTCTTCGTTCTACATTCATTAGCATAATGACCATATTTCTTACAATTGTAACATTGGACATTGGATTTATCATACCTTTGTCCATGATCATTCTGCTGTCCACTTTGCTAGCTGCCTTGGCCGTGGCTGTGATTTGGATTGCTGCCCCTTCCTTGAGCATTTGCTGGACTGTTCCTTCCACCTCTGTTTTGGCTTCTGCATTTTCCTCTTCCTATGCCTTGCCCTCTTCCTTTTACAAAAGACATCTGAGTCTTAAAGGCATGCTCAAGAGATGAGTTTTCACTCCTACCCAATCTCTGTTCATGGGTCATCAGTGATGCATGTAGTTCATCCACTGAAAACTTTGTGAGATCCCTAGCCTCTTCTATGGTGGTGACAATCACATCGAATCTTGAGGGTAAACTTCTCAAGAGTTTTTCAACAATCCTCTTGTCTTCAAGAGTTTCTCCATGTGATCTTATTTGTGTGACCATTCCAATCACATGAGTGAAGAATGAGTCAATAGTGTCTGACTCTTTCATACAGAGAGTTTCAAAGTCTCTCCTTAGCAACTGAAGTTTTGTTGTTTTCACCTTCTCCATACCTTGATAAGTCAGTTTCCTGAGAGTTTCCCATGCTTCTTTGGATCTATTAGCTGGTGTTATCCTCGGAAACACACTCTCATGCACTGCTTGATACAAGAAGAAAAGAGCCTTGGAATATTTCTTCTTATTGCTCTTCAGAATCTCTCTTTCTGCCTGAGTTAACAAATTAAACTCATGTTCATCTGCTGGCTCTTCAAAGCCATCCTCAAAAAATTCCCATAAGTCTTGGGAGGCAAATAAAGCCCTCATAGTTATTGACCAGTAGTCATAATTTTTCCCATTAAATTGTGGGAGATCGATATTTCCCATACCCATACCAGTGTTGGCTCCAGCCATTCTGCACTCTTAACTATGATTCAAAACACTTGACTGTATGTTTAAATTAACTAACTGTACTGCAACAGTAACACAAGAACTATATAGATAAATGTTTCGGATTCTTTTCGCTGAGTCTTCACACTGCTGGAGAAGCTGCTGCAACAAAGAACTCCTTTCCTTCAACTTATTTGACCTTCAAATAGCCTAGACTAGCTCTGATACCATGTTGGAATGTTTCAGAATTCCAAAATAATAAAAGTCCCTTCCTTAACACAGAGAAATATTCAAAATTGCATCCACAGTGACAGAGTTTTCACATAAAAAAATTTCTATTCCATAAAAAAAACTTGTTACAAATTCTTCCTCAAGAGAGGGATTACAAAAATAATTTTTGATCATTGCAAACATACCAAAAATTATCACTCTGTCATTTACTAAAACAAACACTGCTGTGTATACAAGTATTTCACATTGTTGTGCAAAAATACAAAACACTGTCTCTCAGGAAAATACGTTGTTGTGTATTTCCAAATTCACACTCTGTCTTTTTCAACAACACCATTCTGCTCTGCATACAATTCTGCTCTATGTAAAAAAAAACAATTACATTCTGTTGTATATTTAAAAACAAAATATCTTAGAAAATTTAATGTCATTCGTTGACAAAAAATCACCGCTTAAAAATTCATTTATGGCATCATAACTTCTGCCGGCACCGCTTGAAAAATGCATTAATGTTGAATTTGCACGGTGGCACCTCTAACCGTCAATCTCAGATCGACCAGTGATCATACTGCTGTATATACTATGTTTCCCGCACTGCTGTGTTTTTATAAAAATTCACTGCGTATTTCTTTTTAATACCTTACGGGCCTTTTTAATATATATGTGTTACATATATTAAAAATAAAACATATAACTTTTAAAACAATAAACCAAACTATTGAATTAAAAAAAATGTCGTGTTAAAACATTTGACCCGCGATATTTTGTTAACACATAATATGTGGGCCCCCCACTGCGGATGACGTCAGCACCTCCGAGGGGGTATGCTCCTCCGCCTGCCCTGCTTGCTGGACCCCTGCGGAATTTACTTTCTGCTTTGTCTCTCTGCTGTTCGGTTATGCGGGCAGTTGGAAATTAATTCCAACAGATAGTAGTCCATGCCATAATGTAGTTCACAGGCTTCTAAAATTAAAAACAAAATTTATTTCACACTGTTGAACCTCACCTCGACAGTCAACAAAAGCTCTTGTAGACTATAGATACATTTAATAAGAAATAAATTTCATTGACTGGCCTGAAAGCACTAGAAACGGGCAAGCTCCTCAATTTATTTGGATATAATCACAATTATAGAACGCCTATGGGAAAATTTATTTTACACTCAACAAATAACAATTGGGCTTCCAAGCACTCAACAAATTCAACTACAAAACATATAATGCTATTTTAGACCAAAATAGGTTTCAAGCTTGTGGTGATAAAATGGACTGCAGTGTTGCTTGCTGTTGAGGTTGCAAACTTGACCATGTTGATGCAAGAATATGTGGTGGCATTATTTGCTGAAGTCGCCTTAGAAGCTGTACAATTCTAAAGCAAGATCAGCACCGGCACACAAAATCTACACCAAAGAAGATAACAGTTAATGTATATATCAAGGAGCCTTATAAAAGAAAACAAGCTCAGATAATACGTTAACAATTTCATGTGATCCATAGGAAAGAGTTTCCATAACTTGTCAGCATGACTCTCAAGCATGGCCCCTAGGACAAGTACTCAACCAACTCATATTAGCTAAGCATGGTCCACTCACTATTAACCATTCTTGCAAGTAATTCTCCTCGGATTTGTTTGCATTTATTATTTCACCAAGTATACCTAGTACATGCATGCTAAATATACCAAATCAACTCATGAGAGTCAACCATTTTCTTAATATGCCCAGATTCAAGCAACATACCTGAAATCTGCACATCAGCAAAATCCCAAAAGCAATACTTAAAAGTTATCTAACATTCAATAAAATGTAACTACTAAACCCTATCTTGTACAAGAGCAAAAGAAGCCAAAACTGAATTGAAATTAAACAAACAACCTTTACATGTAATGACATTTGGGCTAGAATCATAGCTTTCCACATATAAAGAGAGAATTATAAATCTTCTTAGCTTTATATGCTGAAATTTTTTATTTTAGGATAACTAAGATCTTGTAAGTTCTTTCTAACAAGCTTGCATTGTTGCTTGCAAGGAAGAAAAAAAACGACACAATTTTAGGGGATCAAAGGAAATATTAATTTGATTTGAGCCAATTGATCATGTCCACTTGTTGACAGAATCCTAAGCAGTGATCATGTCCACTTGTTGACAGAATCCTAAGTAGTAAGAAAAGTTAAAAATAGGCACAAAAAGACAGCAAAGAGCCCAATTGGACACATTTCAGAGTTCTTGGACCAACATCCTTGAGCAAGCAAGAAACTATCAAATATCCAGTTACCAAATGTTTCTTTCTATTTGATACTACGTCACACTATCTATAGTCTTCCTTTTGACTATCTATAGTCTTCGTTTTGACTAAGTTATTCCAATCATTATTTAAATAATACTCCTAGTTAAATTTGACTAAATCATTTTTAAATAATTAAATAAATCATTATTTATTTAATTATATTCCCATCATGTCCCTAAAATAATAAATAAATCATTTATTTATTTATTGTTTATAAATAAAGGAATTGACCCAAGTCAAAAGACCTTTTCCCTCCAACAAATAAAATAAAATATTCCTAAAGGGTGATTTTAGAATTTGATTAATAATATTTTATTCATGCACCGAGTTCTAGAACACCCCAATATTTTGTTATAAATAGAAGGGTTTTCCCCATTCATTAGTCACCTTCATTGCATTAGATCACACTAGATCTATTCTTGGTCACCATTTTCCATTTTTTCTTTGTGAGCTCCCATTGAGTTCTATGTTTGTCAGGGTTTTCTACCACAATAAGAGAGAGGAATTTTAGATCTAAAACGCTGAGGACTTTCAAGAACCCATACCATTGAGGAGAACCGGAAAACACCATTCTTGTTTTCCTCTCAGGTGCCCCATTCTTTAATATAATACAAATCATTCTTTTAAACACTTTGTTCTTGTCTTGTCTACTGGATGCATGGAGCCATATTATATTTTATCTGCTTAATGTCTTTTCTGCTTAGATCTGAATTTGTGCAGCAGACTTAAAGATATTTTGCAGCCATAATCGATGTTAGGGCTATTTGCTATGCGTAGCTAAAGTGATCTTTTACAACAAAAGATTCATACTAACAATTGGCGACTCCACACGAATTTTATTTTACGACCGCTGTCATTTTATATCTTCCTGCATATCCATCTATTTCAAACCCTAGGGTTTCTCTTCCATTTTCCATTTTCCCTATTTTTATGGTGTTTTTCACCCTAAAACCCTCAAACAGTCAAATTTTTAACTTCTGTGTGTTTCTGGCCTTATTTTGCAGGTGACAGACATCAGCCGCAGCTGAGACGACAATTTTTTCTGAAATCTGCCACCGAGACAGCTGGATCTGCAGGTCGCACTTATCGGCCCAAAAAGTGCGACCTGAGCTTGAGGATGCACTTTTCTACCCCAAACCTGCGTCCTGGACTAAAAACAGGTCAGAACCTGTGACCTGCACTTTTTTTGCAAATTTTTCAGCACTTTTTCTAGGTTTGTTTGAAGCTTCTGTCAGGGTTTTCCAGCCTCCATCTCTGCCCGTTTAGACGTGTTTCTGATCTGCTTCACTCAACTAAGAGGGAATCTTGCCCCTTAGGGCTCTAGTACCCTCCACTTTTTGTGGGAGAGTCTTTTCTCTTTCAGAAGTCTAAATTTTCATAGTTTCAGCTTTATTTTTCTCAGATCTGATAACTCCCTTTCAGATCCCTTTAGATTAGCTCTTCTCCCTCTCAAACCACCTCATATCATTTTGTTTGGGTTCCTTTTCATGGCCACTGCCTTTTCTCTTCTATTTTTAACTGATCTCCTCCTTTTTAGTAGCAACCTTACCTCTGCCTATTTTTTGTTCTCTGCACCACTTTTCAATAGATTTCTCCTTTAGATCCCAGTCCCTCCTGACATTAGATCTATTGGCCTCCTTTTTGCGTGCTTGGCTTAGTTTTTTCCCTCTTATAGACTAGTTTTGAGAGACCCACCTTCTTGGGTTAGAATGATGCATTAGTAGCTGTTAATTTTCTATTCTTTTTGTTTTATTTACTGCAGATTTATTTTCAGTTACACAACACACTTTTTTTTACTCTCAAAACGTTTGGGTTTAAATAATTAAAATTAACTCACGCCACACACTAACCCTAAGTGAAGAAGTGCCTGGTTAACACCGCCTAGCAAAGACTTTAAAATCAATTGTCACTGCACCTCTCTGCCCTTGACCTCACTTGATTTTGCGCCTCCCTACCCTTGTCGGTTTTTCTTCTTCCCATCATCATTGCACCCCCAAGGCGCCTCTCCCGGAGACTTCTTGGCCTTCACCCTCAGTTTTCGATCGGTCGACTTCCTCCTTCCCGTCGTTCTCGAGTAAGTCCTCCCCTAAGTCCGCACTCCGACTCTTCTTCTGATTGTTCGGGTTCTCCCCCTACTTCCAGCTCTCCCTCTTTTACCGTCACCATGTCTAGTTTAGGACCTAGCCCTAACCCCAGTTCTACCACTGGGCCCATTTCCAGTGGAACCACTACGGTACCTACCTCGACTGCCCCATTACTCCCTTATATGGCCGGCCTCAGTCTCCCCGATTTCAATCAGCTGATTAATGATCCTATTTTCCACGATGTTAGTTGGCCTGCTATGCCAACCAAGCTCCCCTCCGACATTCCCAAGTTCGAAGGCCTTGCTAGTGAAGATCCCTCTAACCATATCCGATCTTTCCACATGTGGTGTTCCTCCAATTCCATCACCGACGACTCCATCCGTCTTCGTTTGTTCCAACGCACGCTTACCGGCAAAGCTTCCAAATGGTATGTTGATCAAGCCACCTCTTCCAATACCACCTTTGCGACCATTTCCCAAGCCTTTTTATCCTATTTCCAGCTCCCCCTCCGATACGACACTGGCACTGAACTCTTAACTTCTTTCCATCAACCCTCTTTGACCCACCTTTCTGCTCATGTCCAGGAATGGCGGCGAAGACGGAGCTTGTGTCGCGCTCCCCCCTTTTAATATTAGGTTTACATGGACTGGTTCCTTCGCTCTCTCTTACCTCCCATTGGCAAGGATGTTGCATCCCATTTTCCCCAAACCGAAGAAGCCACCCTCCAAATAGCCTTGAAATATGACCTTATTTACGCCCAATCTGGTTATGTTTATACCATCCTTCCTGACCTTCCCAAGCCCGGTGGCCCTAATGCCTCGGGAGCATCTCACTCTGTCAACGGTATCGTTGGAGCCCTGTCACATACCTCTGCCCAACCTCTTCCAGGCCATGGTTTCCCTCCAAGGGCCAGCCCCTCTGGCACTTTTTCCCCTCCTGGTAGCATGTATTCAGGATACAGCATGCCTCCTCCTTTTGCCCACCCTCCTTCTTACCTCACTGCTACCCACCCTACCCCTTATCCGTATCCGCAACCTGGTGTCCTAGCTCCCCCAACATTTGGACCTCCCACTCCCTTGCCTTTTCCACCCATGCAACCGCACTTATTACCCCCTCCAGGGCAAGTCTTTGCACAGCAGGGGGCACCTAATTTTCTTCCTTCTCAAAGAAAGAGGAAAGGCAATCAATCTGCCCCTAGTAATCGTGGACCCAATCCTTCAAGTATTGGCTACCCAGCCACAGGGTTCTTAGCCCAAGCCGAACAGGCCACTTCGCACCAACAAGCCCTGTTCGTGTTGCGGTGTTTATGGTCATTACACTCATGATTGTCCCTTATTACCCCAAATGCGGCAGATGTGGGATTCTCAGGCCACCGTGCAGGGACAACATTCCTCCCCTACTATCCCTCCTACCCAGCTACTTCTCGACCCACTGTATTTACCAATCCTTTCCCTCAACAAGGATTTGTGGCCCCTCAACCCGCTCATGCCCCGGTAACCACTCAACCTTCCCCTTCTGGTTCCTCTGATTACCAGATTCTCATAATGGCCTCTGACCCACCTCTCACCGTCGACCTCAACCTTCAAACTTGGTCCCAACAATATTCCACACCTCCCATTCCATCTATCTCCGAGTATCCATCTTCAGGTCCTACAGAGCCTCTATCGACACCCAATGGTTCCTTGCAACTCCCTCTACCCAAAGCCGAGTTTCATCCCAAACCTCCTAAGGAACCATTACACCGAAACGATGCCTCTGTTCGAGCTGCCCATTCATATAGCATAGTAGATGATCTCGCCCAATCTCATGCTGCCATTTCAACACTAGAACTCCTCCAGTCGTGTCCTTCCCAAAAGAGGGCTCTACTATCTGCTGTGGGCACTGTAGATCCTGCTGATGACCAATTGATTGTTTTCGACACTCGTTAGTCAGAACATCCCCCTCTTCCTCCTTCGGTTGCTTTACAAATCCCAGTCAAAATCCGAAACGCCAATGTTGCTCGGTGTATTATTGATGAGGGGGCATCTACCTGCGTAATGTCCGCTTCGGTTTGGAAACAACTCAGATCCCCTGAACTGGCCCCTTCCACCATCACCCTTCGCTCGTGGGATGGCCATGCCTCCCAGCCCATCGGCCTATTCCGTAACTATCCTAGCACCCTTGCCGGCAAGACTGTTTGTGTCGACGTCGAAGTTATCGACGCCCCTCTTGACTACAACATCCTTTTGGGGCGTAGTTACAGCTATGCCATGTCAGCCGTCCCATCCGTAGTTCACCGCAAGATGTTTTTCCCTCATAATGGAAAGATTGTCACCATTGACCAATTGACCTACCATGAACCAAAATATCAGACCTCCCCTGAGTCCACCCTCTCTACTTTCACCAATAAACCAAATGTTGATTCTTTGACCAGTGTTTCCCCTGGCGTCTACAAAGACTCCTCTTTTCTTGGAAATGTTTCTGGTCCTCCCCCTCCTCCTGTCTCTGACCCCAGCTTAGCGAATGTTTGCATGATGCAATCATCTCAGGATGGCCTTCCACAGCCTACTCCAGCCAGTCAGCAACCTCAATCTCGCCCACCACCTCCTACTCCTAGCCCTTTGCTTTAGTCAACCGAACCTTTTTCACCTAACCCTTCCCATCACACTCAAGAACCCTCCTACCCTCCTAAGTCCATTCCCTCCGGTCTCCACCATATGGGAGCCATCCCCCCTAGTCATTACCCCGACAGTCAAATACATTTCCTTGGCCCCCCTCCCGGCTTCTACTCGGCCCCCGTCATGGCCACCCTTTCCCTACCTAATTGAACCTTGGGAATACCTGTATGGTATCTTACTCCTCCAGCCGAAACCCCACCGGGCCACCCAAAACCATACATAGCTGTGACACCAGTGTAACTGATTCCCTTCGCTCCTTCTACTGCTACAGTGCCCCTAGCCCCTCCGCAGGACCCTCCCCATGTAGCAACCCCTACAGGAAAGACAAGAAAAACTCGAAAGGGGGCATCCAAATACAAGGCCACCACACTCGACCCTACCCCTCCCCCTCCCCAACCCCCCAAACCTTGTGCCTTGTGTGATCGAATCGGTCACCCCACCCATACTTGTTCTGAGTTTCCCCGTATCCAAACCATGGTTAAAGTCACATTCCCTGAATCGACGGTCCCTAAAACCTCTGTTTCTTTCTCATCCGCAACCAATACCTCAAAGACTCTTCGCACCAACAAACCCTGTGCTCTGTGTGGCATTCACGGCCATTACTCTCACCATTGTCCTCACCTCATGCATTACTGAGCCTCTTTAGAGGTCATTCGTGAGTACGAAATTGAACAAAATCAATCTGCCTCTCCCATCCTTGCTCAATATGCGTCAGGTCTACTCGAGGATCCTCCTGCTAGCATTGACATTCCTCCCCTTGATGTCGAAATGTCAGAATTGCTGCTCCCCTCCTATACCTATCATCATCCGCGCAACCATCTGAGTACATTCCCTTCGAATCCACTCCCTCTGTTCTGCTTGATCCTCCTTCAAACACATTCTCGAGCTCTTCATGTTTTGACCATCTTTTTACCTGTTCTTCTGTCATTCCCCGTGATGAATCGTATCTGCACCTCTCTTCCCACACTATTGATTTCAGTAGCTTTGCAACATTGTATGGTCCCCTCGACCCTTCCATTCCCTCCCATGATCACGATCATACCATCCGTATCTTCGATGTTCTTCACAGCCTGAGTCCCCGCTCGTCATCCCATAGTTCTCTTCCATCTCCCTCTCATCGATCTATGAGCCCTAGACCTCCTACCCAGACTGCTCCCTCCCATAGTCATCAGTGGATGTCTATCCTCTACTCACACTGCCCTCCTTTTTCTCATCTCTCCCATTTGTGTTCCCACGACACTATTATTTCGGCCCTCTCCCCCAACCATTATCTTGGCTATGCCGATGGGGCAAGTTGCTCTTCCCGGAATCTCGCTTCAGCAGCATGGGCCATCTTTGCCCCCTTTCATACCCTGGTTCTTGCAAATGGGGTCTGCATTGGTAATGCCACCAATAATCAGGTGGAATATGATGTCGTGCATGGTCTCTTAGCCAATGCCCTCTCTCATCACATCCTCCATCTGCATGTTCATTTAGATTCCCTACTTCTTATCCTACAACTTAATGGTGTCTATCATGTGCATAACCCTATCTTGTTTAGACAATATTTACAGTAAAATTTTTGATACGTGAATTTACATCCATTACTTTCAACCATATCCTTCGACGTCAAAATCACTACGTCGATCAAATTGAAAATCATGTTCTAGACTGGCATTTATCACACACAAGACAATAAAATTTCACATCATCCACAAAATATACATAAATCATATATATCATATAACATGTGTTCTTAGAGTCCATTTGCTCTAAAACATATCACATGCCCATAGCATGGTACAAAAAGCAAAACTACAAAATGGGGGGCCCCACTTGCCCCTACAAAAACACTGGGGGGCACCATCTGCCCTACATCTAATCACTCTCCGGAGGATCCCGAGCCAATGGCTCTGCTCCCACAGCTCGTCAATCACGCACAGTCTGACCGGCCATCGCCATGCATCGCATGATACCTCTCCATTCCGAGGGTAGCCCAATACATAACTCTATGTATTGGTCATCTAAAACCTGCCAACCACGCTCTAACACACCGGTCAACAACCCCTCACATCTACGATGAATGTCCTCCACCAAAGCGGCCATATCCTCATTATGTGTTGTCCTTGATCCATTCGCACCTGTAGCACCTGCTGCTATCGGTCGCCCCATATATCCGGCCGGTTTCACTAGAGCTATATCTGCATTCCAAAACATATAATGATTAGTACCATGCATACTAGTCACAAACTCTAAAATGCACATAATAGATTAGTGGCTTGTCACTTACCATCGGGCCCCCACACTCGACCAGGCAAAAGCGGCAAGTCCGGATCTCCCCAATAACTCATCCCACTATAGGGATAGTCATCTATGTATAGTGGCATCTGATCCCAATGGGTGAAGAACTCTAGTTGGAACACCCGTCCGACTGCCCCTCCTCCTCCTCTACACATTAAGCATCCCCACCGATGCATCCGAGGCTCTCTCGGACCTCCATCAGGTAACTGTATACGAGGTCGCAAGGTCGAGATCTTCTCAAAGAAGAAAGAACACAAAACAGTCCCATAGGCACAATCATGATTCACTTGTCGCTTGCATAGCGACAACTGTTGTTTCACCAACACCAACATTATCTGGGCCCACGCATAGTAGGTCCCACTTAGCACACTCTCCACAATCATCATCTTCCCTCCAGTGATGTGATGGAATGCCTGGCTACCCAAGATCTGCAACATTGCTGCGGCCACTGCCCGGGTCTCCAACCTCTCTAGATCACTGAAGGATATCCAAGTCCCTTTGACTTGGACACTTGGTCGACAATGCCGCTCAACAAACTCCATAATGTTACGGCCCCGTGGTAACACTATTTGTGTGTTTCCCACCATCCCTAATGGCGGGAGACCAGTTAAGAAATACAAATCCTGGACCTTCAGCTTGATCCTATGCCCCTGCACTACAAATGCCTCATGATCTGGATCCCAATAATTGATAATTCGGGCCAACAAGGGCTCTCCAGCCCTCATCAATGGGTTCTCCAAAGATTTAAGAACCCCATACCTAGCCAGTGCACGACGGACACCCTGATCCACTTGGATTTCCGTCCATAATGTACCTAAGTCTCTCTCTCTCCACTTGATCCGTATATCCGCCATATCTTCACAAAAACATCATTTTTGCCAGCCTCCAGATCAAGAAAACTGCATTAACTTACACCAAAACAGCATCTCAACACATGACAGCACTGAAACCCCCCACATCTAACAGGTTGCACTTTTTGGGCAAAACTTGGGCTAGGTCGCACTTTTCAGGCCAAAACCTGCATCCTAGGTCGCAGCTTTTTCCCCAAAAAGTGCGACCCGACCGTAATGATGAAGTAGGGGCAGTTACTGAGAATTAAAGCCCTAATATGCAATTTGAATCCATCAAAAACAAAGCTTAGGATTAGGCCTCTTACCTGCAACTGACGGATCACAATTCCAACGGTTGGTTTGTCCGCTACGATCACCGCAAGACTTAGGGCCTTCTCTCCTCTCCACATTCACCACAGCTACACAAGAAAATGAATGATTTTGGAGGGAAAACACCCTATTAGAAGAAAACCCCTGTTTTTTCTTTTGCCCACTGCAACCAAACCGTAGCCCCATTTTCCAAACCATCCACACCATTGGAAAGCTCTCACCGAGCACCCAAATGGGTATTTGTCAGTTTTTTACGTTTTGATACCTCACCAGGACACATTTTGTCCATGAAGGGTCTGTTCACCTCTTCTCAAAATCAAATTTCTTCACTTACAACACTTGTACTTGGGGCACCACTTTGCCTTCTTACTCGTCTTCGTTCATGTTGATTTTCGTCATGAGCTACCCTATTGTACTCATGCTTTTATGGTTCCCCACTGGACCCTTACTATGAGGCAGCACCATCGAGTCGCCCTTTTCTAGAGCGTCCAAGTCAAGTCATTATCACATTCATGGAGCCTATTCTGAGTCCCTTTTTACCCCGCCATAGTCCTTCCTCCTGTCTTGCTTGATCCCTCTCTCATACTGCACATTATGGCCTTCCACACCCTTGTCCCCCATCCCTCCTGATATTGTGTCAATCACTGCCAAGCTATTCATGCCCTTTATGCTCTAACAAGGGAAGTTGTCCAACCGCTCCTCCATATCCCTCATTCCATCATCATCATTAGTGTCTCTTTGTTCGTCGCTCTACTATTTTCCCTCGTGCCTTAGTTGGGGTTCCCCTATTTCCTCACCTATGGTGGACCTACTTCTGTCGACATCAGCTCATTTACTCCAGAATTTAGGTCTAGGGGGTAGTGTACCTTGGTTCGAGCTCCTCTCACCATGATCGTGATCTATACACTTGATGGTCCAGTGATGCAGCCACAGCTATTGATGATTCCCGGGCGTGTGTGAGATGTCTTAACCCTCATGAGGGGGTGGCCCTGCAGGTAGCCCCCCACATGCTCGGATGACTTTTTTATTTCCGCCCTTGATGCAACTCCTCTCATTTGATGATATTAGCCTCAACCGCTTGCAGCGCCTCTTTGATTTTCATATATCAGTTAGATGTTGTGAGCCCTTCCCCGTGTGTAGGGGGCATTTGGGTATATTTGTATCTCATGTACTAAAATCTTCTTGTATAAGTCCTGACGGTTATTCCAGGCATCGCATGTATGTGGGATTCATCATTTTATTTATTTGGCTCATGTTTAGGCCAGCATATGCTTCATCCTTGTGTTCTGTGGTTTTCCGAGTGCCTTATTCTTTGTACTATTGTATCGGCGGGCATAGGTATGCCTCCCTCGCCGCCTTTCATACTGGTACTACTTCATCACCTAGAGACTTGTTGGACCTGTAAGTCTCGTCTCCTCAGGGTCTAGTCCTTTAGCCCATTAGACTACCTTACATTCCTCTCTCTCACTTCCCTCTTGACGCCTAGTGATTGAGTTCTTACAACGTACTTTGGTCATACGATTTTCTCCTAACACTCATATGTTGGGGGGCAATCTGTTACACCATTTTTTTGGTCATCTAATTCATTATCATTAGATGAACCCAAGTACACCATGTAAGACCAATTTTACTCTAAGTAAAATTTCTTTCACCATATAAAATAACATTTATCTATATTTCCTGGTCATATTTAACCCAAAACAAGGAAATTAATTAAATAAATCATTATTTATTTAAGTATTTCCTAGGAACAAGTTATTCAAATCATTATTTAAATAATATTCCTAGTTAAATTTGACTAAATCATTTTAAAATAATTAAATAAATCATTATTTATTTAATTATATTCCCACCATCTCCCTAAAATAATAAATAAATCATTTATTTATTTATTGTTTATAAATAAAGGAATTGACCCAAGTCAAAAGACCTTTTCCCTCCAACAAATATAATAAAATATTCGTAAAGGGTGATTCTAGAATTTGATTAATAATATTTTATTCATGCACCGAGTTCTAGAACACCCCAATATTTTGTTATAAATAGAAGGGTTTTCCCCATTCATTAGTCACCTTCATTGCATTAGATCACACTAGATCTATTCTTAGTCACCATTTTCCATTTTTTCTTTGTGAGCTCCCATTGAGTTCTATGTTTGTTAGGGTTTTCTACCACAATAAGAGAGAGGAATTTTAGATCTAAAACGCTGAGGACTTTCAAGAACCCATCCCATTGAGGAGAACTGGAAAACACCTTTCTTGTTTTTCTCTCAGGTGCCCCATTATTTAATATAATACAAATCATTCTTTTAAACACTTTGTTCTTGTCTTGTCTATTGGATGCATGGAGCCATATTATATTTTATCTGCTTAATGTCTTTTGTGCTTAGATCTGAATTTTTGCAGCAGACTTAAAGATATTTTGCAGCCATAATCGATGTTAGGGCTATTTTTTATGCGTAGCTAAAGTGATCTTTTACGATGAAAGATTCATACTAACACATCTGTCCCAATAGTCCCAATAGTATTCCTTTTTATATGCATATAATTTTCTTTTCCTGTAGGCAGTGGAATATCATTTTCGAGCACCTACAAGAAAAAAAAAGGTAAATGTATATCAAATATCCAATTACCAGAATCCAATTGCATTAAAAAAAAAAAATTAGAAAGATCTGGCAAGAACCACCGACCAATCCTTAAAGATAGAAATACAAGATGAGGGAACTCCCAGCTTTTTGAATAGATAAAGACCAGGTTACACACTATCAAAAAAAGTATGAAAAGTACCAGAAAATCTCATGCATTTATATAAATTCACCATCTAACAGAAGCCCTAAATATAGGGTTGGGAGAAACTCAACAAGTATAACATACACTCATCTCCATATCCACTATCAAAAACCCTAAATAGAGGATTCTGGTAACTAGATATTTCATATGCATATAATTTTTTTTTCCTGTAGGCACTGGAAAATCATTTTTTCCAGCGCCTATAGGAAAAAAAAAAAATGCATATCAAATATCCAGTTTCCAAAGATTAATGCACAAATATGCTTCATATTGCATGCTTCAATTGTTGTTAAAAAAATACATTTAAAAATATGACAATATAATTACTTTTTATATGCCATTATTTTAAAAAAAAATTGATGGTTGGAAACCTCAAAAACCAATACTACATCCTACTGGCATGCTATTATATCATGCTCCGAACAAAACGACTGGAATATGATAGGTTAATACAGACACACGACACAGAAGTTTAGTCAAGGGAAGTTCGACTTCATTTATTTGTTTTTCCCTTTCCTCACGAAATTTGAACAAAAGCTTAATTCTGTTAATTCACTATGGTTTGGGTCAATTGTCTCACTCTACTCACGCTGGGAAAATGTATCGTGTTTCACTGAGTCCAATTAAAAACTGTGGTAATTATGTGTAAATGTAATATTTTTGCAAGGTTATTATCTGAACATGTCAAATACACATAGCCTCTGTGGTTATGTTTTTGCATAAATGTAAAAAAATCTCCATAATTTACAATAAACAAGTATGGTCAAATTGACAATGGAGTTGTAGTTTCTGCACAGAAAAAGTATGGTCAAATTGAAAGAGGAGAAAATGACCCGGAACAATGCTTAGGGTATAAATCCATTAATTTAAAAGATCACGTATTAACAGAAATTCTAGTTCTACATTTTTCAATGATCATAAGAATTAATAAGAAATGATTCTTCAATTGAGAACTTAGCGATTGTGGCCTCAAACATACGACCTTCCCACTCATCCAAATTTCTATGCCCTGTTGGAATTTCTGATAATTGCAGAACAATAACTGAGAGAATAATACTCTCCTTCTAACACAGAGAATAACTAGACAGAGATTGCAGAATAAAAAAAACTTTCTATTTCATTAACAGAACTAAAGCTATTACAACTTTCTTCTTCCACTGAAGTGGGATTACAAAATACTTGACTGCTACAGATGTAGTACTCTCAAAAACAAACTTCTCTCTGTCTCTCAAAACGCACAAAACAATGCTCTCTGCTCTTACTGTGTTTTTCTCTACCTGCGGGCTTACACAGCAATACAACACACAAAATTACATAAGCCTACAGGCTTTTTCACTTTTTATATGGCCTGGTGTAATAAAAACATAAAAAAAAATTACAAAGAAAAACATTGCCGGAACATAAAAATTTAACCTAAAATTTCTTTTGCGCGATATACGAGTGGAGCCCACTTCGTAATCGGCGATCGGCGAAATGGATGAATGGTTTGAATAACACACTTGCGATGATGTGATTGCGGTTTGCGATTTAGAGATGTTGCGATTGTGCGATGAGCGATTGTGTGTGGGACCACATCGCATCGGCGCATCGCATCGCAATGAAAAACATAAGCGAAAAAAATATTTGGATGTTGCGATTACGATTGCGACAATCGCATCGCAAATATTACAATGACCTGCGGTCTGGGTGGATGGCGATATGAGATTTGCGATTGAGAAAATCGCATCGCAAACTTTCAATGGATCATAACATATGGCAGATGGTGCGGTTGGTGAATGCGATTGCGATTGCGATGGTGGTAGGACCACATCGCATCGCAAAATTTCAATCGGCGGTAACAATTTCGGATGGCGGAAAATACATCGTTCCTTTGTGATTTGCGATTGCGATAATCACATCGCATTGGAACACTTCATATCAACAAGACACATACTCAAAAAACTTGTGATTGCGATCAACGATGAAGTGGTGGGGACCACTATGATGTGGCCCATATCAAAACTTAAAAAGAACTTGGCGTGTTTAAAAAAAATTCTTCATATTTGGTTTTTGAGGGGTTAAAAGCCCGAAAATACTGTTTTCATTAAATCTCTGTTGTTGTGTGATTTTGAACGACGAAAGTCTTCATTCCTTCTCTGCAAATTTGGCTACACCCATACAAACATAAATTCTCCTCTGCAATGGTGGCTACTGCCCATAAACTTAAATTCCTCCTTACAATTTTTCTCCATTTCTCTTGAATGCATAGTGTTGTGCATGCAACTTCTTTGCCCCTTTGTACTATGTTTCTACCTGCACAGGGTACGCAGGTGACTTTAATATTTCAACACTCCCCCTTAAAGTCAACTGCTGGGTTATCAGTCATACCCAAGCATTTTCTTAAATATTCAAAACTCTTTTGCCCCAATGGCTTTGTCAATATGTTTGCAAACTGCTCCTCTATTTTACAGTGCTGTAAAATTATTTCTCCATTGTTCACCAATTCTCTGATGTAGTGAAACTTGGAATCTATGTGATTCGTTCTCTTGTGAAACACATAATTCTTTGATAATGCAATAGCTGAGCTATTGTCACAATAAATCACTGTGCCCTTTACCTATTCTTGACACAAATTCCTCAACATTCTTCTCATCCATACTGCTTGACACGTTGCTGCTGTAGCTGCCACATACTCTGCCTCTGCTATAGATAATGCTACAATAGGTTGTTTCTTAGAAGCCCGTGACATGGCTCTTGAACCCATATGAAAAACATAACCGGATGTGATTTTCCGGTCATCTACACTTTCAGCACAATCATTGTCAGTGTAACCAATTAACTCATAATTTTCTGAAGTAGTATATAAATTTCCATACCTTTTAGTTCCTTTCACATACCTCAGAATTCTCTTCGCTGCTTGCCAATGTGCTTCTTTTGGCCTCTCCATAAATTTGGAAATCAAACTAACAACATGCATAATATCTGGCCTAGTTGCAGTCAAATACATGAGGCTGTCAACTATGCTTTTATACAAACTTGGATCAAAATCCTTGTTGTTGTCATATTTACTCAACTTCAATCCCATTACTGTGGGAGTAATTGTTGCCTTGCACTCCTGCATATTAAATCTTTCCAATACTTCATTGACATATTTTTCTTGTGAGATAAAAATCCCATTTTCATTCTGTTCTACTTCTATTCCTAAGAAGTATCTCAACAATCCCATGTCAGTCATTTCAAATTCTTCTTTCATGATTGTTTTAAAATTTTCGCTGAGCTAATCATCATTACCTGTGAATATCACATCATCAACATACAAAACAATAATGAGCATCTTACCATCCTTTTCTTTGATGTACAATGTGGGATCTCCATCGCATTTTTCAAACCCATTTTCCAGTAGATAGGAATCTATCCTACTGTACCATGCTCTTGGTGCTTGCTTCAGCCCATAAAGAGCTTTCTTCAATCTGCACACTTTGTGTTCTTGGCCCTTTTTCTCATAGCCGAGAGGTTGTTCCACATAAACCTCTTCCATTAAAACTCCATTTAGAAATGTTGATTTTACATCCATTTGGTAAACCTTCCATTTGTTTTGTGTTGCTATGGACAACACTGCTCTCACGGTTTCCATTCTTGCAACTAGTGAAAAATTTTCTTCATAGTCTCTTCCATGCTACTACTTATATCCTTTGACAACAAGTCTGGCCTTGTGTCTTTCTATCTTACCTTCAGCATTACTTTTGGTCTTGTAGACCCACTTTACTCCAATGACTTCTTTACCTTCAGGGAGATCAGCCAACTCCCATGTTTTAGTCTTCTCTATGGAATTAATTTCTTCATCCATAGCTTCTATCCATTTTCTATATTTTATGGCATCTTCAAAATTAATAGGATCATCAACATGACAATACAAAGCAAATAAGGAGTTAATACCTTCATTTTCATCTTCCTACTCATATATCTCATTGAAATCTCTAAATCTGGTTCCTCTTTCATTTGGTGTAGTTGTGATTGAAGAAGCACTCAAATCTGCTCCATTTGGTGTGCTTGGAGAGCACTCTCATTTCTTCTCAAGGGTGTTCTTACTCTTGCTTGAGGTGTCTCTTGCTATCCTTGTGTTGGTGGAGGTTGTGCTACAGATGAGGTATTATTTTCAGCCATATATTCCTCATCTTCATCATGAGACAAACAGCTTTTAACATTGACTGTGTTCTCAATGCTTCCATCCCATGCTTCCTCTTCAATGAATTAAACATCTCTGCTTATCACAAATTTCTTTGTGGATGGGTTATAAAATCTATATCCTTTGGAATCTTCATAATATCCAAGGAAGATGCACTTCTCCCCCTTACTATCCAACTTCTTCCTCAACTGATCTAGAATGTGTGCATATGCCACACATCCAAAAACTCTCATGTGGGTGACTCCCTGTTTTCTGCAACTCCACGCTTCTTCTGGAACTATGTTCATTACAGCTTTTGTTGGGCATCTATTCAAGATGTATGCTGCACAATTTGCAGCTTCTTCCCAATACTCATTTGGCAAGTGTTTTTCCTTCAGCATAATTCTCACCATTTCCATTATGGTTCGATTCTTCCATTCAGCAACTCCATTTTGTTGTGGTGTGTACCTTGTAGTAAATTGTTTGTGTATGCCATTTTCTCTGCAAAAATGCAGGAATTCTTTTGAGATGTAATCACCTCCTATGTCAGTTCTAAGAACTTTGATATGCTTCCCACTCTGTTTCTCTACTAGAACTTTAAAGTGGCAAAAATTTTCAAAGACTTCACTCTTATATTTCAATAAATAAACCCACACTTTCCTTGTGAAATCATCAATGAAGGTCAGCATGCAATTACTGCCTAAAACTGATGTTGTTTGCATCAGCCCACACAAATTTGAATGAATAATTTCTATGGGTGCTTTTCCCCTTATGCTCTTTCCTGATGGAAAGTTTTCTCTGTGTTGTTTTCCCAAGATGTAGCCTTCACATAGGCTATCCGGTTTCTCAATCAATGGTAGTCCTCTTACCATTGTTTTTCTATGCAAAAAATTTAATCCTCTGAAATTGAGATGTCCAAGTCTCAAGTGCCATAACCAGTTCTCATCTTTCACTTCCTTCTAAAAGACCTCTTGAGTTACAGCTACTACATTCTTTCCTTTTCCTTTCAAGTTAGTATTGAGCTTGAGTGGAAACATTCTATTGCTGGTCATTTGTATTTCAGTAATAATCTTCTTGCTTGGAGGTATATCCATTATTGTGCACACATCATTCTTAAAAACTACATTTTAACCTTTGTTTATGAGCTTCCCAATGCTCAAAAGATTACATTTCAAACCAGGAACATAATAAACATCTGGCACAAACTTTTTCTCACCATTCCTTGCATGAATACTAACTCTGCCTTTTCCCTTGACATAAATCTTAGTATCAGTTCCTGTTGTTACTTCCGATTTAACTTCTTCATCAAGATTGGAAAACATTGCTATGTTTCCAGTCATGTGATTACTGCAGCCTGAATCTAAGAACCATACATCATCTTGTCTATCTTGTGCTACATTACACGTTAACAACACATTCTTTGGGTTATTTTCTTCTTTTGCTACATTAGAATTCTGCCTATTATACATGTCATTTTGATTTTTCCTACATTCATTGGCATAATGCCCAAATTTCTTGCAATAATGACATTGGAAATTGGATTTGTCATACCTTTGTCCATGAGCATGTTGGTGTCCACCTTGTTGGTTGTTTCTTTGGTCGTGGCTTTGATTCCGATTGCTACTCCTTCCATGTGAATGTGAAGGGTTGTTCCTTCCTCCTTTGTTTCAGCTTCTGCCTCTTCCTCTTCCTCTGCCTTTACCTCTTCCTCTTCCAAAAGGCATATGGCTCTTGAAGGAATGCTCTAGAGATGGGTTTACTGATCTTTCCAATCTTTGTTCATGAGTCATCAGCGATGCATGAAGTTAATCTACCGTGAACTTTGAGAGATCCTTAGTCTCTTCAATAGTGGTAACAATAACATCAAACCTTGAGGGTAGACTCCTCTATAGTTTCTCCACAATCCTTCTTTCTTCAAGTGTTTCTCCATGGGACCTTATCTATGTGACCATCCCAATCACATGTGTGCAGAATGAGTCTATGTTATTAGACTGTTTCATACAGAGAGTTTCAAAATCTCTCCTCAGCAATTGTAGTTTTGTTGTCTTCACTTTCTCCATACCTTGATAAGCTATCTTAAGAGTATCCCATGCATCCTTGTATATCTTAGCTGCTGCTATCCTTGGAAACACACTCTCATGTACTGCTTGATAGAGATAGAAGAGGGCTTTAGAGTCCTTCTTTCTATTGCTCTTCAATAAATCCTTCTCTGCCTGTGTTAAGGCATTAAAGGCCTTCTCATCAACTTCATCAAAACCATATTCTACAAACACTACAAGAAAAAAGCACATTGGTGAGGGTCATGCTTGTGACAGACCTTTAAGGTCCATCACCAATGTCACATATGGTGACGGTCCTTAAAAAACCATCACTGTAAGTGTATATAGTGATGGTCCTTTATGGTCCGTCACCAAAGACATTTTCAATGACACTTTTTGTGAGGGTTGTTAAATTCCCATCACTAATTCTCTCTTTGGTGACACTTCTAGTGACGAACTTTTAATGACCCTCAGCAATTCTCTTTTTGTTACTTTTGGTGACGGTCAAAAAATGTCCGTCATCATTGATAATTAAAAAACCGTCACTATAAGTGTATATAGTGATGGTCCTTTATGGTCTGTCACCAAAGAAATTTTCAATGAGACTTTTGGTGAGGGTCGTTAAAGGCCCATCACTAATTCTCTCTTTGGTGACACTTCTAGTGACTAACTTTTAATGACCCTCACCAATGCTCTTTTTGTTACTTTTGGTGACGGTCAAAAAACGCCCATCATCATTGATCATTCCAATGAGTTTTTGATGATGTTATGTGCCTGTTAATATATTTTTTGTCAAAAGTTAACAATTTAATACCATTATTGTGGAGTATTTTTTATAATATGTCCAAGGCCATAGTGCTTAGGGTCAGTCAATTTTTTTAGAAGTAATTAGTGTTTGTCATTTCCCTCAAGTAATGACTAGTCGAATAGAGATGTCCTATGAGTCAACACATGATTCATATATATTAAGTTTATTATCTAGCAAATTCCCTTTAGATAAAGTTCCACTATTGTGTGTAGGAAATATATTATTTAATACATAATCAAACTTTGACAATTCTATTAATGAAAAATACCTAACGATCCTCACCAATCTGGGCACGCCTTAAATTAATGCTTTGGCACACACTAACATTTCTTAGCACCCCAATTGTATTGGAACATCTTTGTACCTATAACATCTTGTGATGACACTAATGCCCAAGCACATGGTGGCATGCACTAGCACAACATGGAACTCTCCTAGCATGTGTTGGCATGCTACATATAGTCCCTAGCATGCCCTAGAACACCTTGGTTGAAAGCATTGACATACATTAGCACTTGGCACACAATGCCACTTGGCATGTATTGGGACCTATTATTAGTGTGCCTAGCATGCCCCTTTTCAAAAAGATAAAGTCCCGACTTATTAACCCTCTTATTGGTTCTTCCTTTTGTTGCCTTGACACATATTGACATACCCTGGCACCCTGCACCACATCCTTAGCACCTACCATGTATTGGCATATCTTGGCACTACTAATTGGCATGTGATATAATTAGCACACCCTAGAACTCCCAAGCACACTTTTGGAATTCTTGACATGCCTTGATATTCCCTAGCATGCCTTACCAATGCTTAGCATACCTTGTCAGTCCCTCCTTGGCATGACAACTAACACTCATTAACACTAGTATCTGGCACATGTTCCTCATATTCATTAACTTCCATGAATTTTTGCCTAGTGCTCCCTTAATGTTTTTTCCTAGTAATCCTTAACACTCATCAACATGCATTATCACTCTCTAGCACACCTTAGCACTCTTCAACATTCCCTTCCATTTCATAACATGCATAACACTAGTCCCTGACACATATTGGCGCTTGGAAATTCTTAGCATGTATGGAATACGTTGAGATGCCTTGGTATGATTTGGCATGTTTTAATATTAAATTTATTTGTGATTATCAATTTTTGGAAAGTAGATGAGAATCAACAAAGGAATACTTGGCACTTAGAATGCAGTAAGACTTTTCACTTGGCACCTATTGCTGCCTAGTGTTGGTGTGCCTAGCATGCCCCTCTTGGAAAAGGTAAATTGATGACTTATTAACCCTCTTATGTGTTCATTTCCTTGTAGTTTAACTTTTTTCTCCCTTTTGTTGTCTTGATAGTCCCTGACACGCATTGACACACCCTTGCACATCTTGGCATGCCTTATCACTTGGCACATATTAGCATGTTTGACATGTATTCCCACTATTTGGCACATCAAGGGGGTGAAGAGAGATGTAGTCCTAAAGTAGGTCGAGTGCGAGGGTCGAGTAAGGGTTGTTAAAGGGAGGTCATGATCATCCTCCAAGAGCAAGATCATCATGTGAGGGTTCAAAAGAATGTTGCATACCTTAATGGTCAGTTTGCGCTAGGAAGTAGGATGGCATATTGTTGGTTCTCTTCTAGCAGATCAAGCTTAAGAGAGGTTTCTCATGAGAATATGGGCATGTGATTTCAATGGTGTCATTGTGTGAAGGCCACATCAAATTTTGAAATGTTGAAATTTGCAACAAGAAACAGTGAGATTGGAAACCAGAAAGGACAAAAAAAAAATGCACCCACACTGGTGAGGAATTTTGATGCACCCGGAGTGAGGAATTTGGGGCGTCTAATTTATTTTTCTCTTAAATAAATTGGACAATAAATTGTAATTTCATCTCATAACAACTTGTGTCAGTTGATTAAGTCATGATGACTGATTTAGCTCAAGAAATTCAAGTACTTGAGGGTCTAAGATGAGGCATCTAGAGGAATTCTAATATTTTTGGGGTCCAGTTAAATTTGATGCATTAGTGGGGTGCAAGTGTAATTAACTAGATTAAATGAGTTAAAATCAGTTTAACTGGTTCTAACTGAGTGATGAGCTAGTGAGAGGTCCAGTGAATTAAATTAGATTTAATTCACAATGAATGATCAATCATATAACTGATAATTCACTATTAATAGTTGCATGCATGTCAGTTTTGAGGAATACCCAGTTGAGACAGAGGTTAAAGGGAACATAACTATCAGTTGTATTCAGAGAAAATTTCCCGTGTGCAATTATAAAGTCATTGGGATGCCATGATGGATTGTGCAATCAAGGAAGACTGATTTTCCTAATTAATAAGGAGTTAATTCCCTAGGAATTGCATGAGCAAGGTAGGCTGAATTAAGGATGAGAATTGGCTAAGTACTAGACCGAGTTTGCCTAGATCAGTGGGAGACAATTGAGAGAGTGCTGAAGAATCTCATGAGAGATTAAGCATTAATTTATTGTTTCATGATTCCTTGACTTAATACACAATAGAGATAGAGGGGTTTGAGCAGTTTCTTTCCCCAAATACATCATGTTGTTGTGCGATTGATAATTTATTTCTCTTACTTATATGTGATTGTGCGATCGTGTTTTGTTTCCGCAAATTGTAGGGAGGATTCAATATCTTGTTTTAGTAGATTACAAGATTAGATTGAATCTCGTTGGTTAGATTTTCTACATGGTATCAGAGCAGAAATTTTTTGGGTGGTGATTTTGCAGAGAATATTTGAATATTTTGGTGTAAAATTTTCAAAAAAAAATAGAATATTTGGATTCCTTGCGAAAATCTACCCAAATGGAAAAACAAAATAGGTCGAATTGGAGCTTGGATGAGGGAGATATCATCGATTTAAAATCAACTCTTTTTTAGAAACTTTTTGTAATTTCGGGACAATTACACTGTGCGCGAGTCTAGACCTATATGTAATTAAGGTACCAGATGCATGCAAAGATTTGAGGAGAAAGGCAGAAGTTAGAGACTTGGTGGTTTAGAGGGAGCATAAATTACCTCTCAACATGCATCCTCATGAGAAGCAGTCTCAGAAGGTTGTGGAGTAGCTACAACAATTGGAGAAGTAGAGAGAAGACTGAGTGGAAGTGTCCACTCAAGTAGAGACCTCCATGAGGGGGAAATTTCGAGCCAGATGGGAAGAGGGAGCAGCCATACCTCGAGGTGTAAGGTCGGGTGATGTGTAGACATAATCCCAAGATAAGAAATTTGGGCAAGGTCCATTGAGAAGGTGTGTCTCATGGAATGAACGCGGCTACGAGGAGCCCACAGTACAATAGTAGTAGGAAGGATCAGTTAGATTGATGTAGTCAAATGTCAACAAGACAAAAATCAGAGTGACAGATGTCAAATACTGGATCACAAATCAGAGTTATAAGTAGTTCAAAGGGCACGGATGTAGATGTCAGTAGTAGCGCAGAGAATCCAGTACTAGATACATGCATTAGCTAGCAGCAGTCAGAAGACTCTGATGACAGATGCATTATAATGAGTAAGTTGTTCGGAGGCTATTTAGTTTCAGGATTTTCAGGTGCAAACAACACTAGAGAAGTGTAGCATGCAGAACATTCCAAAGGTACCGGATGGGGATATATTGAATTCCTTTCTTGTTGAGAGGGAGTGTTGGAAATTTGCAACAAGAAACAGTGAAATTGGCAACTAGAAAGGACAAAAAAAAATGCACCCACATTGGTGAGGAATTTTGATGTACTAGGAGTGAGGAATGTAAGGCGTCTAATTTATTTTTTCCCTTAAATAAATTGGAAAATAAATTGTAATTTCGTCTCATAACAACTTGTGTCAGTTAACTAAGTCATGATGATTGAGTTAGCTTAGTAAGTTAAATTTAAGGTGATCGAGGTGGATATTGGTGGCCACCCGGCTATTCCACTTGGGCCCTTGCCATTGTCTCTTTCAGTTTTTCAATTTCCTTAATTATAGCACAAATTACTATTTTTTTCATTTTTTTGGGTCCTGAACTTCCAGAGCCATTTTGGGGCCCCAAACGACGTTTTTTGGGCATGAAAGGTTTGGCAATTTCATAGAAATCACATTAGCAGTTGTAGTCCTTGGAGAGATCTTTCTAATGAGGTATCATGTGCGTCAAATGAAGATCATATGACCAAGCTACGAGCCTGGAAAGTTGGCTACCCAACTAACCCCAATGGGGCCCATAAACTCTTGGTGTTACATCTCCTTGGGTTAGGGTTTTGGTTGTTTAGGGTTTTATCTTATTTTTAAATAATAAAAACGACCCTTCATCCTTATTGTAACACAGTTCAAAGGAACATAACTATCAGTTGTATTGATAGAAAATTTCCCATGTGCAATTATAAAGTCATTGGGATGTCATGATGGATTGCACAATCAAGGAAGGTTGATTTTCCTAATTAATATGGAGATAATTCCATAGGAATTGCGTGAGCAAGGTAGGCTGAGAATTGACTAAGTATTAGACCGATTTTTCCTAGATCAGCAAGAGACAATTGGAAAAGTGCTGGAGAATCTCAAGAGAGATTAAGCATTGTATTGTTTCATGATTCCTTGACTTAATACAAAACAGAGATAGAGGGTTTTAAGCAGTTTCTTCCCCAGATACATCTAGTGTTGTGCGATTGATAAATTGTTTCTCTTACTTATATGTGATTGTGCGATCATGTTTTGTTTCCACAAATTGTAGGAAGGATTCAGTGTCTTGTTTTAGTATATTACAAGATTATATTGAATCTCGTTGGTTATATTTTCTACATGAAATAGAAGAGAGGGTTGATACCATCTTGCCTTGTGGTGGTTAGTAGGCGGCGAGGTCTATGATAAAGAACAACATAAATGGAGGAGGGCTTGCACTATAATTTAGAGCCATAACAGAAGTCGACGTAGGCGTAATATTGACTGATTTAACCCTAGTTTGAGGTTCGACATTGAGATCTGAAGTTCATGTCAAGATTCAGTCAAAGAAATGCCCAGAATCTATGGATCCATATGAGCTAGGTCGAGTCCCTTATGGAGGCAAGAGTCGTGTTTTTTCTATGTGTGGATAGGGTTTTTCCTACAAGAATTATAAGTACATAAGTATATTGCCCTAGTTAGGACAGTTTCCTAGCATGTTTAGTTCATAAGGTATGCCCTTAATATTGTGAAAAATTTGCATAGAAGAAGACGGGTTGTGACCCTTAGAGTGAGGTTTATTTCTGCAATAAAGACCGCAAATTTGGAAAATGGTTTGCAGATTCAGTATGTGTGGAGACAATAGGTCCAAAGGAGGGTGGAACATGAGTAGAAGATTGTGCATGCAGAATAAATGTGCCATATGAAGAATGGATTGACATGCAAAGTTGATTTTGGTGGACTTTCCATAGAGTTTTAGACAAATAACTGAAGAAACCTATAAAAAATTAGTAAATGGACTGTTAGTGGCTGATTTGTAACCCTAGTTCAGTCATCTACAGATTTTTAGAAGTATGATAAGAGGAGTAGTTCATATTTGTTCATAGATTGGAAAAAAAAGATCAAATTGTCGATACACAAGAACAGTGATCTTGAGAGGACTCAAACCATTGTTAGGTGGCAGATTTGAAGAGCCCTAGATGAAGACAATATTGTGGGCCCTAGATCAGTAAAAATAATTGACTGTGGTTGGGCAGATTGATGGTAGTCCAAGTACAGTTGGAGGGTTGTTAGGTTACTATCAAAGAAGAGCCCTAAATCTTGTTCTGGTGAAGGACAACAAAATTGGTAGAAGAGTAGGTGTATAGGGCCTAAGGATGTGCAGACTTTGAAGGACTAAAGTAACAGTCAAGTGAGCCAACCAACTAGCCCTAGTTCACTATATTGTAGAGGATTGATTCAGAGAGAAGAAGGGCAGCCTCCATAGTCTTATAATTCTCATCTTGGAGCTGTAATATGGCAAAAGTGGGCATACCAAAGAGTTTTTCACAAATGGAATTGTGAACAACTTGTTACCACTCAAACTAGTAGTGCACCTAAAAGGGGTTCCTAAGAGGGAAACTGCCAGGACAAGGGAAACGATGGAGGCTTAGCCCATTGTCACCACAGCTAAGGCTCCTTTCTCTTCACGGAA